>JAPTHN010000002.1:34611211-35211211 GCA_026936325.1 Platynereis dumerilii | reverse complement strand
ATAATGGTTCCAGAAATATATTTCCTCACTAGATATTTTTATGTTGGAAATTGTATTATTTTAAGGGCAATAACTAAAGAAAAGTAAGATTTCGTCCCTCAGGCCAATATCCGTGTCACACAAGAGCAATAAAAACTGATTGTTCCCAAGGCTGAACCCTTATTCTTCATCAACGTTTTGACTATGACAACGATAATGAAAAAGTTTATTTTAATTCAGTATTGAAAATACCAAAAATTAGCCCTTGGCTTTTGTCACAGAAAATAATATAAAAGAATGTAACATAAGACATAAAACATTTGGTAAAAGCTTGCAATTTGGCAAAATTCAAAGGTTTATCAACTGATTAAAAATCTGTTAAGATTTTTTTTCTAAAAGAATAACATTCTTGTTGCTTCCAGGCAATTCCAAGACTTTTCGGAGATATGACAACAAACATTCCTGTTTAATGACATGACACTCAGCGCAAAAACAATCGTTTAAGTTCCTTCAGACATGCAATCTCGACCAGACGAGAATCCCATAAGTTGCAATGAATAATGCATAGAAGCTCCAAATACTGCAGGTAATAAAATGTGATACATACCTCAAGTCAAAATAAAAAATAGCATGCAATGCATGCACCGTGTCCTCGGGCCTTTGAATCAATGTGTTCCTCTGCGTGGTAGGTGGCAGGGCAGTCTGGAGTTTGTTTATGTCCCTCTTCGGAGTCCAGGGAGAACTGAACTACTACTACTACTATCCAGTTTTTGCAAAACAAAGGTGTGTTGGATGTCAAATGCTGGATGCAATCTGAGATGATTTTGGCCAAGTACAATCTTATATTCAAGAGGAGAGACTTGAAATTCCAGGTAGGGTATCATTACGACTAGTGTAACCACTAGCAAGCATTACTTTGAGTTGTCATTTCGTCTGTGAAATGTTTTAGTGATCATAAAAATGTTCCTACTCTCATTGTTTACATTTGACGAAGCAGCATCATGACAAAAGGCCCGAGGCAACCTCGGACACAAAAACGAAATGGCCAGATGATGACAGAAGACACATTGAAATTGTCCTGTCTGATCTGATGTCTGGGAAATTACTGGACAGTCAGGACTGACAGCCACATTAGGTTCCAAATATCAACCTGTCATTGGGTTTGCACTTTGCAGGTGGAGAGAGTGAGTGAGTGAGTGAGTTTGTGTTTTACGCCCCATCAGCCCCGGTGTGGGCTATTTAGAGGCAATGCAGGTGGAGAGAAGGCAGGTGGTCGGTCATATGTAATTGTCCCTTTGCAATGTTTGCATGTTTTTGGACATAAACGATTCAGAAAATCTGTAAATGAATAATATATACATCCACGGACACCGAATGCCTCATGCACAGAAGGCTCACATGACAATGTTAATTTTTACAGTGTATATTCAGCATTTTCATGACATGCATAATATTTTATATATGGACAAACATTCATCAGGTCTTAGTTATTAACGGGATTTTAATTGCCATTCATAATAAAAAAAACCTTATTTGACACATGGGTACAACATGCATTGTATAAGTGAGAGAAAAATTTGATAAGTAAAGGTTATTCACCATGGCAGAGGGAATATGTGATTTATCACCCGAGGCCTTTAGGCCGAGGTGTGATAATGACATGTTCCTGATCCCATGGTGAATAACCGGCTTATACCATGAGACAAACACTCAAACAATCAAACATGAGAGGATAACTGGACAACAAAGAATATGGGAATTATTCCCCTGAAATACTGTAATGTGATTGGCTGACAGAGGTGTCGAATGGTATAATATTTTTTATAATCTTCTGTCTTTCAGACAAAGTCCACTGAAGCCACCTCATCTCTTATTCAGAGTGCAACACCATTTAAGGAGATTTTTGATGCAAAGAGACTTCTTGACAGGGAAGACCTCTTTATGTGTTAAAAGTCCTATATACATCACGATGCAAGTTCATGAATTATGCATGGCGCTATGTGAACTATGTGATGTGTATTCATAAGTGCTCACATATAAGAAATGCTGAATGTATAGTTTATGTACTGTTGCAAAATTTGGGCTGTCTACCATTTTGATTTATATACTGGCTCATTATCACATATTCTGAAGTGACTTGTGATTAATACTGATTTGGTTTTATCTGAAGCATTATTTATACAAATTGTCATTTATGTTCTTCGGAGTATTAAATCTCCTGAAATATGGTTATACCATAGAAAGGGCCTTTTACAAAGTAGTTTACTGGTATGAGTCAGCTAGACACCTGCATCATGTCTCCATAACATTGAATGCTTAATATGGCATCAGCCAGTGGATTGTTCATATGTCAGTTCATAGACAATTAGACATTAGTTGAGATCATCATTTCTGGCCTTTGTCTATCTCCCTAATATAACTGTTTCTCTCGGCTTCCTTATTTGCCATAGGAATTCATAGAGAGCCATTCGCTCAATTCACACATATGTCAAGTGCATCACCTCACTGTTTAGAAGATATTGGAACGGAAAGACCTCAGAAAACTATGTGAATGCATCGAAGGTTTAGTAAGTACATAAGAAAGATGAAGTAGAATATTAGAATAAAGACAAACATTATTGAAAATGCACTCCCCTGAACCTTGTCTGAGATTTACACCCTACGTCTGGGCAGCTATTTTACAAAGCTCAACAGTAACTTGTTCTGTGTGTGGATGGAAGTGTACAAAAAACATTTTGGAATTTTTATTCGGAAGGGACAAATGCCAGATTTCTGCATTCCAGTATCTACATTTAGCAAGATTGTGGTATTCATGAGGTCCAGATTTTGTCTATATTCATGAGATCTCTCCGTATACAAGCCTCAGTCCTTGCTGTTTGCCATTGAGCTGAACTATTGTATTACTGTTTCTCTTCTCCTTGTTTTGTTGATGTGATGTGTACTGATAACATGATTATATTTTGCATGACTTCCAAGCACAGTTACTTCACACTTCACAGTTAAATATGCAATCATTCAGTAACAGAATACCATGAATAAGTGTTAGAATCATGACGTCTGAATATTCTCGATAGAGCTCAATCCTCACACCCACAGAATCCTCATAACGATGCTTGTAAAACTGTGTGAATGATGACAGAACCAGCTGGTGAGATAACCATTTGCATAAATTCATTAACCTCAGATTGTTGACAGAATCATAATCTTATGAAAGTTCTACTGAAAATTAGACCTTCTTCTAAGACCAATGTTATACATAAAACACTTGTAAGTTAGTGAAATATTTGTGCTCTATACAATCTTTACCGGGTTTTTTTTTGTGGCCAAATCTCAATAGCTGCCAAATAAAAGCTTTTTTCATATTGGTATTTAATGATGTTTTGACGTGTCATCAATGTCATTTCAAACCTTGTTTGATATAAGGTAAGATCAATTCTTTATTCATTGTCACTCAAGGATGCCCTATATCAGTCTATCTATACACCCTTGCTTGCAGACAGTACTCACTAGGCTTAGTGAAGGAAAGGGACATAGGCGAATAATTACCCAAATGATGATTTGAACTGCTGTCTAACTAAGCTCCAGTTAGCAGGAATAAAACCTACAGGATTCATCCTTTTGGAAGCCCGGAGTGCCAGCAATAGAACTAACATGTTCCTGATTTGGTGTATTGATGTATCTTCTAGATGTATATATGATTGCATGAAGCACATACAAGTAAACAAAATTCAAATTCAAATTCAAGTAATTTTATTTATACTTGATTAAAACTGTAGCATAATTGCTAATCATCGAGAGAACATATTATGTACAAAAGAAAATAATGTATGTACAGAGATATTTACAATATTTGAGTTAAAAACTCCAGTTAACAAGAAATAAAAACATTAAAATGCTGACTCAACCAGGCACATACATACATCAAGTCTTTAACATATCATATTAAGTTCCAGGAGTTTGGAATATTGGCAATATTGGATAACAATTGATGACATACAGACGAGCAACCATGAAGAGCGTATAATCTGTTTTGGATGCAAGAACTTCGTCTCAAATATTCTAAGGTCATTGCTTTTCATGCAAAGATTAAACGTACCTATTTGATTTTGCAGTGAGAATGAAAAATATTTTCTGCATTCATTCGCAGAAGGGTATCCATTTACCATCTTCTATCGATGGCTAAATAAATCAGTTTATATGTGTATAGTGGGCTTGAATTTTTCTCCTGACAACCAATTCCGATTTGGATGTTTATTGACTCAGTGATCTTTGTGTGTCATTGTGAAGAGTCTGAATTAAGAATCATGCCACTTCCAAATTTGATATATTAACCAAGACAACAGAAGAAGAGAAAAAGAGGATGTGACAGACCCTAATATCGAGAGATTGATTGCTTTCAATTATCAATTGTCAGGCGAACACATCCCCGGTTCTCCTTATGTATTTGTTGAGCTTCTTTCAGTCGCAAAAGTATCTGTAGCCAACCAAATTTGGCGAGATGAAGGTATTCGGGCAATGCCATGTAACAGTCCCATCCAAGCTAGTCTGGAAACAACTGCTTCAATTTTCGGCCATCAACCTATCACTGGAATTTCAGATGCAGATAAGATGCAGGTGGTTCAAATATTAATAACAAGCCGCAGTTGAGAAACTATGTTTAATTAAATTATTCTATTTATTGGAAGATTAGAGTAGGTCAGGGCAAAAAGCCCGGGTTAGGTGAGAGGCCCCCCCAGGGTTATATCTAAACTTATATTTTTGGTGTGTTTTCTTTTTGATAGGATTTAAGCTTGAGGCTTTTTAGGTGACATCACAAATTTTGAGGGCAAACAGCATCAAACCATAGTAGTAATTAAAGAAACAAAAAAAGGTGCATGGTTTTTGTAACTTCGATTAATTCTTTAAAAGTGGTTGTCAGGAATTACTTTGCAAATTTTTTATAAGTATAATGGATATCTGCATTGCTTCACTTTATGATCATCATATAAATTTGATTTGTATCATGTCTTTTGCATTTTAGCTCAAATATAGAGGTCAAATTAAAATATGTGGGTTTGGGGTGAGAGGCCCCACATGGTATGGGGCATGAGGCCCCCTTCACTGGGGCATCGAAGCTGCTTCAGGAACAATTAAGTAATGTGTACTTTACCTTAAATCTTGAAAGAATAGCCAATTGAAATAGAAAAAATTTTGGCCGAAATTGAAACAGGGCAAAAAATATTAAAAAATAAATGTATGAACAGAAAAATTATGAAATTCAGAAAAAGTGAATAGAATGCCTAAAAAATGATAGAAGAACCCCAAGAAATAACTTTCAAGCTGAATGCATTCGCAAAAAAAATTGCCATAGGATTATAATAGGGGGGCTTCTTGCCTGATGGGTGGGGTAAGAAGGCCATTTTAAATATTTTACAAAAGGGGCCATAAATCCTTTATTAAAATTGTTAGACATTTGTTTCACTAGTTATAAGTAGAGTCAAGTGATCCCTTCCTGACAGCATAAGCATTCAAATAATCGACCATGAAAAGTAGGTCAAATCGCACCTCGAAGTTAAGGGGGGCTGCATGCCCCGTGCTACTCTATGTCCAAAACTGTAACTCCAGAAGTCAGGTTTGCTTATTATCACAATTATATTGGCATTTTACCTCTACATGTCGAAACCGAATGTTTCAAAAATAGATCATTCAATCCAGAGGTCTAACTATTCTTACACTGACTCATTTTGGAAATTAAATTTAAGTTTTTGTGGTTTTAATAAATGTCCCCTCTATAAATTATACTTTGCAATTTGACTTCGATAGACTGTTTAAATACATTCTCCAAGACTTAGAGGAACATGCTTGAGCATTGTGATTGAATGCAGCAATTTCCATCGTCATTTCATTGTCTTGTGGTTCTACGTGACTGGGCATATTGGCCTTATAATACACATTCTTTTGAATGGCTTTTCTGCAGCTAGCAGACAATGTGAAGTCCTCCAGCCAGGAATAGTGATTTCAGAAATATATTTTCAGCTGATTTCTCTAAAAATTTAGGTAGATTAAATTTCCAGAATAAGTGAAAATGTCAATCTTTGGATTTAAAAGCTATCAATGCTCAGGGCTCACATATAAAATTATAGTTCTTGTCATACTTACGTGGAATCTCAAGTTCTTTTCTATGCTGTTGAACTGTGATGTCAAAGATGACTCTATTCTAGCACTGCAATATATGGAAATTAACTACAAGCTGTGATGTCATTTCAGACTGGGTCAGATTTTACGTAAATTACGTTACCATGACCTACAGCAAAGACCAACACGGGTGGAAAAACCATTATTATTTTTATTTCTGTGGGCCTGTAATATCTGAGATCATCTTGCAAATTTCATGAATGTGTGATGATCATTTTTGCACTGAGAAGGGAAAAACTGTGTAAACAGTGTAAATTACGTTACTATTTTTGATTTTAACCTGTAAAATTGCATTGGAGAGTTGAAAAATAAATCCTTAGATTAGTGAAAGATATTCCAGAAACTACAACTCTTGACAATTTATGAAAGATATTCATCAAAAATTTTAATTTGCGTGATTGTCACTTTTTCACTTTTTTGGACAGCAATTTGCCCATTTAACTGGGATAGAGCCATAAAAGGAAGCAAATTGTAAGTGCAGCTAAATTAAATAGCAGATAATGCAAAAAACATATTCGCAGATGAGACAGCCTCATTGCACTGTAACAGTAAAGCAAACAGTGTGCAATGTGAACTAATGGAATTGTGAGATGTGGTATTTACTCTATTTTCCGTAATCATTTGTACACATTGCTAGCTGTCCACTGTTCCTCGGTATATGAGAGCATTGAGAGAAGCACAATTTGGTTGGAGCTAAAGGGCAGGAACAAAAGAAATTTGCAATTTCATCCCTCTAACCAATGTCAGTGCCACACAAGAGTAATAAGATCAGATTATTCTTCATTTACTATTGACTATGACAATGACAATGATAAAGGTAATTTTATTTCTTTATTGAAAATAGCAATAGCCATTGGCTAGTGTCGTAGAAAATAATAAAAAATAATGTGATATACGTAAAGCATAATGTTTGCAATTTTGCAAGATTTGAAGCTTTAGCAATTGATTTAACATCGATTGTAATTTATGTACTCTGCCAATAGAATGACATTTTTGTAGGTAATTCCTACAACTTTTTGAAGATATGACAAAAAACTTTGCTGCCTTTGTAATCCACATCTAAGTTCTTTCAAACATGCAATTCAAACCGGAAAAGTGTCTTTTAAGTAATAATGAATAATACACAGATACTCCAAATAGCAGTAATATATGTACCTTCTATGGTGACACACACCTCAACTTCAAGTGAAAATGAAAAATAAAATAATCAGAGTTGCAAACTGACAAGAGGACAACAGAAGACACATTGAAATTGCCCTCATCTCTGTTCTGACGTCTCAGAAATTACTGGTTTGACATCCACATTTGTTTCCAGCCATCAACCTGTCATAATGTGTCCTTGGGTTTGCCGGCTAACAGTGGAGATGGAAAGTAAATAGTGTCTCTCAAGATAATGTTTGCCAAAGGATCTTTGCTCTTTTATTTGAGGAGAATAAGATTATTTCTTTAATGGGCTGTCCAATTACATGTGCTGCATCAATAGATACGTTATTATTTGTGTGGCCCAGGCAATGGATTGACTTACCTTTGCAGTAAGGTGGAAATGCCAAAATTCCCCCTGTGTTTATACTAACATTTGTTTATCTGGGTTTGGGTTTGATTGACCATGGCAGTTGTTATTTTAAATGCCATGTTGATTGACCAAATACTTGATGGATGGCCACAAAGCACAGCAATAGTTCTTGTCTGCTTTTGCAAAACACTAGTTATTACAAGGCAAGGATTAATCTCTACAGCAACAATACAGCATCAATTGTTTAAACAAGTTATGTCACCAAACAACACTAATGTGTCATGAAACATGCCTAAAGCTGTTCATACCTTTGAGAAACCCACCTATACAGTGGCCTGCCTGTTGAAAGGTGTTGTGTTCTTCACTACCTGATACATACCAGATCATACAGCCTAGGTTATCCTCGTCTATATACGATACAGTAAACGTTGTCAAACCAGTGTCCTTCTCATAGTATTACCCACAGGCCAATTGTCTTAACCTAACATTAAGTTTCAGCCGTCAACCTCCTGTCATGATAAGGCGGGTGGTGGGTCTGACTTACTGTTCAGATTTACATTAGCTTCTGGAGCCCATTATCCTGAGGAGAAAACCTAAAAGGATTTGGCTGCAGACACTGAAAGCCTAATTAACAGGGATGGAAGACAGCTGGAATACACTACGTCATTGTTCGGCTTTTGTGAGGTTGTAAATGAGTGTCTGCATGTTTTTGGCATCCACATGGAATGCAGAGATGATCACTATAATGATTGGTATTATTGCCGTTCAGTATGGTGAGCGCCGCTGAGCAGATTTACCTGGAATGGGCGCTATATAAAATCATACTATGTTATCATCATTATTTTAGATTATGGACCTGTATGGGAAGGGCAGGTTAGTTGATACGCAAGGTTATTTGATCATTTTAGAAAGTGTTGTCATTTGTAAAACGCAGAATAAAAACATTTCCCCTCATTCAAGTCGACATAGAATCATAATCAAGACATGGGAGAAAACTAAAAAAATAAAATAAAAAAATACTGTTTTGTACTGAAAAAGTGAACGGCCTCTGAGGGCTGCATCATATACATCTGGCAAAATTACAGTTAGTCTTTGGAACCTAATTGTGCAAAGCAAACACTTTCAATCTCATTGCTGTTCATTCTGGTCCAAACTTAGGTCTGATGATCAATAACCTTCCATTAGGAGCACCACCTTCAGAAGCTGATTGGATCCTATTGACCTGAGACACACAGAGAATTTAGATGTGGACTAAGGCTTTCAGGTCTACATCAGAAACATCAAGGCACGATATAGATCAGAAAAAAAAGTACATTGCTTAAAACTGTTTATTTTTTCCTGAGATGTCATAAATTATAGAACTACAATATTTCTATCTCCGCTGTATGTTTCGTAAAAAGAAGTCTTTATCAGGGGGCATCTTTGATGCCAGCTGTCCATGGGTACATGTGGCTTGAAGAGACATAGTAGACCTTAATGGATCCAACCAGCCACCTGCAGGCCAGACTGTTTCTTTTCAAGAGCCAATTGGAAAAGGTTAAATATACCCTGCACAGCGCTCCTGAAGAAACATTGGGGTTAAAAAAATGAACCGAAAACGGGACCTATACCACCTGAAACTACACGATCATACAAACATTTTAAGACAAAAACGAAAAAAAATCTGTTGGGAATTTTTTGAGAAATTCAAGTTTTTAAAAATCTTGTTTATCTCATCACCTGAATGCATGTAAAATGGCTTATAAATCAATAAACATGCTAGAAAACATGATGAAACCTGTTAGCTAAGCTCTCTAAGGAATTTCAATAAAGTTAAAACAATGAAACGAAAATATTTAGCGACTTTTTAAAAGTAACTGTGACACATTGTTTATCACACACTGTATAAATGCAAAAATACTAAAAATAACCAAATTCTCCATATTTTCAGTCTTTGGGTGTTATTAAACAAATTTGTTATCCTTAATCTGGATATGAAAAGCTTCATACAGCTTTTAAGAAAAGAAAACACGTCTAAAGCAGATATAAACATGACAAGTAGGAATCTTCTCACAGCACCGATCATTATTATTTCAGAAATTCAGGTGGGTTTCTCATTTGTCATTTAGTTTATATGAGACTATCTATATATACAATAGTTCAAACAGAGCAAAGGTGATGTAGGCTGAAGTATTTCACAGTAATATATCTGAGCCTCAAGTAAACATGTCACAATTTAATTTTCTGACATAGGTTTGTGACAGCAGCTGACAATTTTCTTCTGCATCTGCATTGGAGGCCTAAATTAGGATAAATATAGTTCAAAATTAAGTACTATTTAATATTGAACGGAATATCCTCAAATCCTTAGACATAATATAGGCTATGAAACTAGGCATGGCTGTTCTCGGCTGTGTGTGGAAATTTGGCTTGATGTTTGCTACACTTTTTCAAGTACTTTACACATGCCTTACTGTAGTGAACACTTGAATATATATCCTGCACCTTGAGTGTTCTTCTTAATCTGAGAATCTCTTTGAATAGAACAGATTTGGGGAGGTAACAAAGCATGCTTGCATGCACAGATTCGTAGAATGCAACAGCTGTAATAGGTCCCAACTTTTTTGGGCAACATATTCGGCAATGCATATCAAGGCTCGAGAGTTACTTGAGATCAGTAACTGGATAAATTAATTCCCTTAGAGGTTTACCTGCTTATTTTCCCTTTCACAATGAGCACATGGATGTGAACCAGCTTTTTTAAGTCAGTCATTTGGAATTGGAAAGAGCTGTCACAGCTCACTGTGCAATATATTTATAATACCCATTTTGATAAGGAGAAGGAAAGCGGTATCATTCTCCTTTTAACTGAGTCTGTAAACTTTGTGTATTTGTGGTCACTGGTACCTGCATAACAATGTTTGAAAGTTGACAATCTGCTGCTGTCCGCTTGACCAAACATAATTTTTAGACCAACTTTTAACATTTAAAGCTTTCCATGTACTTGTCAAGCAAGGTTTGAAACTTCTTAACAATAAAGAGTGAAAAAATTTAAGAAATCTGTTACATTTAGTGTTTTTGAATTTTCAAAGTGTGTGATAAACAATGTGTCACATTTATTTCAATAAAGTCAAAAAATTTGTTCTTTTCATTGTTGTAACATGTCTGCAATTCTTAAGGGAGCTAAGCTAACAAGTTTCATTGTGTTTTCAAGCTTGTTTATGGTATTATGAGCCATTTTACATGTATTCAGGTGATGAGATAAACAAGATTTTTAAAAACTTGAATTTCTCAAAAAATTCCCAACAGATTTTTTTCGTTTTTGTCTTAAAATGTTTGTATGATCGTGTAGTTTCAGGTGGTATAGGTCCCGTTTTCGGTTCATTTTTTTAACCCCAATGTTTCTTCAGGAGCGCTGTGCCTGAAGAAAGGTCAGTCCGTACTCCGTAGCCTCTTCAATGCAACCCACAATTGATGCACACTTGTTGACATTACAGGTTTCCTGGCCTATAAATGTAATTATTGTCACGAGAAATATGTAGTACACATGAAGAATTGATGAAGGAATACATACAGTCCTCTGCTTTATCTTGTGCATCTCTTGAGAGATGATCTTTTTTGAAGAAATGATGCGCGGAGACATGGTTTACATGTTTCAGAGAAAAAAAACTATTAAACATCATGTTGCTATCAGATGTGGTAAACTTTCCAAAATGTTTATTTAATTATTGTGAACCGTAGCAATGCAACAAGATTCCTTGGAATGTGATATTCAATTAACTGCCTCTATTCTTCCCAGACGAGTTAGTGACAATTCTATTGTGTTGACATGTTACTGCCGTTAACATCAGTGTCTGTATTCTTGAACCCTTTTATCTGTGGATGCTTTACAGTGTATGGCTCTAAGCCACCTGCAAAACTAGATAAATAATAACAGAAATAGTTAAGGTTAATTGGTTAACAATTTTAAAGTTATAGAATTCTCTCATAACCTCAATGCAACTCACTTTCACTGTACACAGAATCAAATTGGTTTGATTTGCGGTAGGCCTAGAATCTACCTAGAAATTCCCCATGCAGAATCTTTGAGGTTTTATTGTTTATACTAACAGGGAAGGTAGGACTGTTTCACTGTGCAAGTTGAACCTTGTGAGTCATGAGAGCACTTGATGGCGGCCCCACAGGCCTGGCAAAGGTTTTCTTATTTTTATCCAAGAATAACCTGCAGAGCATAAATGTCTGGCATTATCCACAGCTCAGATTTCTGTAGTGTCTGAATTGAGGGAGTGCATCATAGGAAAACAGACAATTATTAATGTGATTGAAAAATAATTTGATAAGATTAGAATGTTAATTGTGTGGACTGATTGATTTAGAATTTTATTTTAAATAATTTCTATTTTTTCTCTATTATTGAAAGATGTAAACCTCAATTGGCTTTATGCTACATTGCAGACTGCAATTTGTAAGGTCTACTTGGAAGTTATTGTGAATTTTCCTTTTCATTAGTGCATACCAGTTTATAAATATAACTCGAGTAATCCTCACTGGTCTGTATTATTATTCTGTTGTCAAACCAGTGTCCTTCTCACAGTGTTACCCACAGGCCAATTGTGTTTACTTAACATTAAGTTTCAGCCGTCAACCTGTCACGATAAGGCAGGTAGTTGGTCTGACTTACTGCTCAGATTTACATTAGTTTCTGGAGCCCATTATCCTGCGGAGAAAACCTAAAAGGATTTGGCTGCAGACACTGAAAGCCTAATTAACCGGGACTGAAGACAGCTTCATGATTGCCTGCATATACCACGCTACTTTCAGGCTTGATAAATGGTGCACATGTCTTTGGCAGTCGCACAAAATGCACAATTATGAACCTGCACTTAAAATGATGTTTAGATGATTTTTACTACAGTTTTATTACTGTTGACCCATTTGTAGGCTTGCATATATTGGCATTGTGTCAGTGCATTTTTAGCTTGATTGCTTCATTTTTGTCTGAGCAAGCAGACTATACATATTTTCCTGATAATACACATTCTTTTGAATGGATTTTCTGCAGCTTGCAGACAATGGGAAGTCCTCCAGCCAGGAATAGTGATTTCAGAAATATAATTTCTCTGAAATTTTGGTAGATTAAATTTCCAGAATCAGTGAAAATGTCGATCTTCGGATTTAAAAGCTATCAATGCTCAGAGCTCACATATAAATGTATTTGTAATATGTAGAAACATATAAATATAAAAGGAAGCATATTGCAAGTGTATATGTCGTTTCATTAATTAGCAGATAGGCCTAATGCAAAAACATATTCACAGATGAGGCAGCCTCATTTCACTGTAACTGTAAAGCAAACAGTGTGCAATGAGAACTAATGGAATTGTGAGATGTGGTATTTACTCTATTTTCCATAATCATTTGTACACATTGCTAGCTGTCCATTTCATAAATCGACAGCATTGAGAGAAGCACAATTTGGTTTGAGCTGAAGGGCAGGAACAAAAGAAATTTACAATTTCGTCCCTCAAACCAACATAAGTGCCACACAAGAGTAATAAGATCAGATTATTCTTCATTTGCATATTGCCTATGACAATGACAATGACAAAGTTTACGTTGATATAAAGCATAATGTTTACAATTTTGCAAGATTTGAAGCTATAGCAATTGATTTAACATCTGTTATTAAATTTACTCCTCTGATAGAATGACATTTTTGTAGCTTCCAGGTAATTCCTAAAACTCTTGGAAGATTTGACAAAAACTTTGCTGCCTGGGTAATCCAGATCTAAGTTCCTTCAAACATGCAATCCAAGCCAGACAAGAGTCCCATGTAAGTCACAATGAATAATGGAAAGATGCTCCAAATAGCAGTAATGTACGTACCTTCTATGGTGACACACATCTCAAGTGAAAATGAAAAATGAAATAATTAGAGTTGACAGAAGACATTTTGAAATTGCCCTCCTCTCTGTTCTGATGTCGCAGAAATTTTACATACACATTTGGTTCGAGCCATCAACCTGTCATAATGTGTCGTTGGGTTTGCCGGCGTAGACAAGACATGCAGGAGGTTTATTTTATTAAATAACATTTTTTACAATCTACTGTCTTTCAGATAAAATCGACCATACCACTTCATCTCTTATTCAAAGTGCAACACCATAAGGAGATTTTTGATGCAAAGAGACATTTTGACAGGGAAGACCCCTTTTTAAGTTTTGGAAGTGCCATATACACCACAATGCAAGTTCCTGAATTATGCATGGCGTTATGTGAACTATGCGATGTGTATTCATAAGCACTCACACATAAGAAATACTGAATGTATAGTTTATGTCATTAAGCTGCAATAAAACCTTTTGCTGTCTATCATTTTGGATTACATGCTGGTTCATTATCATCCATTCTGACTAAATTTCCTTTGACTATCCTTCAACTCAAGTATGATTCATATAACTTGTTATCAAAATAATTGAAATATGATAATAACACCATTATGATATAAGGACCTTTCACACAGTATACATGCAGCTTAATCAGCTCGGCGCCTGCATCATGCCTCCGTAACAATGACAGCTTTATGCAGCTACACGGCTTCAGTAAAAGGATTGGTTATATGTCAGTTTATAGACATTAGTTGGATCGTCTTATTCTTGGCCTTTGTCTATCTCCCTAATATAACTGCTTTTCTCAGCCTCCTTATTTACCAAGGGAGAGCATCAGGACAAACACAGATGAACAGCGAGCAATGTGTTAGGCTAACAGTGGAAATGGAAAGTAAATAGTGTCTCTCAAGATAATGTTTGCCAAAGGATCCACTGTTTGCATACTGCCTTTGTCTGGTTGGTTGTATCAAGCAACAATTTAATTAAATTGTCTTCTGTTTGAATTCATTTGAATCATAAGATAAAACATTCAAGTTTCTTGGAAAGAAAGCAGCTTCTGCTGATTGAAGCAGGGATGCAGAAAATTATTGTCCTGATGGTGTTGACGTGTTATATACACAATAGCTCTTTTATTTGAAGAGACTACCATTATTTCTTTAATGGGCTGTCCAATTACATGAGCTGCATCAATAGATACGTTATTATTTGTGTGGCCCAGGCAATGGACTGACTTACCTTTGCAGTAAGGTGGAAATGCCAAAATTCCCCCTGTGTTTATACTAACATTTGTTCATCTGGGTTTGGGTTTGATTGACCATGGCAGTTGCTATTTTAAATGCCATATTGATTGACCAAAAGACTTGATGGATAGCCACAAAACAAAGCAATAGTTCTTGTCTGCTTTTGCAAAACACTGGTTATTTCAAGGCAAGAAGTAATCTCTATAGCAACAATACAGCATCAATTGTTGTGTCCTTCTCATAGAATTACCCACAGGTCAATTTTATTTACCTAACATTAAGTTTCAGCCGTCAACCTGTCATGATAAGGCAGGTGGTGGGTCTGACTTACTTTAGCTTCTGGAGCCCATTATCCTGAGGAGAAACTCTAAAAGGATTTGGCTGCAGACACTGAAAGCCTAATTAACAAGGATTTAAGACAGCAAAAAAAAAAAAATGCAAAAAATAATACTGTTTTGTGCGGACAAAGTGAACGGCCTCTGAGGGCTGCATTATATACATGTGGCAAAATTACAGTCAATCTTTGTAACTTTATAGTGTAAAGCAAACACTTTCAATTTCATAGCTGTTCATTCTGGTCAAAACAGAGGTCATATGATCAATAACCTTCCATTAGGGGCACCACTTCCAATTGACCTTCAGAAGCTGATTGGATCCTATTGACCTGAGACACACAGAGAATATAAATGTGGTTATAGGTCAGAAACATCAAGGCATGATGTTGCTATCAGAAAAAGAAATACTGTGCTTGAAACTGAGATGTTACAAATAGAACCACAATATGTGCATCTCCGCTGTATGTTTTGTTAAAAAAATTTTTGATGCCAGCTGTCCATGTGTACATGTGGCTTGAAGAGACATAGTAGAACTTAATGGATCCCACCAGCCACCTGCAGGCAAGACTGTGTTTCTTCTCAAGAGCCAATTGGAAAAGGTTAAAGATTCCCTAGAGAAAGGTCAGTCCATGCTCCATAGCCTCTTCAATGCTACTCACAATTGATGCACACTTGACATTACACTTTTCCTATATAGCAAGTAAATGTAATTTTTGCCATGAGAAATTTGTACGTACCTCTCTTGAGAGATGATCTTTTTTGAAGAAATGATGCGCGGAGACATAGTGGTGGAACCATGCACTGCTGTGGTTTTCTGCCTGATTAAAACATTGGTTTACATGTTTCCGAGAAAAAAAAATTATTAAACATCATGTTGCTGTCAGATGTGATAAACTTTCCAATATTGAATATGTTTTTTTAATTAGTGTGAATCATAGCAATGCAACAAAATACCTTGGAATGTGATATTCAATTAACTGCCTCTAAATTAAATCTTCCCAGACAAGTTAGTGACAATTCTATCGTTACGTGTTGGCATGTTACTACCGTTAACATCAGTGTCTGTATTCTTGAACCCCTTTTACAGTGTTGCAAAACTAGATAAATAATAACAGAAATAGTAAAGGTTAATTGGTCAAACAATTTTAAAATTATGCAATTCTCTCATAACCTCAATGCAACACACTTATAAATTACACTGTACACAGAATCACATTGGTTTGATTTGCAGTACTATCTACATAGAAATTTCCCCATACATAGAAATTTCCCCATACAAAGAAATTTCCCCATGCAGAATCATTGAGGCAGTTTTATTGTTTACAGGGAAGGGGGGACTGTTTCACTGTGCAAGTTGAACCTTGTGAGTCATGAGGTTAGGTTTATTGACCATGGCAGTTGTTGTTTTAAATGCCATTTTGATTGACCATAGCACTTGATGGTGGCCCCACAGGCCTGGAAACTGTTCTTCGTTTTTATCCAAGAATAACCTGCAGAGCATAAATGTCTGGCATTATCCACAGCTCAGATTTCTGTAGTGTCTGAATTGAGGGAGTGCATCATAGGAAAACAGACAATTAGTAATGTGATTCAAAAATAATTTGATAAAATTAGAATGTTAATTGTGTGGACTGATTAATTTAGAATTTTTTAAAATAGTTTCTATTTTTTCTTTATGTTCGAAAGATGTAAACCTCAGTTGGCTTTATGACCTTGCAGACTGCAATTTGTAGGGTCCACTTGGAAGTTATTTTGAATTCTCTTTTTCATTAGTGCATACCAGTTCATAATTATGTCTCATGTAATCCTCACTGATCTGTATTATTTTTCTGTTGTCAAACCAGTGTCCTTCTCACAGTGTTACCCAAAGGCCAATTGTGTTTACTTAACATTAAGTTTCAGCCGTCAACCTGTCACGATAAGGCAGGTAGTTGGTCTGACTTACTGTTCAGATTTACATTAGCCTCTCAAGCCCATTATCCTGATATGAGGAGGAAACCTAATAGGATTTGGCTGCAGACACTGAAAGCCTAATTAACCGGGACTGAAGACAGCTTCATGATTGCCTGCATATACCACGCTACTTTCAGGCTTGATAAATGGTGCACATGTCTTTGGCAGTCGCACAAAATGCACAATTATGAACCTGCACTTAAAATGATGTTTAGATGATTTTTACTACAGTTTTATTACTGTTGACCCATTTGTAGGCTTGCATATTGACACTGCGTCAGTTTATTTGTAGCTTGATTGCTTGATTTTTGTCTGAACCAGCTGACTCCGGGCATATTGGCCTTATAATACACATTCTTTTGAATGGCTTTTCTGCAGCTTGCAGACAATGGGAAGTCCTCCAGCCAGGAACAGTGATTTCAAAAAATATATTTCCAGCTAATTTCTCTAAAATTTCAGTAGATTAAATTTCCAGAATCAGTGAAAATGTCGATCTTTGGATTTAAAAGCAATCAATGATCAGGTCTCCTATACAAATGTATTTTGTAATTTTTAGAAACATATAAATATAAAAGGAAGCAAATTGTGAGTGTAGCTTAATTAAATAGATGATAATGCAAAAAACATATTCGCAGATGAGACAGCCTCATTGCACTGTAACAGTAAAGCAAACAGTGTGCAATGTGAACTAATGGAATTGTGAGATGTGGTATTTACTATATTTTCCATAATCGTTTGTACACATATCTAGCTGTCCATTGCTCAAATTCACACTGTTTCCAAGCAAATGAGAGCATTGAGAGAAGCACAATTTGGTTGGAGCTAAAGGGCAGGAACAAAAGAAATTTGCAATTTCATCCCTCTAACCAATGTCAGTGCCACACAAGAGTAATAAGATCAGATTATTCTTCATTTGCATATTGCCTATGACAACACTGTATAACAATGACAATGACAAATTTTATTTTATGTCTTTATTGAAAATGCAAAAAAGAAATTGCCTTTGGATGGTGTCCCAAAAAAAAATATAAAATAATATGACAGCACAATGTTTGCAATTTTGCAAGATTTGAAGCTTTAGCAATTGATTTAACATCGATTGTAATTTATGTACTCTGCCAATAGAATGACATTTTTGTAGGTAATTCCTACAACTTTTTGAAGATATGACAAAAAACTTTGCTGCCTTTGTAATCCACATCTTAGTTCCTTCAAATATCCATTTCAAGCCAGACAAGAGTCCCATGTAAGTCACAATGAATAATGCAAAAATGCTCCAAATAGCAGATATGTACGTACCTTCCATGGTGACACACTTCAAGTGAAAATGAAAAATAAAATAATCAGAGTTGCAAACTGACAAGAGGACAACAGAAGACACATTGAAATTGCCCTCATCTCTGTTCTGACGTCTCAGAAATTTACATCCTCATTTGGTTCCAGGCATAATGTGTCATTGGGTTTGCCGGCGTAGACAAGACATGTGGGAGGTTTATTTATTAAATAATATTTTTTACAATCTACTGTCTTTCAGACAAAATCCGCCAAAACCACCTCATCTCTTATTCAAAGCGCAACACCATAAGGAGATTTTTGATGCTAAGAGACATCTTGACAGGGAAGACCTCTTTATGTTTTGGAAGTCCCATATACACAATGCATGTTCATGAATTATGCATGGCGCTATGTGAACTATGCGATGTGTATTCATAAGTGCTCACATATAAGAAATGCTGAATGTATAGTTTATATCACTAAGCTGCAAGAAAACATTTGGCTGTCTGTCATTTTGGAGTATATACATGCTGGTTCATTATCATGTATTCTGACTAAAATTTCCTTTGATAATCGTTTAACTCAAGTATGATTCATATAACTTGTTATCAAAATAACTGAAATATGATAATAACACGATATTAAGGACCTTTCACACAGTAGTATAGCCAATGTGTAGCTTTCCAGCATGAGTCAGCTCAACACCTGCATCATGCCTCCGTAACAGCTTTATGCAGCTACACGGCTGCAGCAAAAGGATTGGTTATATGTCAGTTTATAGACATTAGTTGGATCGTCTTATTCTTGGCCTTTGTCTATCTCCCTAATATAACTGCTTTTCTCAGCCTCCTTATTTACCAAGGGAGAGCATCAGGACAAACACAGATGAACAGCGAGCAATGTGTTAGGCTAACAGCGGAAATGGAAAGTAAATAGTGTCTCTCAAGATAATGTTTGCCAAAGGATCCACTGTTTGCATACTGCCTTTGTCTGGTTGGTTGTATCAAGCAACAATTTAATTAAATTGTCTTCTGTTTGAATTCATTTGAATCATAAGATAAAACATTCAAGTTTCTTGGAAAGAAAGAAGCTTCTGCTGATTGAAGCAGGGATGCAGAAAATTATTGTCCTGATGGTGTTGACGTGTTATATACACAATAGCTCTTTTATTTGAAGAGACTACCATTATTTCTTTAATGGGCTGTCCAATTACATGAGCTGCATCAATAGATACGTTATTATTTGTGTGGCCCAGGCAATGGACTGAATTACCTTTGCAGTAAGGTGGAAATGCCAAAATTCCCCCTGTGTTTATACTAACATTTGTTTATCTGGGTTTGGGTTTGATTAACAGTGGCAGTTATCTTAAATGCCATATTGATTGACCAAAAGACTTGATGGATAGCCACAATACAAAGCTTTTGCAAATCACTGGTTATTTCAAGGCAAGGATTAATCTCTATTATAATAGCAACAATACAGCATCAATTGTTGTGTCCTTCTCATAGTATTACCCACAGGTCAATTGTGTTTACTTAACATTAAGTTTCAGCCATCAACCTGTCATGATAAGGCAGGTGGTGGGTCTGACTTACTGTCCAGATCTACATTAGCTTCTGGGGCCCATTATCCTGAGGAGAAACCCTAAAAGGATTTGGCTGCAGACACTGAAAGCCTAATTAACAGGGGATGGAAGACAGCTGGAATACACTACGTCATTGTTCGGCTTTATATGAGTGTCTGCATGTATTTGGCATTCACATGGAATGCATAGATTATCACTATAATGATTAGTAAGATTGCCGTTCAGTATGGTGAGCGCCGTTGAGAAGATTTATCTGGAATGGGCGCAATATAAAATCATACTATGTTATTATTATTATTTTAGATAATGGACTTGTATGGGAAGGGCAGGTTAGTTGATACGCAAGGTAAGGTGATGATTTTAAAAAGTGTTGCCATATGTAAGATGCGGAATAAAAACATTTCTACACATTCAACATAGAATCAGAATCAAGACATGGGAGAAAACTAAAAAGAAAAATGCAAAAAATAATACTGTTTTGTGCTGACAAAGTGAACGGCCTCTGAGGCCTTATATACATGTGGCAAAATTACAGTTAATCTTTGTAACTTAATAGTGCAAAGCAAACACTTTCAATTTCATAGCTGTTCATTCTGGTCAAAACAGAGGTCATATGATCAATAACCTTCCATTAGGGGCACCACTTCCAATTGACCTTCAGAAGCTGATTGGATCCTATTGACCTGAGACACACAGAGAATATAAATGTGGTTATAGGTCAGAAACATCAAGGCATGATGTTGCTATCAGAAAAAGAAATACTGTGCTTGAAACTTTTTATTTTTTCCTGAGATGTTACAAATAGAACCACAATATGTGCATCTCCGCTGTATGTTTTGTTAAAAAAATTTTTGATGCCAGCTGTCCATGTGTACATGTGGCTTGAAGAGACATAGTAGAACTTAATGGATCCCACCAGCCACCTGCAGGCAAGACTGTGTTTCTTCTCAAGAGCCAATTGGAAAAGGTTAAAGATTCCCTGGAGAAAGGTCAGTCCATGCTCCATAGCCTCTTCAATGCTACTCACAATTGATGCACACTTTACATTACACTTTTCCTAGCACATAAATTTAATTTTTGCCATGAGAAATATGTACGTACCTCTCTTGAGAGATGATCTTTTTGAAGAAATGACACGCGGAGACATTGTGGTGGATCCATGCACTGTTGTGGTCTTCTGCCTGATCAAAACATTGGTTTACATGTTTCAGAGAAAAAATAATTATTAAACATCATGTTACTATCAGATGTGATAAACTTTCCAATATTGAATATGTTTATTTAATTAGTGTGAACCATAGCAATGCAACAAACTTCCTTGGAATGTGATATTCAATTAACTGCCTCTAAATCAAATCTACCCGGACGAGTTAGTGACAATTCTATCATTACGTGTTGGCATGATACTGCCGTTAACATCAGTGTCTGTATTCTTGAACCCTTTTACCTGTGGATGCTTACAGCGTATGTCTGTAAGCCAACTGCAAAATTAGATAATTAATAACAGAAATAGTAAAGGTTAATTGGTTAAACAATTTTAAAATTATACAATTCTCTCATAACCTCAATGCAGCTCACTTATAAATTACACTGTACACAGAATCACAGGCCTGGAAAAGGTTCTTCATTTCTATCTAAGAATAACCTGCAGAGGATAAATGTCTGGCATTATCCACAGCTCAGATTTCCGTAATCTCTGACTTGAGGGAGTGCATCATAGAAAAACAGACAATTGGTAATGCGATTCAAAAATAATTTGATAAAATTAGAATGTTACTTGTGTGGAGTGATTAATTTAGAATTTTTTTTGAAATAGTTTCCATATTTTCTTTATGCTCAAAAGATGTAAACCTCAATTGGCTTTATGACATTGCAGACTGCAATTTGTAGGGTCCACTTGGAAGTTATTGTGAATTCTCTTTTTCAAAAGTGCATGCCAGTTCATAAATATATCCCATGTAATCTTCACTGATCTGTATTATTTTTCTGTTGTCAAACCAGTGCCCTTCTCACAGTGTGACCCGCAGGCCAATTGTGTTTATAATTCAGCCGTCAACCTGTCATGATAAGGCAGGTGGTGGGTCTGACTTACTTTAGCTTCTGGAGCCCATTATCCTGAGGAGAAACTCTAAAAGGATTTGGCTGCAGACACTGAAAGCCTAATTAACAGGGATGGAAGACAGCTTCATGATCGCCTGCATATACGAGTACTACGCTACTTTCAGGCTTGATAAATGGTGCACATGTCGTTGGCATTTGCACAAAATGCACAAATATGAACCTGCACTTAAAACGATTTTTGAAGTTCTTGAAAGTTGAATGCTTATTTGGCCTGGTTAATGGGGATATACATTCATAGCAAATAATTATAAGTCACTGCATTGACTATGAATGACAAATTCTGCGGACATAAAGAATGTTTCTATCCATTATAAGTGACTGACAGCCTTACATGTGGATGACACATGTGGTCTTACTCAATTCTCATCGGCATAGCAATTTTTTTTTATGCAAAGAAAAATTTTAAAGGAATAATATATTTCTGTAAGAAGTCCCATATTGTGCAAGTTCATGGTTTATTCGCAGAGTTTTGTGTATGACCAAGACATGATGAAGTGTATTCATGTAATACGAGAAATTGTTAATCTTGAAAAAATCAATGCCATTGTAATTGGCTGTGTATGAGGTTTTCCTCACAGGTTTTTTAACTGGAGTGTAACAAGAAAAGTACCCTTAAAAAAGGGTACTGTATCTACTTTAAGATGATACAGCAAAGTTTGAAGACATTATAATTTGATTTAAAAACTTGTCTGTAAAGTGTCGCAACAACGTGTTTTTCAAGTAGTTAACTTTTGAAATGCAAGATATTTCCAGAAACAAAGAGTCCATTTTATGGATTAGCTGACAGAAGGCAGACATTGACATCTATATGTTTGCAATGTTTATCAATATCATTAGTCTGCCTGTGCAAACTCCGCATAGGACTGAGTTTTATTGTCAAAAAAACTAACACACTAAAATGCACTATTTTTATTCCTACAGACTGTCTTACCTTTCATTAAAACCCATCTAGGGTTTATTTTGAATTGCAAACATGACAAACCCTGAAAATTTTATTTTTTGTTAATGGATTTGGCCAAAATCATGGCACAGTAAGAAACAAACGTAACATGCATAAGGCACTTTAAAGCAACTCTCTAGTAGGGCATGAGCTGGCTGATCCTCTGATGTCAGAGCTAATTAATTCAGAATTAATATCTGAAATGCAATCAGGATTCAAGCCTTAGTGTCAGCATTTATCAAGCATAATTTACACTAAATAATTAGTTGCACCTTTCAACTGGCCGGGATCTATATTAGATTTTGTTAACAAATTTCCAACTGTGTTTTTAAAATTTGCCCAGTCCATAGTAAGTGGAAAAAGAACAATTTCGTTTATCTAACGTATTTACTCTTACACCATATTTTATACACGAAAACATGCCCTTAGATCATGGAAATGTGTATATTGTAGCTGAGAATTAATTAGAAATTGGTTAGATTTGAGCTCAAAGTTGGGACACGCAGTCACGCATCAAGGATTTTTTTAAATTTCTACAAGTAATATAATGAATATTTCGTTCATTACACAATTATTTTCGTTAATATACCTTCCAAACTTATGAATGATTATTTTAGATGAACGAAATACTCATTGAATCCTTTGCAGGAATTTTTTTATATGTGGACCAATCAGAGGGCAGCATTCTTCTCTCCATCTCTCCATCTGCTTCCTTCCTGTCTGACCATCTTGCATCAATTGCTTTGTGACCTAAGTAGCTTCCCAATTGAAACAATTTCGTCCAGAAGAAATCTTTCAGACCATGCAAATCATAAGAGTGTAGACTACCTGATTAATTAGCTGATATGGATGATATTCTAATACATATAGCAATATCGGGAAGGGTCCTATTTTCCACCTAGAGAATGCTATTTTCCTGCTCCAAATTGCAAATGCAATCCACAAGGTGTCTCTGAAAAGGTCTCGATGGCAGAGACCCCTACAGGATATCTATCAGGGGCTCTGAGAGATGTTTACACAGGTATCCATGACGTTTTACACGGAAAATATTTCACGCTAGAGCATTCAGCAATCTTGTAGTATCTTAAATTGTAACAAACTTTTTACAAGTAAGAATTCTTACAGGTTAAGACGTAGATACAAAAAAATCAAAATATAATTTATGGTCCTTTGCATGCAATTTTGGGCCATGCTACTCATCTTTCTGTTATCAACAATCGCCCACCATGAGCAGCAATGACCCACTTAGAGGGCTGCAATTGTACATTTTTGAGGCAAGAGTCTTTATAAATATTAAGTAAAGATTCCTAATTCACATCTTATCATTCTGGTCACATCTGAGGTCATGTGATCAATACCATTCCATCAGGAGTGCCACTTCTTGTTGACCTTCAGAAGCTGATTGGAGCCTTTGGACCCAAACCACAAAGAGAAATTCAATGTCAATGGAGATGATTATGTAAACATCAGAAAGATGGAGGCAATATAGACAGAGAGAGCGAGAAAATTCTTTATTCTTGTGAAATGGGCTCACATACTAGCCCCCAGCCCTCTTGGACTTATACAATTCACTTTAAAATAATAACTATGGCCGTCAGAAAATAGTACATTATATCTTCTGGTTGCCGAAATAATATTTTATAATATAAAGTCTGAATATGAATTAAATGTTTTATCCAGTAGAATCTTTAGCCGTTGGAATCCATATTTTTAAAATGTCTTTTTTTGGTTGTATCTTATTTTATTGATATGTTTCATTTGTATATGCGGGTTGAAAGGAGAGGGTAGATCTTAATTAAAATTGATTTGAACAGCCTCCTACAGGTTAGACTGTTTCATTTTAGCAGCAAATTGGGAAAGTTAAAGATTATCTGGATATAAGAAAGGTGAGTTCAGAGTCAGTACAAAGTAAATGCAACTGAGGTGATCTCGTTGAATTGAGGAATTTCAAGTTTATAATGAAACTTAAATTCATCATGAAAGACCCCTGGGATCACTGGATCCTTCTCAGGCTGTTTGAAGAGTGTAAAGTTACATGTATACAGCAACTTTCATGATTGTGCTTTGAGTGTAGATTGTTTAATTCTGCCCAAACAATGTACCACCAATCTGAGAAACTAGAGAAATCAGAACATGACCGGCCAGCACTGGCGGCCCGTCATAATAAACTATATACTATACTATATTGCTATACTGTACATAGAAGAGCAACATAAACCCATCTGAAATTCTGAATCCTTGAATTCAGTCATTTTTGTCATTCTTTTTCTCAAGAGTCCAGCAAATAATTTCACTGCAGTCAACTGTCGAATTTACAGAGGAAGAATTCCAGTTTGGCAAGGGATGTTAGAGGCCAACACCAGAGATCTAGAGTAAACTTTGGAAGACCTAGTTAGTGCTCCTGTTAACATACCATAGCAGCAGAGGTCACAATAAACATCTCTTTCATTTTTATGGTAGGACTGAAGCCAGAAAACATTTTTGGACAAATACAATTGTTAGAAGATAGAACAGCCTTAGTCCTGACATTGTAAATATCATTTCTGTACACAGTTTGAAAAAGAAATTAAGACATGTTCAGATAAAAGTTGTACAACTTTATGTGTACCTGTGCAACAGTGACTTTGGTGATATTTTAACTAAAATTGTTATCTCAGTTTTGTCATTGATCCTCATCATTAAGTAAAACTATAAATGGCTATTCCAGAAAATTGTGTTTTTGACAAGTTTGTCAAGACATCTAGACCCAGGAGTCAGTTGAAAATCAAATCATGACTGACCAAACAGGAATTCAACTGATTAATTCAACTCATTGGCAGAATTCAACTCCAACTAATTGAATAAATTACAACTGACTTAATTCAACTTTTCAAAAATTATTTTAAAAAGAAGGTAAAGGCAAGATTCACAAACGATTTCATTCTCATTTTGATAATTACAATTATCTAAAAAAGACAACAGATCAAACTCATATCCACTTTCAAAATGATTTTAAAAATCAATGTGGTTTTCATCCTTGGATATGCTTTCTCAGCAAAGATTTAGTTGAAAAATTCCAACAGACTTTGTCAAAATACACCATTGACTAGTTGATAAAAATGTGACTGACTAGTTGAAAATGAAATTCAATTGACGTTTTCAACTAATAAGACTGACTCCAGGGTCTAAAGACATCCCACAAACAGCTGAAAACGATCATTCATATTACCCAAGACTGATGAGATTTTCATTATGTCACCTGACAACAAAACTTTAAGGAATCACTTTTGTCCTTCTACCAAATGAATTGGCAACACAATGGAACTGACAGCCAGAAGATGGGATATTGGTCTTGAAAAGATTTCCCAGGAATGTCAGATACATCTATTCATACACAACGTCTGCAGTTATTTGGCGTGCATACAGGAAATTTGGTCTGGAATACACAGTAGGCCTAACATGCATACATTCAAGCACAGAAAGGTTCTTATCCATGCAGAGACCTTTTACTTTCACGCAATGTTCTTAACTTTTTCGGTATATTTTGAAAATCTTGCATTTTATTCAAAGCACTATGAACAGCGAACTGGAAGGGTTTAAGACTTTCTGAAGAAAGGATAGTTTGCAGTCACTATTTTCCAGTCTTAGAACTAACATTTACCATGGGAAAATAGCTAGTGAATGCTTAGTGATAGAGGTTCTGTGGCTGATGGCAATGGCAGACCTACTAATGTGATTTTGGAAAAATTTTCATGACCTTATTAGCATAGATCTCAGAATTGTCTCACTTAAATACAAGGAAGCACTCAGAGCAAAGGACAATACAAACACATCTGAAATTTTGAATCCTTGAATTGCATTGGCAATTTTTTGTCATTCCTTTTCACAGAGTCCATCAAAAAACTGCACGTCAGGCAACTGTTATATTTATAGCGGAGGACCTCAAGGGATGTCTGAGGCCTACACCAGAAATCAAAAGTAAACTTCAGGAAGACCCGTCCAAGTAAAACTAGAACAAGGTTCTCAGTTCAGAATGTTATCTTACTGCTCTGTAATAGGCAAGGCTGTAAAAAGCAGTAATTATAAAGAGATAAACAGCGCATGTGGAACAGAATTTGGCAGTAATTAGCAATTATCAAAAATAAAAACCCCTGTCTTGTCAACTTATATTATATATACACCCACATGTTGCAGTACAGGTAAAAGAAAACAAGGTGAAAATAATCAAATCTAATTAAGTCAGAGTGGAGAGCATACTAACATAAAGTCCATGCATTATCAGGCTTACAATTAACAGGTATAGAATTTCCCACATGTACACACCAGTCACATATTTGGTACAACTGACCCCAGTTATTCGACTGTCACATCCACTCCAGGGTGATTTCCTTTCTTCACAGATGTGTTGCATAAATGTTTCTGTTGCTTGTCAGTCATGAATAAAATTCACCATGTACACACTGCCCTGTGTGATTGATGACATATGCAAGGGGAAATGGAAAAGTCACATAGCAAGGTTATAACTTCTGTCTGCAAGAACAAATTGGTTCAGTTCCCACAGGATTGAGTCTTGGGTAGACTGCTGTGTAAGACCTTCTCTTTGTGAATGAAACCGGTTGATTTTGTTGATATTCCATATAACAGTAATACACTCTTGATCAAAATGCTGGAATAATTTGGATTTTCAAGGTGTCAGAAATTCAAAGTTCTAAAATTAGTGATTGAATGTGAGGAATTGCAAAGATTTGTTCTTCAGACATTAGATTTATATGTAAATGATATCATAAAACATTTTTAGTGGCTGAGAATTATTTGAAAATTTTCTTCGGGTGACCCGGAAATATTGATCATTTTTAAAAATTCATCAAAATGTGGATCATGGCTCAACAACATAGACACAAAATTTCAACATAAGCAAAAAATGCCAACTTAATCTTGATGTGTACAACCAAAAAACATCACAATATCATGTTGAATGCCACATGCATTGACCTCTGCCTTCACTTGACTTGACGTGGATTCCGCCAACCTGTTTTTTGCTTCTTATTGACCAATATGGCCATTCTTTAGTGAAAGTCTCTTGAACCTGGTCCAGATCAGTTGGTTGAACCTCCATCTTGTGTGCAATATGGTCCAAGATGTCCCTGTAGTGTTATTAGGCTCAAGTCTGGTAAAGTTGCCAAAAACAGCAAATTCTCAATTTTCTCAATTTTCTGGGTTTTGACGGATTTTTGAAGACCTACAAGCTTGAGTGTAGTCACAAATGAATAAAATGTTGGAAGTGAAGTTTTCTCTACACTGAGGTATCATTTCCTGTTCCAAAAAGTGCACTCTTGACAAAAATGCCGGAATATTTTGAAAAATTTTCAAGTAAATTCCATCATAGTCAATGTACCCTGCTTCATGTTTCACAGAGCTGATGGAGAGATTTTTGTGTGATCGGAGGGTGGCCAGATACTGTCCGAATACTGCCTCATGGCCACAAGGGCTCAGGGTGGTGGTTCAGTGCCTGTTTGGCATGTCATCCATTATGACGGAAATTTGTGTCAGGATGTGCCGAATGGAAATTTCCCGTCTGTCTCCTATCCAAGTTTGTTGGAAGAGGAAATAGTATCAGAGTCTAGCGAACACTCCAATTTAAACATTTCATTCATTTATCGCTATGATTAAGCTTGTAGGACACCACAAATCAGTCAAAACCTGAAAAATTGAGAAAATTGAGATGTTGCCGCTATTGGCAAATTCACCAGACATGAACCTTAATAACACAATAGGGACATCTTGAACCATATTAAATATAAGATGGAGGTTCAGCCAACTGATCTGGACCAGGTGAAAGTGACTTTCACTGAAAAATTGCCATATCGGTGTAAGAAACAAGTTGATGGAATCCACATCAAGTCAAGTGAAGGCAGAGGTCAATGAATACAGCATTCAACATGATATTGTGATGTTATTCGGTTGTACACATCAAGATTAAGTTGGCAATTTTTGCATGTTGAAATTTTGTGTCTATGTTGTTGAGCCATGATGCAATTTTTGATGATATTTTACTAAAAATTATCAATTTTTCCGGGTCACCCGAAGAAAATTTTCAAATAATTCTCAGCCACTAAAAATGTTTTATAATATCATTTATACATAAATCTAGTGTCTGGAGAAAAAATCTTTGCAATTCCTCACATTCAATCACCAGTTTTAGAACTTTGAAGTTCTGGCACCTTGAAAATCCAAATTATTCCAGCATTTTGATCAAGAGTGTATAACAGTATAATTACGAGGTCAATACAACGCCTATTGCCTGTGACCCTCTGGACTATGTCATACAGTACTGCCAGCCAGTAAGTGAAACAATGATGGTTTCCAATTGAGTCAATGCTGAACTTCCTCAACTGCTTGTTAAAGCATACAGTACATTCCAAAATAAAGTAAGAACATTTTTTGTCAGAAGTCCTCTGCTTACATATTTTGACCTCCTTTCTCCTCTCCACCCAAGACCTCCTTACTAATACTTTAAGTTGACTCCTCACAACAACCTTAGCCCATATTAAGAACTCTATTACTGCAATTTCAATTAGTATGGCCACTTTCTGAACATCATTGCAAAACCCAAATTGAAGCAGACTGCTTCTGTGGCCTTTACTTCTTAGCTCAACCTTATGAGATCAAAAGAATATCATATTTCAAAGAAATGACATTGCATGTCAAATTGATTCAAGAACTCGTTTAGATAATATAACAGTCACCAAACAATCATAACACATTAGTAGAGAAAAGCATTAGCAGTTTGTAACACCACACATTGCATGCATGATTTAAAAAAAAAAGTTCTTTCCAGCAGTGACCAGGAACTATATGCAACATCAATGCCATGAGCTATAGAGAGAGTTCCTGGTGTCCTTTTCAAACAGCATAAAACGATCATTCATATTACCCAAAACTGATGATATTTTCATTATGTCACCTGACAACAAAACTTTAAGGAATCACTTTTGTCCTTCTCCTACCAAATGAATTGGCAACAGATTGGAACTGACAGCCAGAAGATGGGATATTGGTCTTGAAAAGATTTTTCCCAGGAATGTCAGATACATTTATTCATACACAATGTCTGCAGTTATTTGGCGTGCATACAGGAAATTCGGTCTGGAATACACAGTAACATACATTCATGCATTGAAGGGTTCTAGTCATATGCCAGTAATTCATGTGCCAAATGCCAATGTTTTCTTGCTGCTGGATTCTCATGTATCTCAGTGTCTGGCTCACTTCCAATTTTCCATGATAACAATTCCTGTGGACAGGAAAAAGCACTATTATGCCAGACTCACTTTGCCAGAGTCTGTTGTGGCAATAGTCTCCAAAGCAGGGAAGGCAGGCAAACTACAACAAGGATGTTTATTTTGACTGTTTGCATGTGGAGTAATGGACAAATAATACTTATATGCAATCAACATAGAGAATTTTTGACATATGGCATAATATGCATAGAAATTCTGTGGCAAATATATGCACAATATGCTAAAGAATTAAAATCTTGCAGGACGCAATTTTCCCGTAATTAGACCCGTGGTCTAGTGACTAAGAGTGCTTGTTTGTGCTACCAATGGGTGGCCCTCGAGGGTTGATTGATGAGATGGGAGAGTAAGTGAGTGGAAGTCCTCAACATATAAGTTGATGTAACACATACATGTATACCCCCCGTGTGAGGGCTCTTTTACTTGGCCAAATCAGACACTGACACAAGGGGCCCATAATTTAATGTCTCCTCCGAACGACAGACAGACAGAAGGACAGCTGGACAGCGCGACAGACGGACAGACATCTGCCTTGGAAAACATTAGGCACAGCCCGCAGGAATGTGGTACATTATACTAAGAAGTTGTTTTGAATATCAAATTCTGAAATCCATTGCTAAGCATTCCACGCGTAACTAAGGTCATACGATCAGTGCCCTTCCATTAGATTGTGTCACCTTCAGCAACTGATTGATCCCACTGCATGGCCTCAAACCGAAGACAATACATTCAGAATAAAACCTTTGGGATTGAAGGTAGTCACTTTGAGTGACTTTGTGGACCAGTGGCCAATTGGCTTTTTTTTTACAGGAACACATTTGCTGAAGAAGGAAATGTTTTGAATAAAATCCTTATTTAAACAAATTTACATCAAAGACTTCAAATATGTTTATACATTGTATTTTATTTGAAAGAATTGAGTTACTAAAAGTAAGCAATTAGTTATTATTAACCCTTTTAATTTAATTAATATATATATATTCTTTTATTGACATCTATAAATATCACAATTGATACATATGTCATTTGTAATGGGAAAAATTTAAATAAAATATATAAAAATAGTATTAATTATATACAAGATTAATTATATACATAAAATTGATTATACACATGTTATAAATAGCTAAAATCAAGTGAGCATAATGATACAAACATATACGAGTAACAGTACTTTTAGATAAATAGAGCACTCAGCACAAGATTAAAAGGAATACAGATTAGGTTCCAGCCACCCAAATAGTTATAAAAAAATAAAGTAGGTATCAAACACCAATTAATATAGATAACAGTCAATAAAATACACACACCACTGATACTGATCACTTACAAATAGCCATTTCAGCTTATTAAGAAAATTATGATTAATGATATATATAAGACCTAATCAAAAGACATACAAGTTAACAAATTTATAGAATAATTAATAATGCTTGATATTTCATATTTGAACATTATTTACAAAACATGCATCAAATTACATACATTGTTGCTTTAATATTGATCGTATTGCTATACTGAATAGTTAATTTTATGTTAGAGATAACTTATTGTATGCTTATTATCATAGTTATCATGATTGTGTATCATAAGTGACTGTGTGGATGTAGGAGATAAGTTGCCTTAAATTTAAACATCAGCCTGAAGTAAAAATTTCCCTAGAGTATTCAGTATGTCAGGTTCCTTACTTTTCATTATTGATGTGAACTTGTCACTGTCATTCAAAGATAGAAAATTGTTGATAAATTTAGCAGCTGTTGAAAAGGGGTTTTCACGGAATGATTCATTAGCAGGGCATACAACAAGGCAATGGTTTTCATCCTCCACCATATTTAATGAACACTTTTCACATATTCTATTTGCTGCATGAATCACTGGCTTTTGATGTCTGCCTATTTCAATTTGTAGACTGTGAGAACTTGTCCTGAATCTGGCAATCTTAGTTAACACCTTGCAGGTTTGTCGCAGCCTGAGATATGGCTCTAATCTACAGTCAGTTTTAAAAAGCTTATATGTTCTAAGTTTTGGTTGTTGTGTACTATCATTTATAGATATGAGTAATTGTTCCTTTTCTATTTCATAAAGTTTTGATTTTACAGTTATACATACGCTGTCAATGTCTAAGTTAGTATTGTTACTTGTTCATATTCAATGTTATAAGCGCTAAAAATGTTTATTATTTTACTGAACCAATTAGTTTCATTAGCTCTGTTCGTATGATTATCTTTCTGAATTTGTAGACATCTCCTTAACAGACTACCATCTGGTGCATTTTCTAATCTCATCCAATAATTGATCATTCTAACTTTTTGCCTAACATGCAATGGAAAGCTTCCAGTTTCACCATAAACAGCCAGAGATGGCGTTTGTTTTCTTACGCCTAACATACGTTTTAGATAGCCAAGTTGCAGAACTTCTAATTCAGATACAAGTTTTTCACTACTCCATATTTCACTGTTGTACTCAAGGATCGGTAGAACATAAGTATCAAACATTCGCAAAGATATAATTGGGTCCATGTGTCCTATTGCCAATTAAAATAAGTTAAGCATTGCAGATGATATTAGTTTATTTTGAATATATGGAAAATACATCATAATGTGCTCCACAAATCGTTATAACGGTCTTTGGCAGCTCACATTTAGACTAGAGCAAATAAAAACAAGATCAACTGTATTTTTAAAAGCAGTCTTCTATACCATTTGTTCACCATTGTTGATTTGCATGACATCTTACTAAGTTTTATGGTGTGATAAATAAACTTGAAATAAGGTTTCTGTTTTCAGAGTGTCCTGGCTTGGAGTAAATGTGCCATAGGTCTGACAACAAATGTATGAATCACAGAGGAACCTTGACTGGATCGTGAGTAGTGTCATCTTACAGACTGCTTACTTCCAAAGCAGACATTCACTTCATGGTTTCTTATTCTGTTCAAATGCCACCAGCAGCAGCTTCAGATGCACATATTGTAAAGGTGAATAACTGCAATATGTTAGATACAGACAAGATGCAGGTGGAACAATATGTAAGTCTGACGTACACTCTGGTTAATGCCTGTATCTTGTTCCCCAGTGCAGTATCCATGCCTGTCATTCTTTGCACCATTTTTGAATTCTTGCTTGTCACTCACTTGTCAGATTGCAGTCTCATATGTCCACCCCCCCCCCCCCCCATCAGAATTTTTTAAAACAATAAATATTGTTCCCGTATATAGTTGTTGTAGTGAAGGCAGATGCTTGATAATATGCAGCTGAGCCTGAGATGTGTTTTGTATGCATCATCCTAATTTTAAAACGTTTCGGCATATGACAGAATATACTCCTAAATTGTGTACTGACAACACACATCACACACAATTGATTGATTGATTGATTTATTATTTTCAAAAAGCAAAAAACATACAATCACATATAAAATTTTCAGCGTTATTGGCAAGTTGCAATTTGATGGAGATGCACCCGAGTATAAAATACCATGACCTAAAAGGTGGGTGCACCCCCTTAATATCGCGAAGAAACAAAAAAAAAATATTAATGGCACTTTGTGCTCAGTAATAAAAAAGAGCTGCAATTGTCTCTTGCTTGGACCTTGGCCTCTCTTGATGCCTAGGTCCAAGTCAAGAGTAGTCACAGCAATTAAATACAACATTCAACATCAATTATATATATAACATCAGTAATTTTTTAGAATTGCTTGATCTATGAATTAGTTTATATTTAAACATACATATTTAATACTGTATTATCGTCATTTATATACGAAGTTACATAACAGATAATAAGAGTAAAACTTTTTTTTTTTTAAACCATAATGATAATCAAAAATTAGTATTGATTGTAGTCACTGCTTGCTTGGGCCTTGGCCTCTCTTGATGCCTAGGTCCTAGTCAAGAGTAGTCACAACCAACACATTACTCACAATTAAACTAAGCGCAAATAATTTTACAATTGATCCACCTTGTATTTAATAAAAGCCTTATTGAACAATTTCATCTTGTTTTTACATTTGATATTGTCAGGTAGACTTAGCCAGTTCTTTGGTGACTGTCCAAGATAACTCCTATTGTATGAACTACTGGTATGATGAATTGCTTGTAAGGTATTTCTGTTACGTGTTTGATAATGATGAGAGGGTATTTCAAAGAGATTTTCAATGCGTGTTGGCAGTATATTATTGACATATCTAAATGAAATTTTACATAAGTTGAGTTGGCAGAGATCACTCACTGGTAATACTGAAGCCCTTTTGTAAAATTGTCGTACCGAAGTTCTTTGATTGATATTAAATATAGCTCGTATTGCTTTGTTTTGTTGAACTCTAATTTTTCTAAGGTTAACATCACTAATCATGGTACCCCAAGCACTTATAGCATAGCTTAGATGACTTTGGATATTCGCAAAGTATAAAAGTTTCTTAGAATCTTGTGTCAGTAGTCTTTTAGACATATTGAGACTATATATACCAGAAGCCAGTTTCATGGACAAATGTTTTACATGCACATTCCAATTAAAAAATTCATCGATATATACTCCAAGGAATTTAGTGCTTGTTACTTTCTTAATTTCTTTCCCGTCAACAGTTACATGACCAATAAAGTTTGGTTTTTTATTAACCCCTCTGAATAACACATAGCAAGATTTTTCTACATTCAAAGACAGAGAATTACTGTTGAACCACCGTATCAATCTCACTAAGTCTTCATTAACCTTCTTATATAGAAACCTTAAATTTCCACCAGATGCATAAACAGTTGTGTCGTCTGCAAAAATTACGCAGTTACAGAATTTCATGCATTTAGGCATATCATTCACTAGGAGAGAATATATCAAAGGGCCTAAAACTGAGCCTTGTGGAGTTCCATATTCAATTGGCAATTTTCCTGATAAAGTGTCTTTGTATTGAACCATTAGCTGTCTATTCGTAAGATAACTTTTTAGCCATTGGAGTGTTTTACCTCGCAACCCATAAATTTCTATCTTTTTAAATAAAGTTTCATGCTGTATGCTATCAAAAGCTTTCGACATATCAATATATATATTTGCTATTCAGTGTTCATATTCATATCACAATATTAAGGCAGAAGATTCTTGATCGTATATATATATATAAAGAACCCACTGCCGAAAAATTTTGTTAAGGGTTCAACTGAATTGAAAAGGCTCAATACTGGTGGGAAGGCTCTATATGAAGAAACTCCATGCTCCAAACTTGAGAGAAAGGGGTTCCATTGTGTGAATTCAGTGCAGCTGGATTATTTAAGTGTTTTCTTTTTTTTTTTTGCTATTGGAACATCTTTAAAAGTTGAATAATGAACTTGTATGGTTCCTTGTCTATACCAGTTTCCAGAACCCTTAAAGGTGCCATATAAAACCTCTCTTTGTTAAGAGTGCAAGGTGAAAAATATCCATTTTACAAGTTTAGATATGAGTTTGTGGGTCAAAACTAAGTCTTGACTTATATTTTTTAAGTCTTGGCTTGGGCTATACTTCACTAGGCTAACCATGACTATTTAAGGAGTCTATGTTAAGCAGCATATAGGCTGGCACGTACCTGCTAGGAACATGTAAATGAAAATTGATTAGAATAAATTTGCTTTAAAAAAAAGTAAGTTTGAATTCATAAAAAATTGAATGAGACCTTTAAAATGAAAACAAAAACACTTGTTCAACAAATCGACATAAACAAGGCTGCTTCGGAATCTCGACAGAAAAATGAATAAATCTATCTTTGACTTGTGCAAGAAGCAATAACAAATATTTACAGTACAACCGAAAATAAAGGAAGAAAATTTTCAGTCAGAAGTCCTCTGTTTACCTATTTTGCCCTCCTTTCTCCTCTCCACCTCAAATCTCCTTACAACTACCTTTGACTCCTCACCACAACCTTATCCCACATTAAGAACTCTATTAAAACAGCTGTCAATGAAATTGCAATTAGCAAAGGGACACAATATCAAAGAAATCAAATACAATGGGGGTGATGAAATTTGAATTGGTGTTGGGTGAATGTGAATTATAAATGTAATTTTAAAAGTTAATTTAAAGTAGGAAAATGTATGAAGGGATTTGGGGGGAGTCAAAAGGTGTGAAAGGGTAAAGTAGTGGCTGATTCTTCCTTCCCGGTGGGGTAGTCATACTTTATTGTGGGTTGTACTCTAGCGCAAATACCTTCAATGCATGATGTGCGACAAGTAATCTTAAATAAACGAGATGATACACAATGCCAATTTTTTAATTTCAAGTCCAGGCCCCCATATATTTTAGTCATACTCACTTTATTATATTAAGTCAACTTGAAAAATCAAAATCCTCAAGTTAAATCATTTGGTTAACACTGTACAAATGTATAAAACTAACACTTTCGCATGATTTTATGGCTCGATCAAATTTACAAAATGGATGGTCTCAGTTTTTAAAGTAGTCTTGGCATGTTGTGAACACATTTGCATGACTCATGCAAGGAACTTTGGCTGGATCATGACTTCCTGAGTAGTATTTTGTTTTCTGACAATTTTGCTGTACTTTAAAACACATCTCACACACACAGCTTCCTTTGCCAAGAGGATACTCTGACAAATTGGCTTTTTGAAATGCCACGGTGGTATTTGCATAGAAGCAAGGTTTTCCCAAAAAACTACAGCATTCATGAAAATGCAGCTGTAAATTATTTTTTCACAAACTCTATTGGGGTGATTTCCAGGTCAAGAGCAAAAACCAAACAGATTGTATGAGCTTTATTTTTAGAGTCTATCACATGCAGCTGCCTCCTTTATTCAAATCGTAAGTAAATAACAGGTATTTCTGCCATCAATGTTGAGGCCAGGTTTGCTGATTCGCTATTTGAGATCCCCTCACAGAACTGTGGTACTCGTAGATCACTATCAATATGACAATAAACAAAAGTTCAAAATATTTTTTTTCTGCTTTAACACCAAAGAATTAGTAGTAAATAAGAGCCAACAAAAGGAAACAAAATGCTTTCAAATTCCAAATCGAATGAAATTCATTCTGGGCCTTCAGGTCTACTCGAGGTTACTCTGGGCTTTTGAGAAGAGCTCAAGCAGAAGTGAGTTTCTCTGGAGTGTAATACCTTGTAGATGTAGTAATATTTTGTACAGTAAACACAACAAATGAGAGGAAGACCAACAACTGTGTAACAATACAGGAACAAAAAAACGTATGTCTTGAAATATGAGTCAGACTCTTAAATATGAGATGGATCTAGTCTTTCTCTGGAAGAATTTATTTGGACCACTTGACATTTACATACTGTGGCATATTTACTATCTGAGTGGCCAGGTTATATATCATTGCAGAATATCCTTGGTGTTAGCTTCTGGTAGCCAGGGCAATGGATTGACCAGTGTGTCGTTGACCTTTTCCAGTAAATGCCAATTGCCACGCCTCACTGTGTTTATAAATATCATTGGCCATTTAGTAAATAGAAAGTGGTCAGCCCACAATGACAGTTGAAATTTATTGAAAAAAAAAAAAAAACTTGACAGAACCAGTGGTGTAACTAGGGGTAACTTGAGGGGCACGCAATTCTCTGTGGGGGGGAGGGGGGCACCCACTATACTAACTGCATATTTTAGCCAAAGTCAGGAAGTTCATATGGGGGGGGGGCACCTGGCAAATGTCCAATGAGGGACCAACTGGACAGGACCTGAGGGATTGCCAACAATATTTTACAACTGAGTGACAAAAGGATATCTTCTCGAAATACAGTCTACATAATCTGGAGACCTCCTCTTCTTGAAAATCACTTGATGTTCTCTGGTCAAATAAATACATCTCCTTGTGCAATCTCCTAGGGAAAATGCACCTGTTTCATAAGCACTCAGCAATGATGAAGTTGTCTTGCCCCAAGATGTCTGTGGCCAGACACTCATTGCCATAAATATAATATGTATTCTATCCCTCAATGAAGCTATAACACTTGTTTTTGGTGTATCTTCCCTATTCCCCCTCCCATCAAATTTTCTGCAGACATGTGTTGCATCCAAAGTACACACAGATTATATAATAAGTTGTTCCTGTATACGATGTATATAGTTGTTATAGCAAATGCAGATGCTTGATAACCCGCAGCTGAGAAGGGAGGCAAACAATAACAAGGACGTTTATTTTGATCAGGGGCGTCCCTATGGGGGGGATACTGCCCCTCCCCATATTGGACCTGTGCCCCCCCAGGTGCCCCCCATATGAACTTTCCAACTCTGGCTAAAATATAAAATTGGTATAGAGGGTGCATGCCCTGCCCTGACAATCGCATGCTCCTCCAGGGGCCCCCCCCTGCTCGAGACCCCCCAGTTACGCCACTGATTTTGATTGCACACAGATATACATGTGGAGTAATGGACAAATAATGGCTCTGAGTAATCTACACAATGCGTTTCCTTTGGCTAAATATGCACCATAACACTGGACCATCATACACACAACTTGCTCATAAATGTTATACCTGCAACATCCTACCTTTCAGTAAATGGGCTATAATAACACCATCACCAGACGATGTTGTCTTATGACATTCACATCAGGATGATATGGATTCACTGAACCTGCTCAGACATGTGTGTAGACCAATAAGCCATACACTAATTGATTTCAACACCTCAATGATAATGTGCAATGTCCATTTTCACATGTTGTGTTATATACTTGCTATTATTTTGAAATTATCATCCATTTGGCTGAAAACATGGAAAAATCAAAAAATCAATACATTTACTTTTACTATATATTTTGTTGCCAAATGTTGGTACACATCATTGACATAGCATCATCCACTCCAATATGATGTATTTTGTTATAATCATTCGATATTACCAACCACTATAAAAAAATTATCACAATATAGATACAACATTCATATCGAGATATATTTTCTGCAATATGTTGGTAAGGACTTAAAAATAGTTAATAATACAAATTTCCAGAAAAATCATTTAAAATAGTGCAACATTCGCCGCTTTGTAAAGTGTAATGAATAGTACCTGGGAACATTTCTAGATGATAAACTAAGCTGGAAAGCCAACACAGATGCCTTGTACAAAAAAGGTCAGAAGCGACTACATTTCCTAAGATGTCTCAGGAAATTGAAAAAAGACAAAACCATCATGACTTTATTTTATAAAACATTCATCCTGCCCATCATCAGTTTTAACTTCCTCACATGGTATGACAACCTCACCGTCCAAAGCAAAAATAAACTGCAAAAGATTGTCTCATGTGCGGGAAAGATTATTGGTGAAAAGCTAGATAGCTCATGCGACATCTGTAAGCACCAATCCCTGAAAAAGTCAATAAATTCTTGCAAGATCCAACCCATGACCTGCACAAGGAGTATGAGTTTCTGCCCTCGAACAGATGCCTAAGATCATCCTTTGGTAGAACCCGGAGAATGCAGCAATCATTTGTGCCATCAAGCAAAAGACTGTTCAATGCCCAATGACACTTGCATTTATGTATTTATACATTTATTTATCAATTTGCGAAATATTTATATTTAATGTCATTTCTTACTATAGATGTATTTTTGCCTGTGGGTGCAAAGCAAATTTCCGTTTTTTCGGATATTATGGATTATCTATCTATCTATCTTGTATTGCATCCTAAAAAATATCATTTTTTTAAAATTTAAACTGAATTCTGGTTGGCATTGCTATTTTCTATCAAATTGCTAACCATAAATTTGATAAAGAATTTTCCATAAATAACCTGGGAGCATCTAACCTTGATGAGCCTAATACATGGCCTTGGTGAGCCAGTTGCTCAGGGAGATTTGAGAGGAATTTGTATTTGTCAGGAAGTTTTGAATAAAAATGATGATGCACCAAAGATTGATGGTAATTGTCAGGACATTAAGAGAATTCACAAAATGGTGAAAACTCTTAGTACAGTATCCTCACATCTGATAGATGAAAAGATTCTTGAGTCATTTCCAATTCCACAATCATCCACAAAACAGTCTGCACCCGTGTTTTTTTTTCTGTGATTCTTTCCGTCTGATCTTTTTATTCATCCAAGTTTAGCACGCAACCTGGCTTGCCTCGCTTGTCAGTGCTACATTTCTACACTCTAAAAAATGTCGCCACAAAATTGGTTTTTTAGATTCAAAATGGTTTTTCGAAAAACCAAATTTCAATGCAAAACCAACATGGATTTTTTTATGTTGGTTTTTTTGCATTGAAATTTGGTTTTTCAAAAAACCAATTTTGTCTGAAATTTTTTAGAGTGTATTTAGGACACATTTCTTTCTGGTTGAAATGACCCTTAAATTTGATGCTGCACAAATTTCTCATCAAATCCAGCACAAAACTGGTGTTGAGCCACGATGTGAATCCAGTCATCCAAATGTTTCTAACGCCATAGATTCGGAGGACATACCATATGGCCTTGCACAGAACTAAAGGGACGCACAAACAAAAATAACGTTTCAATGAACCATTTGTCAGTTGGACATTTCAGTTGTTATTTGCTATTTGTCCATGAGCCAAATTCACCCACAACAATTCAAATTGTTATGATTGAAACTGGTTAATTTTGTTGATGTTCTGTATAACAGTAAAATTACAGTATAATTTCAAGATCAATTCAATGCCGTTGACCCTCTGGACTGTGTCATACAGTTCTGCCAGCTAGTAAGTGAAACAGTGTGGGTTTGCCATTACCATTGAGTCAATGCTGAACTTCCTCAACTAAACTGCTTGTTAAAGCATGCATAGCATTGGATACTTATCTGAAAATATGAAAGCATATTGCTCATTAAGGGAGATATTTGCGGTAAATTGGAAACAAATGGCTACCACTGTTAGTGTTATTGCAATTGAAAAGGTATTGCATTGAGTTTTATTTTGTTTCACATACAATGAAAGACATATATTTGGGTGGTTGGAAAACATCTTGGGGAGGGGGATAGGGGTCATTGGCCGAGCAACATTTGCTCGAACATCAAGGTCTGGGTTCAATACCATTCAAATGAAATGGTGCCCTACCCACTCTGGTGAGATTTTGATTTGACCTGACATTTGTAAATGAAATAAACAGAATTGAGTTCTTAGCAACCATTATGAATTGCTTAAAACTTACTTACAGATCAGGTCAGTTCATCCGAGAATGATGTCAAATGTAAAGATGCCAAGGCTGATGCGTAGATTATTTAAAAAAAGCCTACTTTTCAAAATCTCAGTTGAATGAAGAATTTTATGGCTTTGTATTGCCTGACCAAATTAAATGTACTTACTGAGCATCACTGCACAATTTGAAGGGGACTGCAAAAATTGAAGCGGACTGCTTCTGTGGCCATTACTTCTTAGCTCAACCTGATGAGATCATGAGAATATCATATTTCAAAGAAAAGACATCGCATGTCAAATTGATTCAAGAACCTGTTTAGATAATATTACAGTCACCAAAAACGATAACACATTAGTAAAGCAACGCATTAGCAGTTTGTATCACCACACATTGCATGCAAGATTTCTTTCCAGCAGTGGCCAGAAACTATCTATGCAATGTCAACGCCGTTTGAGCAATGAGCTATAGAGGGAGATCCCAGTGGCGTAATGGTTAAAGACTCTTGTTTGTGCTACCAGTCTGGCAGTGAGGTCGTGCATTCCACTCCCACTCCTGGAATACAATTTGCTCCGAGCCCATGGGACAATTGGGACATCAAATGGAGGAGGGGTTGTATCCAGTCTTCTCTGCTGGGGTAACTGAAAGACTTGGGATATCCCTGAATGAATAGGGTATATACTTGACTAACAGTCTTCTCATCACTCATCATCTTACGGCAGTCAGCAACACTGGAGTATGCTACGGCATTGGAACATGGGGCAATGTTCCCCTATAGTCTTTGCCCTTGGGCGTTGTTCTATCATTGTTGAAGGTTCACCACGAATTTCGTGCCATCATTGCTGTGCATGACTGACAATACAATACAAAAATATGTAACATGAAAATCATTCAGAGGTGTCTTGACTTTTAAGAGCAACTGTGACTTTGGTGATATTTTAGCTAAATTTGTTATCTCTGTGTTACCATTGATCATTGTCATTACTGTGAGTAAAACTATAAATGGCCATTCCATAAAAATGGTGTTTTTGCAAGTTTGTTAAGACATCCCACAAAGAAAATGGAGGTACCACACAGACATATTACTCACAAACCTTTTCAAACAGCTGAAAAGATCAATATATTACCCAAGACTGATGATATTTTCATTATGTCACCTGACAACAAAACTTTAAGGAATCACTTTTGTCCTTCTCCTACCAAATGAATTGGCAACAGATTGGAACTGACAGCCAGAAGATGGGATATTGGTCTTGAAAAAATTTTCTCAGGAATGTCGGATACATTTATTCACACACAATGTTTGCAGTTATTTGGCGTGCATACATGCAGGAAATTTGGTCTGGAATACACAGTAACATACATTCATGCATTGATGGGTTCTAGTCATATGCCAGTAATTTGTGTGCCAAATGCCAATGTTTTCTTGGTGCTGGATTATCACGTATCTCAGTGTCTGGCTCACTTCCAATTTTCCATGATAACAATTCCTGTGGATAGGAAAAAGCACTATTATGCCAGACTCACTTTGCCAGAATCTGTTGTGGCAATAGTCTCCAAAACAGGGAAGGCAGGCAAACTACAACGAGGATGTTTATTTTGACTGTTTGCATGTGGAGTAATGGACAAATAATACTTATATGCAATCTACATAGAGAATTTACATGTAGCATAATATGCATAGAAATGCTGTGGCAAATATATGCACAATATGCTAAAGAATTAAAATCTTGCAGGACGCAATTTTCCCGTAATTAGACCCGTGGTCTAGTGACTAAGAGTGCTTGTTTGTGCTACCAATGGGTGGCCCTCGAGGGTTGATTGATGAGATGGGAGAGTAAGTGAGTGGAAGTCCTCAACATATAAGTTGATGTAACACATACATGTATACCCCCCCCTGTGTGAGGGCTCTTTTACTTGGCCAAATCAGACACTGACACAAGGGGCCCATAATTTAATGTCTCCTCCGAACGACAGACAGACAGAAGGACAGCTGGACAGCGCGACAGATGGACAGACATCTGCCTTGGAAAACATTAGGCACAGCCCGCAGGAATATGGCACATCCTACTAAGAAGTTGTTTTGAATATCAAATTCTGAAATCCATTGCTAAGCATTTCACGCGTAACTAAGGTCCTGCGATCAGTGCCCTTCCATTAGATCACGTCACCTTCAGCAACTGATTGATCCCAGTCTGCTAGAACTGGCCAAGTAAACAGCCAAAAGCAGCATGCAATTGACATGCAAATTAGCACGATTTGACAGAACAAAATTGTTTTCTTTCACACTGTGGGAATATTTGATTAATAACAATAACATTGGATAACAAAATGAATGTTTATACTTTAAGTTATTAGCTCCTCTGCAAGGTATGCAGCAACAATGGGAGGAACAGAACAAAGTGACATAACTAGCTTTGATAATTAGTCATAAAATATATAAACAAAAATTAATGTTTATGAAAAGTTACCTAACCAGTCAGTTGGAGGTATTTGGCAAAGACCAGCGTTTATAAAAACATTGTGTAACCAATCAGTTAACATTTTTGGTGTATAAAAACAATCCAATTCAAGGAGTCCCTCCGACACTTCGTGTCACTGGCTTATGGAGGGACTCATGGAGTCTGGATTGATCCCACTGCATGGCCTCAAACCGAAGACAATACATTCAGAATAAAACCTTTGGGATTGAAGGTAGTCACTTTGAGTGACTTTGTGGACCAGTGGCCAATTGGCCTTTTTTTTACAGGAACACATTTGCTTAAAAAGGACATGTTTCGAATAAAATCCTTTTTTTAAAAAATTTATATTCAAAGGCTTCAAATATGTTCATACATTATATTTTATTTGAAAGAATTGAGTCATTAGTAAGCTATTAGTTATTATTAACCCTTTTAATTTAATTAATGCCAATTAAAATAAGTTAAGCATTGCAGATGATATTAGTTTATTTTGAATATATGGAAAATACATCATAATGTGCTCCACAAATCGTTATAACGGTCTTTGGCAGCTCACATTTAGACTAGAGCAAATAAAAACAAGATTAAACTGTATTTTTAAAAGCAGTCTTCTATACCATTTGTTCACCATTGTTGATTTGCATGACATCTTAGTAAGTTTTATGGTGTGATAAATAAACTTGAAATAAGGTTTCTGTTTTCAGAGTGTCCTGGCTTGGAGTGAATATGCCATAGGTCTGACAACAAATGTATGAATCACAGAGGAACCTTGACTGGATCGTGAGTAGTGTCATCTTACAGACTGCTTACTTCCAAAGCAGACATTCACTTCATGGTTTCTTATTCTGTTCAAATGCCACCAGCAACTTCATGCAGCAGATGCACATATTGTACAGGTGAATAACTGCAATGTGATAGATACAGACAAGATGCAGGGAAGGTGCACGTGGAACAATATGTAAGTCTGACGTACACTCTGGTTAATGCCTGTATCTTGTTCCCCAGTGCAGTATCCATGCCTGTCATTCTTTGCACCATTTTTGAATTCTTGCTTGTCACTCACTTGTCAGATTGCAGTCTCACATGCCCATTTTACCCCCATCAGAATTTTTTGTGTAGCCTGTATAGTTGTTATAGTGAAGGCAGATGCTTGATATGATATGCAGCTGAGCCTGAGATGGAGACGAACAATAAAAAGGATGTTTATTTTGACTGCACAGATGCACAAATGTGGGTTAATGAACACACGATGTCTCTGAATACACTATGTGTTTCATACGCATCATCCGAATTTTTAAACGTTCAGGCCTAGATGGATAGAATATACTCCTAAATGGTGTACTGACAACACAATCACACACAATCAACGGGACATAGAAACTGCCATCACCAGACAATATTGTTTTATTATCTGTTCATATATTAGCTATTCAGTATTCAAATCACATCACACTAATAACGCAGAAGATTCTTGATCATATATGTTAAGAACCCACTGTCGAAAAATTTTGTGAAGGGTTCAACTGAATTGAAGGCCCTATGAAGGAACTTTATGCTCCCAACTGGAGAGAAAAGGGTTCCATTGTATGAGTTCAGTGCAGCTGGATTATTTAAGTGTTTTTGTTGTTGTTTTTTTTTTGCTGTTGGAGCATCTTTAAAAGTTAAATAATGAACCTTTTGGGGTTCTGTATCTATACCGACTTTCAGAACCCTTTTAAGGTGCCATATAAAACCTTTTTGTTAAGAGTGCAGGGTGAAATATATCCATTTCACAAGTTTTTAAAATATGAGTTTGTGGGTCACTACTAAGTCTTGACTTATATTTTTTAAGTCTTGACTTAGGCTATACTTCACTAGGCTAAACATGACTATTTAAGGAGTCTATGGTAAAAGCAGCATAAAGGCTTGCACATACCTGCGAGGAACATGTAAATGAAAATTTATTAGGACAAGTTTGCCTTTAAAAAATAGTAAGTTTGAATTCATGAAAATCAACAGATTCCACGAGACCTTTAAAATGCAAACAAAAAACTTGTTCAACAAATCGACATCAACAATTCTATAGGGTGGTCCACATTCCTATGGGAAAAATTAAATCTCCTAAAACCACCAATTTGAAAGAAGAAATTGATGACCACATAAGTAAAACAGGCACATGTAAAATTTTAGCCAAATCGGTTGATATTTAGAGGTGGTACAAAGCCTTCGAAGTTTATCATGTAAATCCCCATTTGCGTAACTGAAAAATGGTCAATTTCCCAGATCTTTCTCCGAAGTGAATATTTTTTTGCAGTTTTTTAGTATATGATCAAGTTGGCATGGCAAAGTAATATTTGAGGGTTATTTTTGATTTATTATTCATAGTAAGTGTAATATTTGCCAATTTTTAATGAAGAAATGCTTGGAAATTGACCTGTGTAATATCTATGCTGACCTTCTACAACAATTTGTAAGTCAAAGGGAATATCAGGACTAGATTGGGTATTCTTGACAAACTAAAAAAAAATTATTTGATCAAAATAATTGGTCATTATTGCAAGATTTGCAAATACCGATGATTTTGAGGTTTGCTGCAGGAGAATCACATGTTAAACTTCAATGGCTTTGTGCCACCTCTAAATATTAATTGATTTCGCTGAAATTTTTACTCAATACCTTCTATCAATATAAGATCACAATGCAAGATTCAAATCAAAGAAATTTAGAAGAAAGTGTTTTTGGACCACCCTACAATTCTACTTTGGAATCTCAACAGAAAAATGAATAAATCTATCTTTGACTTGTGCAAGAAGCAATAACAAATATTTACAGTACAACCGAAAATAAAGGAAGAAAATTTTCAGTCAGAAGGGACACAATATGAAATTGCAATTAGCAATGGGACACAATATCAATGAAATCAAATACAATGGGGGTCATGAAATTGGGTGAATGTGAATTAAATGTAATTTTAAAAGTTAGTTTAAAAAATGGTGCGAAAGGGTAAAGTAGTGGCCGATTCTTCTTTCCTGCTTGGGTAGTCGTACTTTATGTGGGGTTGTACTCTTCAAATAAATGAAACTAACACTTTCGCATGATTTTATGGCTCGATCAAATTTACAAAATGGATGGTCTCAGTTTTTAAAGTAGTCTTGGCATGTTGTGAACACATTTGCATGACTCATGCAAGGAACTTTGGCTGGATCATGACTTCCTGAGTAGTATTTTGTTTTCTGACAATTTTGCTGTACTTTAAAACACATCTCACACACACAGCTTCCTTTGCCAAGAGGATACTCTGACAAATTGGCTTTTTGAAATGCCACGGTGCATGGTCTTTGTATAGAAGCAAAAGTTTTCCCAAAAAACTACAGCATTCATGAAAATGCAGCTGTAAATTATTTTTTCACAAACTCTATTGGGGTGATTTCCAGGTCAAGAGCAAAAACCAAACAGATTGTATGAGCTTTATTTTTAGAGTCTATCACATGCAGCTGCCTCCTTTCAAATTGTATGTAAATAACAGGTATTTCTGCCATCAATCTTGAGGCCAAGTTTGCTGATTCGCTGTTTGAAATCCCCTCACAGAACTGTGGTACTCGTAGATCACTATCAATATGACGATAAACGAAAGTTCAAAATAAACTTTTTCTGCTTTAACACCAAAGAATTAGTAGTAAATAAGAGCCAACAAAAGGAAACAAAATGCTTTCAAATTCCAAATCGAATGAAATTCATTCTGGGCCTTCAGGTCTACTCGAGGTTACTCTGGGCTTTTGAGAAGAGCTCAAGCAGAAGTGAGTTTCTCTGGAGTGTAATACCTTGTAGATGTAGTAATATTTTGTACGGTAAACACAACAAATGACAGGAAGATCAACAACTGTGTTACAACGCATGAACCATACAACTTAGATCTTGAAATAAGAGTCAGACTCTTAAATATGAGATGGATCTTGTCTTTCTCTGAAATAAATATAAAGCAAGGATTTATTTGGACCACTTGACATTTACATACTGTGGCATATTTACTATCTGAGTGGCCAGGTTATATATCATTGCAGAATATCCTTGGTGTTAGCTTCTGGTAGCCAGGGCAATGGATTGACCAGTGTGTCGTTGACCTTTTCCAGTAAATGCCAATTGCCACGCCTCACTGTGTTTATAAATATCATTGGCCATTTAGTAAATAGAAAGTGGTCAGCCCACAATGACAGTTGAAATTTATTGAAAAAAAAAAAAAAACTTGACAGAACCAGTGGTGTAACTAGGGGGTCTCGAGCAGGCGAGGGACCTTTGAGGGGCACGCAATTCTCTGTGGGGGGGAGGGGGGCACCCACTATACTAACTGCATATTTTAGCCAAAGTCAGGAAGTTCATATGGGGGGGCACTTGGGGGCAAAGATCCAATAAGGGACCCACTGGACAGGACCTGAGGGATTGCCAACAATATTTTACAACTGAGTGACAAAAGGATATCTTCTCGAAATACAGTCTACATAATCTGGAGACCTCCTCTTCTTGAAAATCACTTGATGTTCTCTGGTCAAATAAATACATCTCCTTGTGCAATCTCCTAGGGAAAATGCACCTGTTTCATAAGCACTCAGCAATGATGAAGTTGTCTTGCCCCAAGATGTCTGTGGCCAGACACTCGCTGCCATAAATATAATATGTATTCTATCCCTCAATGAAGCTATAACACTTGTTTTTGGTGTATCTTCCCTATTCCCCCTCCCATCAAATTTTCTGCAGACATGTGTTGCATCCAAAGTACACACAGATTATATAATAAGTTGTTCCTGTATACGATGTATATAGTTGTTATAGCAAATGCAGATGCTTGATAACCCGCAGCTGAGAAGGGAGGCAAACAATAACAAGGACGTTTATTTTGATCAGGGGCGTCCCTATGGGGGGGATACTGCCCCTCCCCATATTGGACCTGTGCAGTGTGCCCCCCCAGGTGCCCCCCATATGAACTTTCCAACTCTGGCTAAAATATAAAATTAGTATAGAGGGTGCATGCCCTGCCCTGACAATCGCATGCTCCTCCAGGTGCCCCCCCCCCCGCTCGAGACCCCCCAGTTACGCCACTGATTTTGATTGCACACAGATATACATGTGGAGTAATGAACAAATAATGGCTCTGAGTAATCTACACAATGCGTTTCCTTTGGCTAAATATGCACCATAACACTGGACCATCATACACACAACTTGCTCATAAATGTTATACCTGCAACATCCTACCTTTCAGTAAATGGGCTATAATAACACCATCACCAGACGATGTTGTCTTATGACATTCACATCAGGATGATATGGATTCACTGAACCTGCTCAGACATGTGTGTAGACCAATAAGTCATGGAATCAGCTGCTGATTGACTGCGTTCAACATTACACTAATTGATTTCAACACCTCAATGATAATGTGCAATGTCCATTTTCACATGTTGTGTTATATACTTGCTATTATTTTGAAATTATCATCCATTTGGCTGAAAACATGGAAAAATCAAAAAATCAATACATTTACTTTTACTATATATTTTGTTGCCAAATGTTGGTACACATCATTGACATAGCATCATCCACTCCAATATGATGTATTTTGTTATGGTAATTATTCGATATTACCAACCACTATATACAAATTATCACAATATAGATACAGCATTCACATCGAGATATATTTTCTGCAATATGTCGGTAAGGACTTAAAAATAGTTAATAATTTTTTCCTGAAAAATCCTTTAAAATAGTGCAACATTCGCTGCTTTGTAAAGTGTAATGAATAGTACCTGGGAACATTTATAGATGATAAGCTAAGCTGGAAAGCCAACACAGATGCCTTGTACCGGTACAAAAAAGGTCAGAAGCGACTACATTTCCTAAGATGTCTCAGGAAATTGAAAATAGACAAAACCATCATGACATCAGTTTTAACTTCCTCACATGGTATGACAACCTCACTGTCCATAGCAAAAATAAACTGCCAAAGATTGTCTCATGTGCGGGAAAAATTATTGGTGAAAAGCTAGATAGCTCATGCGACATCTGTAAGCACCAATCCCTGAAAAAGTCAATAAATTCTTGCAAGATCCAACCCATGACCTGCACAAGGAGTATGAGTTTCTGCCCTCGAACAGATGCCTAAGATCATCCTTTGGTAGAACCCGGAGAATGCAGCAATCATTTGTGCCATCAAGCAAAAGACTGTTCAATGCCCAATGACACTTGCATTTATGTATTTATATATCAATTTGTGAAATATTTATATTTACTATCATTTCTTACTAGGCCTATGTATTTTTGCCTGTGGGCGCAAAGCAAATTTGCGTTTTTTCGGATATTATGGATTCTCTATCTATCTATCTATCTTGTATTGCATCCTAAAAAATATCATTTTTTTAAAATTTAAACTGAATTCTGGTTGGCATTGCTATTTTCTATCAAATTGCTAACCATAAATTTGATAAAGAATTTTCCATAAATAACCTGGGAGCATCTAACCTTGATGAGCCTAATACAATGGCCTTGGTGAGCCAGTTGCTCAGGGAGATTTGAGAGGAATTTGTATTTGTCAGGAAGTTTTGAATAAAAATGATGATGCACCAAAGATTGATGGTAATTGTCAGGACATTAAGAGAATTCACAAAATGGTGAAAACTCTTAAGTACAGTATCCTCACATCTGATAGATGAATAGATTCTTGAATCATTTCCAATTCCACAATCATCCACAAAACAGTTTGCACCAGTGCTTTTTTTCTGTGTTTCTTTCCGTCTGATCTTTTTATTCATCAAAGTTTAGCACGCAACCTGGCTCTGCTTCACTTGTCAGTGCTACATTTCTATTTAGGACACATTTCTTTCTGGTTGAAATGACCCTTAAATTTGATGCTGCACAAATTTCTCATCAAATCCAGCACAAAACTGGTGTTGAGCCACGATGTGAATCCAGTCATCCAAATGTTTCTAACGCCATAGATTCGGAGGACATACCATATGGCCTTGCACAGAACTAAAGGGACGCACAAACAAAAACAATGTTTCAAAGAACCATTTGTCACTTGGCCATTTTAGTTGTTCGTTGCTATTTGTCAATGAGCCAAATTCATCCACATCAATTCAAATTGTTATGATATAATTCAGTACTCTATGGCTGTAATAAGTCAATTAAATCAAAACAGACGGACGATTAATTGTCAGAATGAGCAGGATTACCACAACGACTGAATCGGAAAATTTGCCAGCGTTCATGCTTCAATATAGGTTCTCCTCTACAATTGATATTAAAAGGTGGGAGGATGGAATTTCTGAAGGGTCCTCTATAGCCTGCTTCTGAAATGTTTCTATATTAAGCAAACTAGGACACAGCAATAAAATCATTAGCAGGCTGCGCTGTCACCGGATGACATGAAACCAAACTCTTGTGTCACAGATGTTGGCCAGCATTGCCAACAATTTGACAATGAAGTCCAGTTCTGGGACAGCAGGGCATCTGTTGCAACATGCCACACAAGAATGGCTTCCTGTGAAATAAGGTTCTCTTGCAAATTTGGTTTCCAGATCAAAAGGAGCATTGCAAATTTTACATCCAAGGTACTGGCCATCATACAGTCAAGCAACATACATGTAGATAGATGTATGGTAAGTGCAGCCCTCAATGGGAGTAATTTACAAGACGGGAGAGAGTGGGAGTCTGCAACATGATACACATTTATTCCATATGAGGGATCCTGTAGTAGCCCAGCACAGACACTGACACAAGGTACCACCTATTTTAAATTGTAACATAAATGTACATCAATTTAGTCCGCGTGTAACTGGATCATGTAATCAGTGCCATTCTAAATTAGACCTGGGAAATACATGAGAAAAAAGGCAGTCACTTACAGTTCTGTAGTTGCAGATTGTAAACCTTAATAAGCAAGTATAATTATGTTTTTGTGTGTGTTAATAAATTGAGTTAAGAAGGTATTGATGAGAGAAGCAGCACCATGAAAAGACAATTAGACCTTAATGGGGTTCATGACTTCCATCAGCCACCCACAGGCAAGACTGCATTAGCTTAAATGTTAACAGCGAATGGAAAGGTTAAAAAATATCGAAGGAATGGTAAGAGTTTGGGCCATCTTAATGAGAATAATCTGGTTTTGAAATACTTCACTGACCAATCTTGTGGGTTTTGACCTTTTCTTATGGGGCCAATATACTTCAATTTACTAAAAACCAAGTGATTTGAACCGTGATTTCTTCAAAACATTGGGTTTTTTATATTTATAGAATTTCACAGTGATTTGAGCAAATCATTTGTTTTGACCCTATCAGAAAAGGTCAAAACTCACTAGACTGTAACTTATGATTATGAAATACTAATGCAGTACTTTCATTACATGTTCCTCTAACATATTATATTAGACCTGTACCAGTTAATCCTGGATAACCTGTACTATAATGGTATAGGTCTAATATATGTGAGCGGAACATGTAATGAAAGTAATGCAATAGTATTTTATTTAAGCCTAACATTGAGAATGTGGATAAAAGACTTTTTGAGATATGAAGGAAATTAGCATTGCTGATTCACTGTGTCCCCGTTCCCCCTAAATGTAAAATGACAGTGTTATATTTTCTGCAATCTACATTTGCGTCAAATTGTCATGAGGTCCTGTGCATGCCATAAATGCAATGCACACATCAATGAAAACCAGCTACTTCAGTACAACAAATTTACCTGCAAACTAAAAAGTTTTATCTTATATAGATCAACAGAATTAATTCCATCTCTCTGAGACCTTTAAAGTGCTACTAAAAATCATTTTCTGCAAATTGACATAATAACCTATTCTGTATCAATGTACCTGGATCTATGCTGAAAACAAAATAAAGTGATCTTTGACTTATTTATTTCTAATGAAATTGATTTGAAAAACCCTAATCCCAAAGTTTAAAACATTTGGTCAACATTGCATTACAGGTATATTAACACTTTCGCATGCAACTTTGGCTTTATGGTTTGATCAAATCACTTTTTAGAGAATCCTGACATGCTGTGAACAGAAACATGTGAATCATGGAAGGAACCTTGACTGGATTATGGTATTATAGTATTGTATAGAGATTAGAGAACCTTGCTGTACTTCAAAAACACACATCCTCTGCACAGAGCTTTTTCTTCCAAGAAAATGCAGCTAGCAGCTTCCTTTTGCAGGTATATTTGTCACAGCAAAGGCAGATGTTTGATAATCTGTTGGTAGGTAGGGAGGAAAACAATTACAATGATGTTTATTCTGATTTCACACAGGCATTGTGGATAAATGAACAAATAATGCTTCTGGGCAATCTACTCAATGAATATGCCACAATATGAACCATATTACTGGAGCAACATACACACAACATGCTCATAAATGTTTTACAGGCAACAATCATATCTTCATGAAAGACAGGCAGATGAGATCAGGGTTGGCTTTCGCAAGACTACCCTGAGAAGTGAGAGTAGTGATGACATGTGTGATGACCCAGTCAGGCAATCATGCAGGATGATGTAGCTGCTAATGGACCAATATTCAACATTACACATGGCTCCACAACCATACATATGGAATTCACAGTTACATTGATGCACTCCACTGAATGAGGTTCGAAGCAGGTGATTACAACAAAGAGTCATTGCAAACAATGCTAAACAAGATAATCCAGCTTGCAATTTTGTAACAGGGCCCCCTTAAAACACTGTCAGAGCATAAGAATTTGTGACAGAACTAGGGAGTATTTGCCCAAGAACTTATAATAAATTATTGGAACATTTGAGCATCCATTTATCCACTTGTAATTGTTCATGGACTATATCTACATTGCATGTCATATCTATTATCTAAAACGGCTAACAGGACAAATTGTAGGATACAAACTTACAAAAGAAGGTAAGACAAGTTCTCCTATGGCCATGTCAACACAGAAGTTTTTGCCAACTCACATTGAAACTTTGGAGGCTGTTAGTCAAATATCAAAGATGTTTCAAGATTACATTTTGCATAGGTATGGTCCACAGTGACTACATACATTGCTTTAATTGGTTTTACATAGCTGACAACAGTTTGATTTTACACAAATAGACTTTTTCTGAAACATGTGATTTCTACAAGCCAATGTTTTGATCAAACAGGAAGTCATGAACAGCATGTACAATGCTGCCATGTTGTTGCACCACAACACATCAATAATGATATGATACTTACAACGAGTTCTACTTTACAGCATATAAGGTTCACATACATGTAGATCTCACAGCTCAAGACTTATGCAATTGGCTAATTATCCTTCTTAAAGCAGTTAAATTAGCAATGTATCTTAAAACATTACATTGTATATATCTAACATATGTATGACATCAAGTTAAAAAAGCAAATAACTCATGCCTTTGCCAAGAATAGCACAGTAGCTCCAGTGAAATAATTAATTCGAAAATTTTAATTGGAATTCTGGCAGGTATTTGCTAACCTTCCCGTCAGTTTCTACCATATTGTTCACGATAAATTTGATTAAGGATTTTCTTGTTTGATGTGCCAAGCTTGCTTAATTAACCTTAGAGCTGGTATCCTTGATGAGCCTAAGGCCCAGCCTTGGTGAGCCGATGCTTGGCGCATTTTATGAGGAATTGGTATTTGCCAAAAAACAATAATTTATATACTTATATAGAAATATATACTGTATATGAAAGATTATGAGTTTGGGATTAAAGCTAAAGATAACATTCAGCTGTTTGAAGATACCAATGATGTAATTGAAGGTCCAATCCATTACACAGAAAATGTGACCCCACTGGTGAGTAGTATGACCCATTTACTAGCTGGCACCATAGAAATACATAGAACGGACATGAGGCTGTATGACGCAACCTTGAGATGAAGTCACCAAATCCGCCATATTGGAACTGCCCTGAGACATGACGTCACTGTGACGTCACAGCAGGAGCAACAAGATGATGTGTTTGGCTGATTGTGACGTGACATGATGCCATTATCAGTAGTGACGTCACTACAATATTCTACAATGTGCACATTTTGGGATCTCTTAATTGCCTGGCATGGATATTTGACAGTTGGTCACTGGCACTGGAGACTACCATTTAATGTTCATACAGATGACATTAACTTGGATATTGGTCACTAAGGTATCCACAAACAAATAGCTTTAGAGTTTCTGGAAGCAGGCTCCTTTGCCTCTATTTCCAGTGTGTGAAGGCAATATCTTAAATCCTTTATCTGCTTTTCATGATTTCAATAAGATATATGATTCACTCGTACTGCAAGGATCAGACCATGCAACTGCATTTACATGTATGAAAAATGATGTTGAGAAGAGAATGACTGTCATGGCCAAATGATATACAATTTTAGCTTCATGATGTTACTTCGGAAATAGGCCGAAACTGTATTTTCCATTTGAAGCCACGGCAACGGGAAGCTAGATATCACTAGCAGCAGCTAATCAATCAAAATAAAGCCCAGCTGGCATTGGGTAGAACATTAAGAGAAGTTTCCTTTCATCACAATGAGGTGCAAACTTTTAAGTACAGTCTCTTCTGAAATGAAAAGATTCTTGAGTCATTTCCAATTCCACTAACATCCATAAAACATTCTATACCAGTTCTTTTCTGTGTTTCTTTCTGTGTGATTTTTCTTATTCATCCAAGTTGAGCACGCAGACTGGCTCCGCATAACCTTTCGCGGTGCTGTCAAGTGCTATGCCAGATCTATTTCGGGGGCAGTTCTTTCTAGGCGAAATGACGTTTAAATTTGATGCAACACAAACCTCTCTTCAAATCCAGCTCAAAACTTGTGTTGAGCCTCGGTGCACCCAAGCATTCACAGCAGCCAACTTTGAAATTACGCATTATAGCATCTTAAGAAAAGCTTTAAAGTCACATTTTCAGATGTAAACTCCTGACCATCTTGCTTTGCACAGAGCTAAGGGGAGGCAGAAACATAAAAATGTGCCACTGGTTTCAATAAGCCATCTGCCACAAGGAGCATTTAGACGTTGTGATGGTTATTGTCATTGAGCCCAATTCAACCACATTGATTTAAATCCTAATGGTATGATTAACAACTCAGTGAATGTAATTAGTCAATTAAATCGAAGCAAAATTAATCAAACAAAGGACAGCAAATTACCGGAATAACGTGATTACCACTGTAGCTGAATGGGCAAATGTTCCAGCGTTCAACCTTCAATATCATTAGGTTTTCCTTTACAATGAATATTGAAGGTTGTGGGACAGGAATAAGTGTAGAAGAGTCCTTCAGCCAGCTTCTACATTGCTTCAATATTAAGCAAAACAGGACACAGTGATAAAATCATTAGCAGGCTGTGCTGTCACTGGATGACATGAAACCAAACACTCGTGTCACAGTTACTGGCCAGCAATTTTCCAATAAAGTCCATTTCTGGGCCAGAAGGGTATTTATAGCAGTATACCACACAAGAATGACTTCCTGTGAAACTAGGTTCTCTTGCAAATTTGATTTCCAGATCAAAAGGAGCATTGCAAATTTCCATCCTTCAGAAGTGCCATCATGCAGTCAAGCAACATACATGTAGATAGATGTATGGTAAGTGCAGCCCTCGATGGGAGTAACTGACAAGGCGGGAGAGAGTGGGAGTCTGCAACATGATACACACTTATCCCATGTGAGGGATCCTGTACAGACACTGACACAAGGGACCACCTATTTTAAATTGTAACATAAATGTACATCAATTTAGTCCGCGTGTAACTGGATCATGTAATCAATGCCATTCTAAATTAGACCTGGGAAACAATGAGAAAAAAGGCAGCCACTTACAGTTCTTCAGTTGCAGATTGTAAACCTTAATAAGCACTTATATATACTTTTTTTAGTATTAATAAATTGAGTTAAGAAGGTATTGATGAGAGAAGCAGCACCATGAAAAGACAATTAGACCTTAATGGGGTTCATGACTTCCATCAGCCACCCACAGGCAAGACTGCATTAGCTTGAATGTTAACAGCAAATTGAAAGGTTGAAAAAGTATTGAAAAAGGATTGGTAAGGGTTCGGACCATCTTAATGAGAATGATCTGGTTTTAAAATACTTTACGGACCAGTCTCGTGAGTTTTGACCTTTTCTTATAGGGTCGATATACTTCAATGTACTAAAAACCAAGTGATTTGAACCGTGATTCCTTAAAAAGATTGTTTTTTTTATATTTATGGAATTTCCCAGTGATTTGAGCAAATCATTTGTTTTGACCCTATTAGAAAATGTCGAAACTAACTGAACTATCACTAATGATTATGATCATTTAAAGCATTTTGTAATTTTGTTTACAACCTGTAGGGGGAACGGGAACACAGTGAATCGTTGGACATAGTGAATCTGTGGCTATTTCTGGATGCTGAAACCATAGATTGCCAGATTGTGCTATTTAGTCCGGCACACTTATTCAACCATGCCATTCAAAATTGCCCATGGTGCACTGGAGTTATGGCGTAAAATATGATTTTGAGCACTAAATCCTGATATTTTGGTTTATCAACTTTTGTAATATATCTATATATATAGAATTTTATTGACATATGATTATTGTGTATTATCTCATTTTCAATGTGTATTATTTGTACTTTTTCTCCCTTTGTGGAGGTGAAATGAAAAAAATAAATAAATTGACATAAAAGGCATCTACAGATAGGTACATATGTCATATATAGTACAGGTTATCCAGGATTAACTGGCACAGGTCTAATATATGTGATGAAAGTTATGCATTATCATTTAATTTAAGCCTAACATTTAGAATGTGGATGAAAGACCTTTTGAGATATGAAGGAAGTAAACATTGCTGTCCCCGTTCCCCCTAAATGTAAAATGACGGTGTTATTTATTCTGCATTCTACATTTGTTTCAATTTGTCATGAGGTCCTGTGCATGCCATAGATGCAATGCATACATCAAAGAAAAACAGCTATATTTGTACAATTTACCTGCAAAACTAATAAGTTTGATCTCATAAAAATCAACATAATTAATTCCATCTCTCTGCGTCCTTTAAAGTGCTACTAAAAATCATTTTCAGCAAATTGACATAACAACCTATTCTGTTTTAATGTACCTAGATCTATGCTGAAAACAAAATACAGCGATCTTTGACTTGTTAATTTACTTCTAATGAAATTGATTGAAAAACCCGTATCACAAAGTTTAAAACATCTAGTTAACATTGCATTACAGGTATTAACACGTTGGCATGCAACTTCGGTTTTTCATCAAATTACTCTTTTTTAAAAAGTAATCCTGGCATGTTGTGAACACAAATGTGTGAATCATGGAAGGAACCTTGACTGGATTGTGAGTATTATAGTATTGTATAGAGAACCTTGCTCTACTTCCAAAACACACATCCTCTGCACAGAGCTTTTTCTTCCAAGAAAATTTTGCCAGCAGCCACCTTTTGCATGTATTAGTCACAGCCAAGGCAGATGTTTGATAATCTGTTGGTAGGTACATAGGGAGGAAAATACAACAAGGATGTTTATTTTGATTCCACACAGCCATTGTGGATTAATGAAAAAATAATGCTTCTGGGCAATCTACTCAATGAATGTGCCACAATATGAACCATATTACTGGAGCAACATACACACGACATGCTCATAAATGTTTTACCAGCAACAATCAACCTTAGAGTAAATGGGCCATAATAAAGCCATCACCAGACATGTTGTCTTATGATATTCAGATGAGCATGATATGGGTTCCATTGCACTGACTCGAACTTCCATCCTCCCATTGCAGGGCTTGTATTAAAACACTCACTCTGCTAACATGCACGATAAGTTTCTGAAGTATTGAAACAATAAACAGACAACAATTAAGTATTCAAACATGCATTTAAGTGCTATGAATGATCTCCAGCTGTAACTGAGCTGTTAATTATATTAATCACGCCCAAGGAGAGTTACTTATTCGTGAAAAAACAGGCAAACAAGATCAGGACAAATTGTAGGATACAAACTTACAAAAGAAGGTAAGACAAGTTCTCCTATGGCCATGTCAACAAAGAAGTTTTTGCCAACTCGCATTGAAACTTTGGAGGCTGTTAGTCAAATATCAACGATGTTTCAAGGTTACACTTTGCATAGGTATGATCCACAGTGACTACATACATTGTTTTAAGTGGTTTTATATAGCTGACAGCAGTTTGATTTCACATTCATAGACTTTTTCTGAAACATGTGCTTTCTACAAGCCAATGTTTTGATCAAACAGGAAGTCATATACAGCACGTACACATAGAGTGCTGCCATGTTGTCGCACCATGATTACCAGGGGTGCCGAAAGGAAACTAGGGCGGCAGGGGCAGTCAGTCGAGAAAGGGCAAATCTTATTCGCGCGACAAAAAATCTAATGTAGCGGTAATAATAATTACTTGAAAATTTTTGCCTAAATTCACTGTAAATTAAGGCCTAATAATGTTTTTTCTTTGAGATCAAAAGGGCAGCATCGCCCCCCTGCCCCTCCTGGCCAAGGGCAGGAGGGGCAATTGCCCCCCCCTGCCCCCCCTGTTCCGGCACCCTTGATGATTACACAAATTCAACACCTCAATAATGATATGATACTTACAACAAATTATACTTTACAGCAAACAAGGTTCACATACATGTAGATCTCACAGTTCAAGACATACCCATTTGGCTAATTGTCCTTCTGAAAGCAGTTAAATCAGCGATTTATCTTAAAACATTATACCTAACACATGCATGACATCAAGCTACAAAAGCAATAAATTCATCACTTTGCCAAAAAATAGCACAGTAGCTCCAGTGAAATAATTAATTCGAAAATTTTAATTGGAATTCTGGCTGGTAATTGCTAACCTTCCCGTCAGTTTCTATCAAATTATTCAAGATAAATTTGATTAGGGATTTTCTTGTTTGATGTGCCAAGCTTGCTTAATTAACCTTAGAGCACATATCCTTGATGGGGCTAATAAGAGCCAGCCTTGGTGAGCCAGTTGCTTGGGGCATTTTGTGAGGAATTGGTATTTGCCAAGAGAATAATTTATATATATTTATATAGAGATATATACTGAATATGAAAGATTATGAGTTTGGGATTAGCCAGGGAAAGATACCATTCAGCTGTCTGAAGATACCAATGATGTCATCGAAGGTCCTATATATCCCTTACACTGAAAATGGGACCCTACTGGTGAGTAGTATGGCCCATTCACTAGCTGGCACTGATACATGTACGATGTCAAGTATAGGGTATGCTCTCACTTACTGAATATGAGTCATCACAAATAATAATGGAATTATAGGGAAATGACATTACAGGAGCATTTTTGTGCATTTCAGTAATCACGAGTAGCTATTTCCTCAGGATTACTTATATTAGCTGTAAGGCAGCTTTAAAAAACCAGGTAAATCTATGGATAGTATCAGTATAGTATGTCCCTTTTGTTGTCTTAAGTGTCGCCTTGCTGCCAACACAATGTGAGATAAAGGGGTCTACAATGTCAATATACTACAATGTATACATTTGGATTTCTTAAAAGGAGACTATCATTTAATATTCATACAAACGACTTTAGATTGGATATTGGTACGGTATCAACAAACAAATGATTCACCTGTATTGCAAGGAACATGGGTGACTACATTTACAAGTATTGACGTAATGATGTTGAGAAGAGAATGACTGTCATGGCCAAATGATGTACAATTTTGGCTTCCTGGCAGCAGCTGGGTGGCCAAGTGGTTTAGGTGCCTGCCTGCTCCTCTGAAGGTCTTTGCCTGCATGGATTCGAACCACGGGTGGGGACCCACAATTTTCAGTGGACCTTCAAAAGTCCTTCATGAGCAAAATCCCAGCTGTATGTCGTTCAGATGAGACATTAAATTGGCGGCCCCTTGTATCAGTGTCTATGCTGGGCAAGTAAAAGATCCCTCACATGGGGTAAATGTGTAACATGCTGAGGACTCCCGCTCTCGCTCCCGTCTCATCAATCAACCCTCGTGAGCACCCAGGGCTGCACTTACCATATATATCTATCTATCTATCTATCTGATATTACTTCGGAAATAGGCCTAAACTGTATTTTCCATTTGAAGCCATGGCAACTGGAAGCTGGATATCACTAGCAGCTGCTACTCATTGTAGTCAATCGTGATAAAGTCCAGCTGGCATTGGTTAGAACATTAAGAGAAGTTTCCTTTCATCACAATAAGGTGAAAACTTTTAAGTACAGTCTCCTCTGAGATGAAAAGATTTTTGAATCATTTCCAATTCTACCAACATCCATAAAACTTTCTATACCAGTTCTTTTCTGCATGTGGTTCTTTCTGTGTGATTTTTCTTTTTCATCCAAGTTTAGTACTGTGAGTAGCCTGGCTCCGCATAATCTGTGATGCAAGAGTTTGGTTTCATGTTATCCAGTGACAGCACAGCCTGACCTGCCGAGGTTTTGTGCTGGATTTGAACCCTGAACCACCTTGATTTGCACAGAGCTAAAGGGAGGCAAAAACAGAAAAATGTGCCACTGGTTTCAATAATCCATCTGCCACAAGTAGATTTTAGACGTTGATGGTTATTTGTCATTGAGCCAAATTCATCCACATTGATTAAAATCCTAATGGTGTGATTAAGTACTCAGTGGATGTAATAAGTCAATTAAATCGAAGCAGAATTAATCAAAAAAAGGACGGAAAATTACCGGAATAAACGTGATTACCACTGCAACTGAATGCGCAAATGTTTCAGCCTTCAACCTTCAATTTCATTAGGTTCTCCTTTAAAATGGATATTGAAGGTTGTGGGATGGGAATAAGTGCTGAAGGGTCCTTCATCCGGCTTCTACATTGCTTCAATATTAAGCAAAATAGGACACAGTGCTGGATGACATGAAAACAAACACTCGTGTCACAGTTATTTGCCAGCATTGCCAACAATTTTCCAATAAAGTCCATTTCTGGACCAGCAGGGTATCTGTTGCAATACGCCACATGACCAGTATGCTCCTGTGCAACAAGGTTCCTTTGGCTTATGCACACATAAAAATGCATATATCGAAATATTCACCATGCAGTTGAGCCACATTATATAGTTCTTTATTCATGAATATATTTTTAAAAAGCAATGAAGGATTATGATCTCATCATAAACTATCTATTCCGTACCTATTTTAAACTGAAAGAAGTATTCTGGTATATTGCAGGGAATCTTCTTATGTGTTTGATTACAACTGGTCTACTTTTTGCAGGATCCAATTTTAAAGGTTGAGGTAGAAAAATTCCAGTATTTGTTTAGACGGAGATCACTGCTTCACTCGTTTAAAATCGCACTTGGTGAATTACGATGGTCATATGTCATGATCAGTCCAGCGATTAGTTTCAATAGCGATAACTAAGAAAGGCATTGTGTCTGTGATTGTTTGACTAAAATCATAATCGTATATAAAATAAAACCAAAACAAAACTGTTCCTTATCATTACAATGCCAGAACACAACTTTGCAATCGTGAAATATGAATCACACTTTCAAATATGGTGTGTCTTCGTCTTTCCTTGCAACTAAATGCAGTGGTAAGCTTTTCATTTTCTCCAAGTAACATTCACAGTAGTCAATTATTTCTATCATAATTATATAATACTTTGTGAGTGGCAGGGTTGTATATCATTTCAGAATATTCTTGGTTACACTTTTTGAGACACAGAGCAATGGATTGACCAGTCTGTAGTTGACCTTTCCCAGAAATGCCAATTGCCACACCTGTTTTTATTTTTATTGGCCGTTCAGTTTGTAGAAGGTTGTTGGCCCAATGACGCCAGTTGAACTTTGCTGTTTAACAACCAACTGGACAGTACCAGAAGAAATGCCAAAACTGCAAATGTCATGATTTATCATTGAAGAATAAATGACCAAAGAATATATGGGATTACAACCTGCATATATCTACAGATATATATCCTTGCAGATTATTTGGTTTTCTCTTGTCAAAGACATTCATACAGCATTGCATATCCTTGCACAATTTCCAAGGAAAAAGTGCACCTGTTTGATGAGCACTGAGCACTGTCTTAATTGTGTTGCAAAGATGTCTGAATCCTGACACCAACAGCTAGTGGCTTGTGTCAGAAATTGTAACCACATATATAAAATGAGGTTCAGGTGGTAGAAAGAAGTTTAATTTAATCAGGGATATCATGTATTTTGTACTTTGAAAACAATTATAACAATGAAATTAACTGTGAAGCAATAAAAAATTCCTCAGTATATATACAGGGGTCCCTGCATTATAAGACTCCCTGTTGTAAGACTGCCTTGCCTTATATGACTGCCTTCCTCCCGTACTAAGTAGTATTTTTAGTGCATTTTGCACCCCGAGGAGAGACTGCACCCCCACGACAGACCGCTTCATGACCGAAGAAGGGGCAGTCTTATAACGCAGGGACCACTGTATACATTTATTGTATGTACATGTGTATATATTTGAAGAAGCAAAGGCAGATGTCTGCTGATCCACAGCAGATAAAGGAGCCAAACAATAACAAGGATGTTTATTTGATTGTACATGTGGACTAATGATGATCAAATAATGCGTCTGGGCAATCTACACAATGCATTTCATATGCCACAGTATGAACCACAATGCTGAGCATCATACACATAGCACGCTCATAAATGTTATACCATGGGCAATGATATTACCTGCACCAGACAATGTTGTCTTATGATATGCACATCAGGGTGATATAGATTCACTGCCCCTGCTCAAACATGTGTGAAGACCAAGGCAGGCAATCAGCTGCTAATGGACCAATGTCCAACATTATACTAAAATTGATTTCAACACCTAAATGATAATTTGCAACATCTATTCTCATATGTTGCATTCAGTTATTATAATTATTTTGAAATTACCATCCATCATATTGAGTAATCACAAAATCAATATAGCATTCATATCTGCATACATTTCGTCGACACATATTGATGACATCCCTAAAAACAAAACCCATGAACTGATGATCCTTCACTATATGTTTACTTCAATGTTCACTATTTGCTCTAAACTCTGCGTATTAACACACTTCCAACAGAACAATATATTTCGAAATTTAAATTGGAATTTTGATTCGTTATTGTCAACCTTCTTAAAAGTTTTAATCAAATTGCTAACCATAAATTCAATAAAGGATTTTCCTGTTTGATGCGCTACGCTTGCTCAAATAACCTGTGAGCACCTAGCCTTGATGCACCTAATATTTGGCCTTGATGAGCGTTTTGTCAGGAAATTGTAAGGAAATTATGAATCAAAAGTATGATGCATCAAAGATTACTGTGGCAGATATAAATTGACCACATGGATTCAAGGTAGGTTAGCACTGGAAGTAAATGGAAAAACATATCAAGGATATACTGAATATAAAATTGTTCGCCAGCATTGCAAGGAACAGTCCATGCGACCACTGTGCACATATATGTTAGTCAGCCCAGTTAGCTCAGTCAGTAGAGCACTTGCCTCACAAGCGAGGGACCTGGGTTCAATCCCCAGGCTGGCCATCATGTCATTCCATGGCATTGTCGTTCGCATCAGACATTAATTGGAGTGCCATGTAAATAAGTCTCTGACTTAGTCTGGTTACCCACGTTAAATAATGTCTACCTTTACCTTTACGTATGTTTACAATGCCATTGAGAAGTCTGAAGAGAACAGGGAATGCAGGGAAAGGATATATGGCCACCATGGTATCATAAAATCTCAAGTTTTCGACTGTAAATTCAACACAATTCAATTCATTCAATTTTTCCAACATGATCTATTTAAATCAATTCATCCACTTTTGAAATTTAGAATTAACTATAATTAATTCAATTCATGAATTGAATTATAAATGCCAATTGCTGTGTAATGGCCAAATAATATACAACTTTAGCAACATTGTATCACTCGAGTGATAAATTATCATTTTAATTTTAACGTATAGCATCTGGAGGCAAGATATTATCACTAGCAACAGCTATCACATCAATCAAAATGATGCCCAGCTGGCATTGATAAGAACATTACGAAGAAGTTTCCTTTTATCACAATATGGTGCAAACTTTTAAGTATTAAGATTCTTGAATCATTTCCAATTCCACAATTACCCACAAAAAATTCTCAGCAGTAGTTTTGTGTAGTTCTTTCTTTGTGACTTTTCTTATTCATCCAAGATTTAAAAACACACAGCCTGGCTCTGCATCATCTTTTCTCAGTGCTCTGCTAGATTCTATTTTGGGAACAGCTCTTTCTGGGCGAAATGACCTTTAAATTCAATGCCACACAAACCTCTCATGAAATCCATCACAAAACTTGTCTTGAGCCACAGTGTGAATCCAGGCATTCGCAGCAGCCAACTATAAAATCATAGCATCGAAAGAAAAGCTTTTAAAGCCACAGATTCAGATGTACATGTAATCCCAGACCATCTTGCACAGAGCTAAAGGGAGGCACCAAGAGAAAAATGCACCACTGTTTTCAATAAGCCATCTGTCACAAGGAGATTTTAGACCTTGATGTTTATTTGTCATTGAGACAAATTCATCCACGTTGATTCAAAACTTAATGGTACGATTAAGTGTTTAGTGGATGTACGAGGGGTTTTCCATAAGTTCTGTCCAACTTGCCATAACTTTTGAAATATTTAATAAAGAATTATGAGATTTGGGTCAAATAATATTGAAGTAATTTGCAAATGATCCTGAAAAAATCAGATCGTAGAAATAAAAATAAATGGTTAATTTGTTGCCATGGAAACCAAAAGTCATGAAATGCGGCCCAGGGCACTATTAGAGGTACAGATTCATTGTATCTTGTCAAGAATTCATTTTTTACCAGGACTACAGGACAAGAAATGTATTAAAAATAATCCCTAACATTTCACAAATTCTCAAAGCAATGAACTTGACACTGAGTACATTTCCTCTAACTTTATATATCCTTTAAAAATCAATGCCTCATAATCCTCATTGTGAGATCCCTGTTGGTGTTTCGCAGACTTTTTGTACTTTACGATGGGTTTTCCATAAGTTCTGTCCAACCTGTCATAACTTTGGCTAGATTTTCTATAGAAAAATGATATTAGGGTCAGTATATATTGAAGAAATTTGCAAATGATCCCCAAAAAATCAGATCACAGAGGTAATAATTAATTGCTGATTTGTTGCTATGGAAACCAGAAGTCATGAAATTTGACCGCGATCTTGGTAACAGACCATTCCTTGATATATCTTGTCAAAATATGTAATTATTACAAGGGATATAGAACAAAATATATTCAAAACAATCATAGCCATTTCACAACTTCATAAACTAATGGATGGCATCCCGTAAATACATTTTCTCGTACTTTCTAACCATGCCTTAATAAGATACCTCAGTGTTCATGTTAAGGTCTGTTTTGGCATTGTCACTGCACACTGGTCTTCTTTTCTTCGGTCTTCCAATGTGTGCTTTCTTCAATCAGAAAAGTTTGTACAACCTTTATTTGGTTCTATCACTCATAATGTCTATCTTGTATGTATGATAGAAGGTTCTTACTCTATCTGCTAGTATTTGTCCAATTAAATTGAAGAAATATGACAGGCATATATGGTATCATCCATAACTGAAAATTTCTCATCTTATAAAAAATTGGGAAACTGCACAGGATAAAGCAAAGTAATTGAGATGTGACAATAGTACCAGTTTTCATTGTTATTAATGTTTTTACAAATAACTGATTGTATTTCATAAAAAAATTATGAATATACATTACTTCAATAAGTCAAAACATGGATAATGTAAGCAGGTGTTCAATTGTTTTAAGTGAGCATTACAAAATCTGGGCCACATTTCATGACTTCTGGTTTCCATGGCAACATATTAAGCTTTTTTTTTTTATCTATATGATCTGATTTTTTGGGTGTTATTTGGGAATTACGTCAATATTATCTGACCCAAATATTATGCTTCTATATCAAATCTAGCAAAAGTTATGAATGGTTGAACAGAACTTTTGGAAAACCCCTCGTAATAAGTCAATTAAATTGAAATAGAATGAATCAAACAAAGATTGGCGAATTATCGGAATAAACGTGATTACCACTGTAGTTGAATGGGCAAATGTTCCAGCCTTCATGCTTCAATTTCATTAGGTTCTCCTTTGCAATGGATATTGAAGGTCTAGGGATGGGAATAAGTGCAGTAGGATCCGTCAGGTAGCTTCTAAAGTGTTTTAATATTAACAGGACACAAAGATAAAACCATTATCAGGCAGTTCTGTCACTTGATGACATGAAACCTATCACTTGTGTCACAGTTATTGGCCAGCATTGCCAACACAACAATTTTCCAATAAAGTCCAGTTCTGGGCCAGTAGGATATCTGTTGCAATATGCCACATGAAAATTGTGTGACGGCGGGCTCCGTCAGACGGCGACACCCTCGCGCATCTTCGGCGCATGCGCAGGTCGGACGACTTCCGCCTTCTCGATATTGGAATTGGAACGGTTGAACGTGTCTTCAAGAAAAGGTATTTCTGAAGCAATTCTAACCTAACAGCGACTGCTGTTATAGTGGTGGCAGCGGCAAAAGGCTGTTGAAGCTTTGTGTCACGCTTTTGAAGCTTGTTCCGGCGTTTTTCGGCGCCCGAAATCACTTTAAAATCGCCAGTTGGACTTGGCATTGCAAAGCAACCGACGCCATTAGCACGTGTATATATTTTAGAATTTCTGATTTGTGAACCCCGTAACTTTAGTTTAAACCGTAGAATTTCACCCATCACCCCAATTTAGATCAGCAATATTGTTTTCTTGTATATCCAATCACGAAATTGAACTGTCAACTTGCAAATTTCGCAAATTCTGACGTTTGCCTTTGCATTTTACCGGAAATTTTTCCGCGAAGTTCAATTTGACAGCTAGTAGTGTTAGGCCTTTCAACATGTAAATATCAAGATATAGTCATTTTCGGTTAATTGAGTGCATTTATAGTGTATATATCTGTCATTTGGTGTTATTTTTCACGAATTTAGAGATTGCCACTTCGTTTTTTTTTCGGGAAATTTCCATAAGTGACAGATTAGATTTGGGGCCTATTTTGACATTTGAGAGTTGATTCGTGAACAGATTGAATATAATTAGATTGGTTCACAGTCATTGTATATATTTTTGCACAGTTTCATAAAAAAAAAAAAAAAAAAAAAAAGAGAGAAAGTGGGGTAACTGGGTCACATAAATATTTTGACACTTCCTAGTTATTGAATTATTTTGTGTATTGATTTAGCACATGTGTTGATTTGGTGCCACTTTGAATACAAGTGGTATTTCTGAATACAGAGTGGTACTTATTTCTGAATATAGAGAGTGTTACTTGTGAATACTGAATGACACCTGTGTGACTTGTGAAAAACTTTGATATTGTGACTTCAGTGAGTAATCTTTTGAAAAAAATTGAAGATAAATTTGTGACTTTTGATTTCATTCATGAATATTACGCTACAACAGTGAACATTTTACAATTATTGTTGTCAGTTTGAATATAACTGATCACTGTTAATTTTGAAATCAATTTATCAAATTACAGAGATTACTGCTTGAATTTCTTTCCGATATTGTCATGATATTGTCATAACTTAGTGTACTGATTTAGTTTATGACAAAGCACACCCACTTATTGAAGCCAAAGTTAAAACTAGATTTATATATTTATGTAAACAAATTCACTTATTGTTACCTGTTGTTTACACAACTTCTATATTGATTGAGAGTGTTACAAACTTTGTAGAGAGTGTATTTATTGCAATTCGTATATTTTAATTGCAAAGACTATTACGTCCAGTGACTAATTGCGGCACAATGATGCTGGAATAGTACTGTTTTCAATGCTGTTCGGCATTCCACCCATTCAATAACTTTTATTATAGAAATTTGCAATAAATTATTGCAGAAATTATTCGCATCCGAGGATGTCGAATTTTAAAGTGGTCAATATCCACACGGCGACTGAAGCCGAATTACGTACCCTACATGGAATCGGCGACTCGAGGGCACGACAAATAGTGCAATTACGGAAACGAGTCACATTGACTCCTGAGATAGTTGCTTTATCTCTAAAAACTACAATGTCAGTCTGGGAGAATCTTATCAACGAGGGATTGTTGTCATTTGAAGTGCAGGGCGCATGTGGATTCAACCGAGCACCTGGAATGGGTCGTGGGTACCCCCCAGGGATGGCTGAAGCAGATGCTCTACGAAGACCGGGTTACGGATCTACAAGACCACCAAGTGAAGAACTGCAGCATTCCATGGGAAGAGCATCCTTTCAGCAATATATGGAACAACCCGCCGCCAAGCTACAGTCACAAACAAGTGTCAAACAAGTAAGTGGCGATAATTACTGTTCAGACATGCAGAGTTGGCAACAACAACAACAGCAGCCACTTAGTAATTTGATGACTGATTTGAACATCAATAATGCTGAGAGACAGCCATCAGGCAATTCTTTGTCACCCCTCAGTCCAGAGGCGCAGGTAGAAATAACGTTGGCCAATCAAATGATTTCGTTGTTACAAAATCAAATTCATGATGTTGCAGACAGGTTGAGGAGCACTCGATTGGCGCAAACCTGCGCGGAGGAGGAAAATGAAGCCACTTTTCTGCAGATGCAAGTCGATCAACTACATCTCCAGATGACACTCATGTTGAGGGAACAGAGCGTCTGGCAAATGAAACAGCAGACGGCATACCAGGTTCCGACAGGAATGGACAAAAATGAATTTTGGTCTATGTCCCAATCTCAATCGTCCAATGAGAAATTTATTGACAGTGCTCATCGACGGTATGTTGAGACGCCTGCCGGGCAGTCTGCCCCTACTACTTCCGGACACCAAAATGGTGACGGCTTGCGTTCGTCTACACCTGTAACTCAACGTTCAGCGAGATCCATGCCACAAGTTATGGAAGGGGACATTCCAGCGGTAATCACCCACTTGCCTGCAGATCGCGTCTTCAGACCGTCTTCCAGTCAGCAGGAGACTGTACAGTTCCAAGACGCTGAAGATGATGGTCCAAGATGGAGGAATACTCAAGGGAAGGAGGAGGCACCTGAGGTTTTCGCAGAAAGGCAGAGAAGATTTCCAGCTCAGGAGGCACCAACAAAGAAATCACAGGATCCCAGAATGAAGTCCCCTCATTCAAATGTGCGCTTCGCTGCAGATACGTGTGTACAGAACTCTTCAGATCCACCAGATCCAGTTTCAAATGTACCTCAATCGCATGAATTTAATTATACTCATTTTGAGCCACTGGACAAAGTCCATGCTGGAAATTATTACAATTATGGTTCCGATTTTGTAAATTCTGGGGCTAAGGACATGGTCCATCCCCAGAATCCTTACGTTTCTGCCAATGTAAATTGTGATTCTAATGTAAATCGACAGTCAAAAGAAAAATGTCGATCTCAAAATGTGCATGATTCTCATTTTGTAAATTCTGGGCCAGAGGTCCATGCTCAGAATGTAGGGCAATCATTTTATGGTTGTGGGAATGAAGTTCCACCACAAGGCTTTTACGGTGATTTCCGTCGCCCTCCCCAGGACAGTAGATGTCCACCCCACGGAGGTCAACCACAAGGTCAACCCCAAGGAGGTCAACCTCAAGGATGGCAACCCCAAGGAGGTCAACCTCAAGGATGGCAACCCCAAGGAGGTCAACCCCATGGAAGTCAACCTCAAGGATGGCAACCCCAAGGATGGCAACTTCAAGGAAGTCAACCCCCCGGGCTGCGTTCCAGCAAAGCGAAGAAGTCGTCACGGCGACAGTCCAGCTCTTCTGACTCCAGTATTTTCAGTGATACAGATTCAGATAGTGTATAAATGGGGCAAGAAGAAGAAACTCCAGCGTCTTCTGGAATGTCTCCGAGACAAGGCTGTGGAACACGTTTCTACTTTACCCAGATCTACTGTCAAGAGTTATAAGAAACTTGTGAAAACCTTAGGAAAGCGTTTTGGTTCAGGAACTTTGCCACACATTCTGCGCAAGAATATCTACAGTCTACGTCAAGAAGTCAACGAAGGTCTGGATGAATTTGCAGACAGAATTCAACAAATGGTGCAGAGAGCCTACAAGGACACCGGAAGGAAGACCATAAATGTTATGGGAGTAGATGCTCTTTTGAAAGGAGTCCGAGACCGGGAATCTTCCAAAGTTGCAGCGCACAGGAAACCCAAGAATGTGCGTACAGCCTTGCAATATATCAAAGAAGCGTCTGCAATTGAGAGTTTTATAGGGAAGCCCTCTTCTTCTAGGATGGTCACCTTTGAGGAAGACACCTATGTGCGCCAGGGACGAATGTCGGATCGCGATTCATCGCCAAACCGACAATTCAGCAATGGGAGGAGGAACTTTTCACCAGGACCTGATCGCTCCAACGACAGGAGTAGTCAACAAGATCCTCGCAGCGATCGATTTTCACCCGGCAGAGGACGAGAGAGTAGATGCTATAATTGTAACGAGCTGGGTCATTTCAGAATGGATTGTCCGTATCCTCCTCATCAGCCACGTATGGTATCTGACAGACGTGACAGTCCCAGTCCTCAGCGATCCTTCCGACGACAGGAAATTGCCACTAGTCCAATGAGGACCGTCTTCAGCAAGGGCCAAGGGAATTTGCGTCCCCCAAGCCCTGGAATAGCTCCAGCTCAGAGGGAAATTAATCTAGAAAAAAATCCTTTGGGGTAATTTAGTTTTTCAATATAAGTATTCAGTCCACCGAATTTCATCAAGATCCGCTGACCACCACTAGGCCTAATTAAAAGTTGCTGCACCCTAAATTTATGGTGCTGCTATGGTAGTACTACATGCATTATATTTTTAACACAGACATTTTAGTAGAAATAGGATTGAATGGAAATTCAACACTACTCCGCTGATACCTTGCCACCAATGCCTCAGAATGGCATTTCATTTACTTAGAAATAGTTATACAGTGTCTTATTTTTACACCTGAGTGCTTTCATATAGAGCTTTGTATATATATAGAGCTTGTCTTGGATTCAGAAATTCAGCTTTAACCAAAACATGATAAATGATGTATTTATGTATTTTCACTCATTTTTCCGACTTTTGCTCACAAAAATCTCTCTCAAATTGGATTTATTAGTCATAAAATTATGCCATGTCAAGATAAAATATACAGAATATTGTTTTCAACAACTTCTGAAACTTTGAAAATGGTCAGATAATTGAGAGCTGAATTATTAAGCTAAAATCAGACACCATTTTGCAATAGTTACCGTAACAATCTCTGCCCAGCAGGATGACGTCACGTTTCAGCAGCATTTGAAAAATGTGATGCAGGGCCAACTTTGAGTGTTCTTTAAGACCATTTATATTCCAACAATTGGCTCCCATATACCCTCATTGTAAAGGCCATGTTTTCTAGTATTTGCTAGGACTATAGACTTTCATTTCTAATCATGTTCCTTGTATTGGCATTTTGTTAAAGTTATGGTATTTTTGCATTTCATGAAAACAAGGCTTACTTATTCACATCTCACACCTTAGTTTATGAATTGCACCACGATTTTATTTTTGCTATTTGATGTACTAAAGTAACACTATTCACCAGTATATCCACTTTTTATGAGAGGGATGCTCAAGCCAGTAATATTGAATCAAAGTTAAGTTATTTTCGTTTTTTATCACAAAACTAAAAAAACGGGATTTTAGCATATTTCAAAGTGGAATAAAATGAAACTCACAACAGATAAAGCAAAAATGAAAAGCTACATGTGAAGTGCAACTCCTAAATGTAATGTACCCAAAAGGTCAAACTTCTATGTTTTATAGCTTGGCTGCTGGGAATTTTCAAACATTACCTCAAATTCAAAGCTGAAAAGTGCAAATCGGCCAGAATCGGTCCAAGTCGTCAATCTGGGTTGCCATGGCAACCAGGCGATATATTAAGAAGATGACCGTACTATAGAATTAAGTTACCTATGGGGGTAAAATGAGCCAAGTATCGCGGAATTTGGTCGACCACCCCGTGCCACTTTTTTCTCAAAATCTGCAGTTTTCTCTGACAATGACTCTTAAGATTCATGGCATTGGTGACAAGATGGAGATGAACGCCAAAATCGTTCGAGATGTTGAACTGACTCTGGGAGACAACACCATTAAATGGGATGTGATTGTAGGACCCGCTAGAGAGTTGTGCATCTTAGGTATCGATTTCCTTCACCATATACAGGCCGAAATTGATCTAAAGACACCTTGTCTACGGTTTCAAGGAACCGTCGTCCCCGCCAGGATCATTTCCAATAATCACTCTAGCGATTCGTCTACGACAACAAATTTAGCAAATCTTGTGTCTACTATTGAGGAATGTGAATTGCTTCCTTTTTCTGGGCGCATTGTCCATTGTAGATTGTCACAAATTATTAAAGACAAATGTCTAATTGAACCACTTCACTCGCCAGAACACAAGAAGCAGATTCTGATTCCCGAAGTCCTTCTTGATGAAAGCCACACCACAGAGCTTCGCATCTTCAACATGACAGGAGAGGCTATCACCCTACCAAAAGGAACTGAAATTGCCGAAGCCATGGAAGTGGATGATGTCATCACTCTGGAAGACTGGGAGCCCCAGGAAGATACTACAGCTGGATTGGATCATGAGGATGACTCCACAGCTGGAACGGAGCCCGGAGGAAAGGAAGGAAACTCTTCAGTTTCGGAGCTCCACGGCTCCCAGGGAGGTATGTTGGGAAATGTTTTTTCAAGTAGACCCGAGGCCAAGCCTCAAGAAGAATCCTCAGATCTCCCGGATCACCTCATTCCTATGTTCAAAATAGCTAGTTCTGACTTAGATTTAGAAGAAAGTAGGAAACTTAAACAATTGTTATGTGAATTTCAAGATGTGTTTGCTAAACACGATTTCGACCTTGGTGAGTTTACTGCTTTAACTCACAGGATTGATACGGGCGATGCTCAACCTGTGAAATGTGGATTAAGAAGAACTCCCTTAGGATTCCAGGATAAAGAAGAAGAACATCTACGGAAAATGGTCGACACCGGAATCATTCAACCATCAACTAGCGATTGTGCTGCTGCTCCGGTCATTTTTAAGAAAAAATGTGGGAGTTATCGCTATTGTCTCGACTACAGGTGGCTTAACAATGTGACGAGGAAAGACAACTTTCCATTACCCCTGATAGAGGAGTGTTTAGATGCTCTTGCCGATACCGCTTATTTTAGCACACTTGACATGGCATCGGGATACTGGCAGATCCTGATAGACCCTGCTGATCGCCATAAGACGGCGTTCTTAACAAAGTACGGACTGTTCGAGCATGTAAGACTCGCAATGGGTCTTTGTAATAGCCCAGCGACGTATCAAAGGGCCATGACCCTGGTTCTTAGAGATCTTCTGTGGAAAGACGTGCTGTGCTACTTGGATGATCTCATCATTCTAGGAAAGGATTTTTCATCACATCTTGCCAATCTTCGAGAGGTCTTTGTCCGCTTCAGACGGTTTAATCTAAAGTTCAAACCCAAAAAGGGTGTGCTTTTCGGCACAGAAGTAGACTTCTTGGGAAGGAAAGTCAGCCGAGATGGAGTGAGCATACCTGAAGCTAAGATAAAGACAGTGGAAGGCTGGCCAAGACCTACAACCAGAACGGAGCTTGAAGCTTACTTGGGTTTCATCAATTATCACCGGGATTTTATCCCCCACCTGGCTGATGAAGCCATGGTCTTATATACCCTTGTCAAGAATACATCTCAGAATGCCAAACTCCAATGGGGTGCTGAACATGAGCAGGCGTTCCAAGGACTTAAGCAAGCTATGATAGCAGCTCCAGTTTTAGGATACCCAAGAAGTGATGACCTTTTTATTTTGGATACAGATGCTAGTGATCATGCGGTAGGAGCCCAGCTTTCTCAATTACAGGATGGGAAAGAAGTAATTATTGCATATGCCAGTATGTCCATGAATCCACAGCAACGGAGGTATTGTACAACCCGAAAGGAATTGTTAGCTCTGATCACCTTTTTATCACATTATCGCTTCTATCTGTTGGGCCGTTCATTTCTTGTCCGGACAGATCACAATAGCCTTACTTGGCTTATGCGATTTAAACATGTAGAAGGACTGTTAGCACGTTGGATGGAGTCTATCTCACAGTTTAACTTCAAGATTGAGCATCGAGCCGGAAAACTGCATGGTAACGCCGATGGATTGAGCCGAATTCCAGCCCCTTGTGATTGTTATGATGCAGGAAAAGAAGTTTCTAGCCTTCCATGTGGTGGATGCAAGTACTGCCAAACCAAACACCAGCAGTGGCAGAGATTCGAAAATTATGTAGATGATGTTATTCCATTAGCGTCTCGAGTATCACTCCTGGGAGATGTTCAGACTACTGATGACCGCGGAATTACCTTGGATTTGCAAGTGGATTGGGAAGCGGAACAGCGGAAGGACCCAGAAATTAACATTCTGCGCCAATGGCTGGAAGAAGGAAAAGATCCCCCAGCAGATGTTCTTTATCTCCAGGGACCCATCACCAAGAGATTATGGACTCTGAAGGACAGACTGTGCGTCGCCAGTGGAATTTTGTATTATTCATGGATCCGGGATGAAAAGCTGAAGACCAAGGAACTTATAGTGGTTCCCCAGCATCTTCGATACCAAGTACTCCAGTTGGCACATGACGTCATTGCAGCAGGACACCCTGGACAATTTCGGACCAAAGTCAAGGTACTGCACCGCTTCTTTTGGCCAGGTCTCACCAGCGATGTCCGTCGCTTTGTGGAAACCTGCCGAATCTGCAACACACAGAAGAAAGGTCGTCGGATGCGCAAGGCCCCCATGCAGATTCATCACGCTGGAATTCCCATGGAAAGAGTGCATATCGATATCCTTGGTCCTTTCACCGAATCGAGTCGTAGGAACTGATATATCTTAGTCATGGTGGACCAATTTACTAAATGGGTCGAGATGGCACCACTCAGCGATCAAACTGCTGAAGTAGTGGCCCATGCCTTGGTCACTCAATTTCTATGTCGGATGGGCTGCGCCAATGAGATCTTCTCAGATCAAGGGACCAATTTCCAGAGTGCCCTTTTTCAGGAATTATGCAGATTGTTCGATATGGCCAAGAGACGGACAACACCTTATCACCCGAGTGCCAACGGGCAAGTAGAACGTCTAAATCGTGAGATACTCTTCAAGATAAGAGCCTACCTTGATGATCAACACAGCCAGCGAGACTGGGACGAACATCTTCCATTAATTGGGATGGCCCTTCGTGCCACAGTTAATGAATCTACGGGATATACTCCGAACATGATGATGTTAGGCCGAGAAGTAAGTGTTCCAATTGATCTCCTGGCTGGGCCTTTCCCTTCATCCGAAGATGATAGATCTACAACGGAGTATGTCTCCAATCTTCAACGAGCACTTCATGAAGTACACAAGTTGGCCAGGGACCAACTCCAAGCCAGTCTACAACGTCGAAAGACAACATATGATCGCAAAGACTACAAGACAACGTACGAAGTTGGGGATCTGGTATATGTCATAAATAGTGCAACCAAGAAGGGATTCAGTAGGAAACTCCAACCTGTTTACATTGGGCCATTTTTAGAGACCAAGAAGATTTCAAATGTTTTATACCAAATACAAGGACGTCGAGGAAAACATGTCCAAATTTTGCATCATGATAGGTTACGGTTGTGCACTGATCGTGACATTCCCTTATGGATTCGTCGGGAACGCGCCAATCTGCAGCGGACAGAGGATATCACGGAAGATGTGGAGGACTTGATGGATTCGGATCTTTGGTCTACTGAGGAGCAGGACCAACAGGACACCTCCCACGGTGATATCCCGTCACCCACCCCTGAACAAAATGAAGGGGAAGAAGATGAAGAAGAAACCGGTGACTTATTGAGGGACTACCGGTCACCCGACTTTGCCCTACCTGGGGCTAGACGTTCCCCCACGGGAGGACCGCGACAACTGAGGAGGAGAGTACGTCCTCCAGTGAGGTTGCGGGACTATGTCCCCTAGCCTCCCAAGGCTTTTTAGCTCTAAGCTAAAATTTTAATGTGTATATAAATGTGTATTTACGTATATTTTGTGTACATATAGTGTGGTGTGTGTGCTTTGCATCATGTGTTAGCATGATTGGTTTGTGTATAGTGTGGTGGTTTAGCATTTATTCTTGGTGACATGGTGTGGAGATGTGTAGAAATTTTAGATATAAAAAGTAGAGTGTCTAGTAGTCATAGGAGCTACAGGGAGTGTGCTTGTAGTGATTAATGTAGTAATGCTTAACCCTTTCTCGGCACTTTCACTAGCAAATCGTGAAGTCGAAAATGGACAAGAGAAAGAAACCCGACGTTGAGGATGATGAACCGACCCCTGGTTGCTCTAGTTGGTCGGATGAGGAGAGTACAGAGAGAGCGGAGAAGGTCCGGATTATCTTCAGTGGAGAGGAGTCGAGTTCCGACGAGGGTTATCCGGAGTTCCTCTCCCTAATAACCCTTGACGAGGTCGGAGACTCAGAGGAAGAACCAGAACCGGAAATTAAGATCAATTTTGAGGGCAGCGATGTGGAAGATTGGGAAGAAGAGGACCCAGCGGTTGCAGCTGAAGATGCTCCTACGCAGCAGTGCCCTAAAGACAAAGTCGGCAAGTTCTGCCATGTTTGCCAGACAAACGTGCAGCAAAGATTACGGCGTCACGCAGAAGAGTACCATGTGCCCTGGTGGTTGAGCCCCAACCGGGCCTGTTGGTCCTGTCAAGGCACCGCTCAGAGTGCGACGTTTGCCTCATATCAGCACCAGGAGTGCCCACAGGTGGCAGTGGTGGGATAGCGACGTGCCTCATTTTGTTGAATTGGCGTATGGGCTCTTGAGGACGCTACAAGAGGCCCTGGGATGTGAATCAGCGCAGGAGCTGCTGAAGAAGGTCGTTAAGGAAGGCTGGTACCCACAGTCACATCGAGCTGCAAAGCTCTCCTTCCAACAAAAATGCTGAAGTGGCTGTGGGAAAAGGAGAATAGGATGGAGATTACTCCCTTCGGACGGATGTCTATTTCTCCGCCGTACTGCGTCGCCAACCTCCTTCATTTCAAGGTCTTGCTCCTAATACTGCCCCATGTGCCTGAAGAGACTAGGCAGAGTATCCATCGTGGGACTTACACGGACCCGGGTAATATCCGCCGGCACCTCCGGAGAGTGGTGGTCACCAGCGACGCCCACTGTCACGTGGGACACAGAGATCTACGGGGCTACCACGGCTCCCGGTGGCAGTCCAACTTGAGGGTCACCACTCTGATCTCCAATTTTGCATTCCCCTCCGGTTGGGCCGGATTGGAAAATGTTTCAGTGGAAGATGGAATCTTTGGCACGGTCGGCCTCCATCCAACCTTCACGATGAGAAGGACTTTCATTCATCCAAGGGTGTTAAACGAACTCCGAAGCTGGCTTCAGGACCCACGCTGCATTGCCCTTGGCGAGGTGGGTCTCGACTATGTACGTGGTCCGGCCCCCTCCCAACAGGTACTGCAGCGTCGAAATCTCATGGCTATACTGGAATGCAAGCCCGCTGGAATGCCACTGATCCTGCACTGCCGTGGCGGCGAGGAAGCATTCGAAGACCTAGCAGACATTGTAGGGCGACATCATCCCAAGGAGGACCCCATCATGTTACATTGCTTTCTTGGCACGACAGCTGACCGGGATCTAATGGGCAGACTCACCAAACGGCTCTACGTGAGCGTCAGCCCAAAGAGTCTGAAATTGCCAGTGGTGGAGCTGTGTCACTTAGAAAGTGCCCTCCGGGGAGTTGAGCTCGACCGGCTCCTCCTCGAGACGGATTACCCCTTCTTGTCCAGCGATCCTCGTCAAGACCTGCAGGCTCTTGCACACTGGCTAGGAGAACTCAAGGGAGTGTGCGCTTCCCTTATGCTTGAGGCCAACAGGAGGAATGTGGCACGCCTTTTTCACCTGGAGTAGTTTATCAAAATTTAAAGTAGGACCATTTAAGAAGTTTCAATTTAAAATTTAAGAAGTTTCAAGTTCACAAGTTCCAAGTTCAAAGAAGTTCGCTTAAGGAGTTCAGAAGTTATCTAATCTACATGTCACCGATTCACCATGTCAAGGGAAACAGGGAATTTTTGTGTTTGCTTATGGCACGTTTTGGGGACCAGCACCTGTACAGCACCGAACTGGCACTAACACCTGATGCAACGCACGGACTTCGGTGTTTTACGGCACCCATGTCCACGTGCTGTTGTCATCAGCCAAGTTTTAGAAGATTCATGTCATCTGTAACATAAAAAGTAGAAGATTCATGTCATCTGTAACATAAAAAGTAGAAGATTCATGTCATCTGTAACATAAAAAGTAGAAGATTCATGTCACCTGTAACACAAGGATTGTAATATATCTTACCGGGATTCGGCATCAGGGCCTTCAAGAAAGGGAGGAATGTGACGGCGGGCTCCGTCAGACGGCGACACCCTCGCGCATCTTCGGCGCATGCGCAGGTCGGACGACTTCCGCCTTCTCGATATTGGAATTGGAACGGTTGAACGTGTCTTCAAGAAAAGGTATTTCTGAAGCAATTCTAACCTAACAGCGACTGCGACTGCTGTTATAATGGGCTATCTTATATGCTCCTGTGCAATAACGTTCCATTGGGAATTTTGGTTAAGGACAAACAAATGCAATCAAGACCCATAAGCAGCTAATTCCATAGTGAAGCGGGCCACTCTTTCCCAATAGGAAGTATATAGACAGGCTTCCAAAGAACGCATCGTAGCATACACCATGTATGACCTTTAAATGGTCCTTTGGTGTAAAGTTTATTCTCAATCTATAGGCTAGCTATTTTAACTTCTGAAAGTCATGGAAACAATCCTCATGGACAATCTGTGGACCCAGCTGGACAATTAACCAAGCTTAAAATAGTGATGGCTTTTTGTTGCTCAGAACTTTAATGCTAAAAGGCATTGCACATAAGAGGCCTGCATGCAATAGTAAAGACTGGAGAGTAGAGGCAGGAAGTCTGTCCACCCTTTTATTCACGGCCAGCCAAAACTGTTAGACATTTGATCAACACATTTTTCAATGAATCCAGATATTGACTATGAACAGTATGAATTGTTGATAAATATTGACCAAGAAGTCTGCTGTTTTGAAGCGAGATGCTATTTCAAGAAACACCTGCCTCACAAAGATCCACTCGATCAGCTTAGAATTTGTAGATACTTCAATTCCATCAACAATCTTTCAATGTAATGTAGTTTACTGAACACATGCCCAGTGGGGCCTCTATGTCCAGATCTCATTGATGAGTGAAATGTGTACAATGATGCGATAAGCGTGGATGGAATCCTCAAAGGAAGTAATTAAGTGAACGGTAATAACATTGATGAAAAATTCTGGAATTATTACATTGATTTAATGATTAAGTTGCGAGTGATCCTGTACTTGCCCAGAACAGACACTGATACAAGCAACCACCCTTTTAAAACCTCAATTTGTGCCATGGATTGGAGTGAGTTGCGCCAATGATATGACAAAGGATTACATTATTTATCAATTTTCTTTTGTCTTCATTTTAAGATTAAGAATCCTCTTAAATTTCATTTTGTGTTTTATTTATCTATGCCAGATGCGCCTCCTGCAGTACATCATGTATGAAACAATTGAAATGCATTTTCTATCACCCATACATTTGACATAGCCTGTTGACCCAAAGGGACACTTAACTGAACTAAAATAAGTGAAGGCTTTTTATTGCTGAGAACTTTTCCTTAATGTTAAAGGCAATTGAAACTGGGAGGCTGCATGGAAATTGCAATACTCAATCAAGACTGGAGAGACAGGATGTTGGTGGACTCATTCATTCACAGCTAGTTAAAGCTGCAAGCCATTGTAGTAATGTATTTTCCAAGACTATTCACTATTTTCACATTACAGCATGAATATGTTTAAAATATAGACTAAGAAGTCAGGTGTATTAGAACTCTAAGCAGATTGGTGGACCACTGGAAAAATTAATTTACGTCTTTCTGATTGATTTTGAAACTTTGACTCGTCATTAATAGTTACGTGTTTGTTTCTGAATCTTCTTATAAGGTATATACTTTGCATAAGTTAATCATTTTGTTTGTTCACACTTTTGTTGCCAAATATTTTATATATGCTGATTTTATGAAAAGATAACTGTCACAAGCAAAATATCATAGACATTATGGAATGAAAAATAGGGAATGCCGGATTTTGACACACACTATTCTGATACAAAATTCATTGACATTGGAATCTCCTCCTGTATCTGTCTGTGTGAAGCACAGGGTGAGGCAGTGGAATAGATGACTGGCTTACTAACTTAATGTTAAGACTAATGCTTGTATCTTGTTTTATGCCTGTCATTCTTTGTGCCATTTCTGAATGCTTGTTTTTCATTCACTTGCCAGATTCAGTCTCACACCTCCATTTTTCCCTGCAGGCATAATTGTACATAGTGATGATAGATGCTTGAAAATCTGCAGCTGAGATGGGAGGCAGACAATAACAAAGATATTTATTTTGATTGCACACAGGTAGATATGTGCATGGGGTAATGAACAAATAATGCCTATGAGCAATTTATACTATACAGTATGTCACTGGGGCATAAAAACCCCATCACCAGGCAATATTGCTGGATGATAATATTATATGTACCTATCACTCATACTCACATCAGGGTCACACAGATTCACTGCACCAGTTCAAACATGTGAGTCAAACTGATCGAAGCAATCTGCTGCTACTAAACCTATTGTTAAAAACCTTACAGAAATAGTTTTACCAAAGTATACACTATACATATGGATGTTCAGTGACTAAGAGGAAGAATTATTTTAGTTTCTTCAAGACACCAAAATTTATTAGTTTTAATAAAAGCAAACAACACATACCATTGTGATACGCTTTTCTTTCAATGCATGAAAAGGAATCTTGCTTCTCGGTAATTTAAGATTTTGAGCAAAGAATGAATAATAGAATAAACGAGGTATATATTTTTCAATATTTAGCATGTAGACGAATTTGTAAACCTGCAAAAACGAACATGTACACGAATTTGGCATATACACGAGCACTTATGCCGTTTTTACGCATCCACGAACTCGTACATGCTCGTTTTAGCACCTCCACGAATTCGTGAACATGCCAAATAGTGAAAAATATATACATGGAATAAACTGCCTAAATGTCTAGCTGTAGTCAGTAACCATTGCCATAGAGACAAAGGGGTCTACATAACTAAATGTTGTAAATTGAAATTGCATAATTTAATATATGCTACATATTTCAATTGTAGAATCTTAAAAAGATTTGACCTGCAACAAATTTTAACCTAAGTTCAAAATACACTTATTTAATATATAGTAGACTCTGATGTTATATTAGCAACTTTTACATCAGAATTTCTCAGTGTTCTTGCTATCGAGGCAAATCTAAAATATGAAATTCTGATATTTTATTGAAAAATGTGCATTATATGCCAGACAAAATAAACAAAAGTGGTAGTTGTTTTTTTTCATTGCTAATGTAACTGCTAATGTAACTGCAAGATCAGCATTTTCGCCAAGTTTGGTAAGTCACCTTACAGAATTTCATGAAATCTGCCCTATTCTTTATATCAAATATACTTTGTAAGTGGCCCGGTTATATATCATTGTAGAATATTATTGGTGTTACGCTTTTTGCGAGATAGAGCAATGGATTGACCAGTCTATAGGTGACCTTTCCCAAAAATGCCAATTACCACACCTCTCCGTGTTTTCTTGGCCATTCAGTATATAGAAAATTGTTGGCTCAACGATGCCAGTTGAACTTTGCTGTTTAAAAAACAACCGGACAGAACCAGAAGAAATGCCAAAACTACAAATGTCATGATTAATCATTGAAGGTCAAATGGCTAAAGAATAATGGGGAGCACAATAGATTGTATGTATATCCTTGCAAATTATATGATTTTTTCTTGTAAACGAAGTGCATGTCCTTATGCAATTTCCAAAGAAAAAGTGCAACTGTTTGATGAGCACTGACGAATGATTTAATTGTATTGCCAAAGAATTGCCAAAGATGTCTGGAACCTGACACCCACAGCCATCGGCCTTTCTCAGAAATTTTAAGCACAGATATAAGATGAGGTTCATGTGGTGGAAAGCAGTTTCATCTATGTCTGCATTTTGTCCTTTGAAAAAGATTAACACCGGAGCTATAACACCTGCTTCCATATGGCTTCTCATCTTATATTAGTATATATTATTATATACACCTTTTTTGTAAATACAGTACATGTGTATATATTTGTTTTAACAAAAGCAGATACAAGCTGATCCAAGGCCAAAAAGAGAGGAAAACAATAACAAGGACGTTTTATTTTGATAGCAGACAGGTAGACAAGTGGAGTAATGAACAAATAATGACCCTGGGCAATCTACACAATGCATTTCATCTGCCATAGTATGAACCATAATGCTGGAGCATCATACACATAGCATGCTCATAAATGTTATTCCGGCAACACACAACCTTTGAAAATGGGCAATGATAACACCTTCACCAGACAATGTTGTCTTATGATATGCACATCAGGGTGATATGGATTCACTGCACCTGCTCAAACATACAGTGGGTCGGGGCAAGAAGCCCGGGTTAGGTGAGAGGCCATCCCCCCAGGGTTATATCTAAACTTACATTTTTGGTGCTTTTTCTTATTGATATGAGGCTTTTTAGGTGATGACATAAATTTTCAGGACAAGCAGTACCAAACCATAGAAGTAATTGAAGAAACAAAAAAAGGTGCACGGTTTTTGTAACTTTGATTAATTCTTTTAAAGTGGTTGTCAGAAATAACTTTGGAAATTTTTAAAAGTATAATGGATATCTGCATTGCTTCCACGCGTATGTGTACCTATAATACTCTATAGACAACACAAGCGTATGCAATTCGATTTCTGAGATTGCAGGAGCAGAGCCATTTTGCAAATGACACACAGATATGGTGCAACTGCAATAGTGGACTTTGTACATCACACTCATTTTGATAATGTTCTGGCATGCAAAGTAGTTTTTCTCTTATAGTATTTGCATATTTTAAAGAAATACAAAACTGATGGGAGCCTATGTCAAAGTCACATGACAAATTCCAATTAGAATACAACCATAGCAGTGATCACAAACTGTTATACATTGTTTGTTACTGTTTGTGCTTTCAGCAGTTAGACATGAGATAAAAAAGTATAAGAATCTGCAACTTATCAAAACAACAACACCCAACAATAACTTTGAATTTTGAGAAAATGTTTTTCATAGGCAACTGTCAAATTTGATAGAATCTGTGACAAATACATCAAAACATGCATGTCCAGGGCATTTCTTGGACTGGTCATATGCTAGTATAAGGATGGATTAAATTGATCTACAAGCCCTGATATACTATGTCTATCAATGACTGGTACTTCCGCTCATGATTGCTTCACTTTATGACCATTACATAAATATGATTTGGATCCTATTTTTTGCATTCTAGCTCAAAATATAGAAGTTAAATTAAAATATGTGAGTTTGGGGCGAAAGGCCCCACATGGTGTGGGGCATGAGGTCCCCCTTCACTGAGGCCTCGAAGCTGCTTCAGGAACCATTTCACAATGTTTACTTTGCCTTAAATCTTGATAGAATAGCTAATTGAAATCGAAAACATTTGGCCGAAATTAAAACAGGGCAAAATATATTAAAAAGTCAATGTATGAACAGGGTGGGGTAAGAAGGCCATTTTATATTTTTTACAAAAAGGGCCGTAACTCCTTTATTAAAATTGGTAGACATTTGGTTCACTAGTTATAAGTAGAGTCAAGTGATCCCTTCCTGACAACATAAGCATTTAAATAATCGACCACAAAAACTAGGTCAAATCGTACCTCAAAGTTAAGGGGGGCTGCATGCCCGACGCTACTCTATGTGAGCACGGAGTCAAGCAATCAGCTAAACTGCTAATGGACCAATGTCCAACATTATACTAATTGATGTCCGCACCTGAATGATAATGTGCAACATCTATTCTCATATGTTGCCTCCTGTAATTATAATCATTTTGAAATTATAATCCATTATATCATATGGCAAGCCAAAATACTCGCTGCTCATTGGCCGACAGCCGTGCAATATTCTACGATATTGCACGCATGATATTGCACGCTCATTTTAACATGTGAAAGATTGGACGGACCTGAGAGGAAACACCATATTTTGATGCTGCTGCAGCAACAAGCTGATAACAAGATTGTGTTTTTCAAAAATACTAAAAACTGCACTGCACGGCAACGGAAGCAGATAGGAAGATGCTGTTTGCGGCAAAAGATGCATCGATTTAAGGGCTAGTCGAATATATTTGTTTTATCATAATAAAGGATTAAGTGGCCGAAAAACCGCATTTTTGCCGATTTTTTGGTGATTTTTTAGTGTTTAGAGGTCTAAAGTCTGCTATAAAGTTTTTAGAAAAAATCGAAAATTAAATTCATCACCAAGTATATCATTTTTGGAAACCAAAAGTGTTATCATTTTTTTTGTGAGTGAAATAGTTATCCATTTCTGATGAGATACATTTTAAATATATGGTTCAAAAGAAACACAAATTGAGACTTGCATGCAGCAGCAACAAGATAGTTTGTTGGCTTCAAATAGTAAAACAAAAAGTGACTGCACAGCACTGGAAATAGATAGAAAAATGATTGTGGTGGCAAAAAGACACGCATATCCAAGGGCTAAGTGGATATTAACTTTTTGTGATGTTTATGTTATTTGTTGAATCAGAATAAAGCATTAAGAGGCCGAAAAACAGTTTTTTCCCCCCATTCGCTCTAGCTCTTAAGTGAAGTTAAGTCTGCTACAAAGTATGAGAAAAAAAAACTAAAGAAGACCCATCATCAAATATGTCATCCATGGATTCCAAAAGTGTGAAAAAAAATTTTGTGGGTGAAATATTTATAGCTTCAACGAGATACATTTTAAATATGCAGGTCAAAAGAAACACAAAAAGAGTTAGGACATCAAAATTCCAGCCCTTTTCTTAGCATTTGCCTAAAAAACCATATGATATAACAGTTATTGCACATCACCTCGTGCAATATCAGTTTTTATGGCACCTCGGTGACTAATATTGCACTCGGGCTGCGCCCTCGTGCAATATTAGTCACCTCGGTGCCATAAAAACTGATATTGCACTCGGTGCTGTGCGATAACTGTATATTATTACATGACCACTATTCTAGAACGATGCTGATTTGCCAAAATCAGTCGCCATCATAAAAACTCATATTGCATGGTTCGAGTGCAATATGAGATTTTTTCCAAAATCTTTTTTTTTCAGATTTTTTCGTATTGCATGGTTGGAGTGAAATATGAGTTTTTATTTTTAAATAAATTTCCAATAATTTTTTTTTTCCCCCGAATTTTTTTTTCAGAAACATTATATTGGAAGCATAGGCTAGTGGTCATGTAATAAAACAAATACGGCACTTAATGTCGTGCAATATGAAAATGTATTTGCACTCGCCCTCGTTCCATATGAACTATTGCACTCGTATCATGCCCTATTTGCATTATATTGAGCAATCACAAAATCAATACAGCATTCACATTCATATATATATTTGTTGCAAAGTGTTGGCACATATCGATGACACAGCTTAAAACAAACCCATTGAACTAATCATCCTTCACAATATGGTTGACTTCACTATGTGCTATAAATTCTTCAGTAGAGAGCACATGCATGACATTGATTAAAAAACTTAGCCTCCCAATAATAAAATTAATATCAAAATTTTAATTGAAATTTGGCCTCATAATTGTTAACCTTCGTATCAGTTTCAATCAAATTGCTAACCATACATTCAATAAAGGATTTTCCTGTTTGATGCGCTAAGCTTGCTCACATAACCTGTGAGCACCTCTAGCCTTGGTGAGCTTAATACAAGGCCTTGGTGAGCCGGTTGCTTGCGCCATTTTCTGAGGAATTTGTATTTGCCAGGAAATTATGAATAAAAGGATGATGCACCAAAGATTGCTGTGGAAGAGATTTGAAGTAGCAACATGGATTTAAGGAAGTTTGGCTCTGGAAGCAAATGGAAAACTGCATTCAGAATATACATTGTACTGAACAAGAAAGAGTATGTATAATGAGGACCACCAAAAAGTTTTCAACAAATGACATAATCCAGAATGTTGTCCCAGATACTAAAGTGCCGACAAATTGCTACACATTGTTCACCAGCATTGCAAGGAACAGACCATGTCAGAGGCGGATCCAGGATTTTTCGAAAGGGGCGCGTGCCAATACTAATAACATTGCAGTGTCTAGAACTTTTTTTTTTCTAAATAGCAATATGAAGTATTTATCTGATGAAAGGGGGCGCCCCTGTACCCCCTAACCCCCCGCTGGATCTGCCTATGTATGTCACCAGTGTGCATACCTATGTTATGTATGTATACAATGTCGTTGTGAAGTCTGAAGAGAACAGGGATGGCATGGAAAAGATATATGGCCATCATGGTATCATCAAATCTCAATTCACAGCCTGTTTAAATTCAATTCAATTCATTCATCCACTTTTAATTCATGATTTTAATTCTGCTCATCACTTGTACCATGGCCACTTGATATACAATTTTAATCAATGACGTCGCTCAGGTGATAAATTGTCATTATCATTTGAAGGTATAGCAACTGGGGGCTAAATATCACTAGCAGCAGTTATCACATCAAAATGGAAGGTTGTACTTGTCAGTAAAAATGATGCCCAGCTGGCAATGGTAAGAATATTGGGGGGAAGTTTCCTTTCATCACAATATGGTGCAAACTTATAAGTACAGTCTTCTCTGAGATGAAAAGATTCTTGAATCATTTCCAATTCCACAATTACCCACAAAACATTCTACACCAGTGCTTTTCAATGTTTCTTTCTGTGTGATTTTCTTATTCATCCAAGTTGAGCACGCAGCCTGGCTCTGCATCATCTCTTCTCGGTGCTAAGCCAGATTCTATTTTGGGCACAGTTCTTTCTGGGCAAAATGACCTTTAAATTTGATGCCACAACTTGCTCTTGTCAAATCCAGCACAAAACTTGTGTTGAGCCAGTGTCAAGCCAGGCATTCGCAGCAGCCAACTGTGAAATCATTGCATCCAAAGAAAAGTGTTTAAAGCCACAGATTCAGATCTGTCCCTGTTTGTGACTGACAAGTGGCAGCAGTATGCTGCCAGTCCCTGGAAATTTGAATTGGTTAGAGTTTTTTGAAATAGACTGAGCTATCACCAAATTCTGGGAATGTCCTCGTTTCTTCCAAAGTAGTGTGAGTTCCACACAAGGGGTTTCTCGCGAATTTGGCCCCTAGATGGCAGCAAATAATGGTCAACTTGTAGACAGGATGCCGATGTAAACTCCTGACCTTCTTGCTTTGCACAGAACTAAAGTGAGGCACCAAAAGAAAAATGTACCACTGCATGGCTCCAATAAGCCACCAGCCACTAGAAGTCAGACATTGATGGTTATTTCTCATTGTGCCCCATTCTTCCACATTGATTTAAATCCTAATGGTGTGATTAAGTACTCAGTGGATGTAATACGTCAATTAAATTGAGGTAGAATTACAGGAATAAACACGATTACCACTGCAGCTGAATGGGCAAATGTTCCAGCGTCCAGGCTTCAATTTCATTAGATTCTCTCTGCAATGGATATTGAAGGTTGTGGGATGGGAATAAATGCTGAAGGGTCCTCTAGCTTGCTTCTAAATTGTTTCAATATTAAGCAAAGTAGGACACAGCGACAAAATCATAAGCAGGATGTGCTGTTACTGGATAACATGAAACCAAACACTCGTGTCACAGTTATTGGCCAGCATTGCCAACACAGCAATTTTCCAATAAAGTCCACTTCTGGGCCAGCATGGTATCTGTTGCAATATGCCACAAGAAAATGGACTCTCTAATATGCTCCTGTGCAATAAGGCTTCATTGCAAATTTGGGTTACTCATAAAAATTGCATATACACAAATATCCCATGCAGTTGAGCCACATTACATATCGCTATCAATATTCATTTTAAAGCAATCAAGGATTATGACCAGATAAAAACATATCTTTTTTGTTCCTATATTTTAAACTTATTGAAGTATTCAGGCATATTGAAGGGAATCTTCTTAAGTGATTGATTACAATTGGTCTACTTTCTATAGGGAAAGATAAGACTATTTCTCTACATAATCTGCATTTCATGAGTGATGGTAAAGCTGAGGATATACCATGATCATACATTTAACAACGGAACTATCTACAGGCGTAGTATTTATACTTCTGAAGTCATTGAAAAAGTCCTCAGGTACTGTGTGTGGACCCAGATGGACAATAAAGCAAGCTTAAAATAGTGAATGCTTTTTGTTGCTCAGAACTTTGCCGAAAGGCAATGGAAACTGAGAGGCCTGCATGCAATAGTCAAGACTAAAGAGTACAGTACAGGCAGGGAGTCTGTGGACCCTTTTATTCACAGCCAGCCAAAACTGTCAGCCATTGCATCTTTGCATTTTTCAATGACTCGTATTCTCTGTGAACCCAGTATGAATTGTTGATGAATATAGACCAAATCGTCTGCTATTTCAGGAAATACCTGCCTTGAAAAGACCACACGATCAGCTCAGATTTTTAAGACATTTCAGTTAAGTTAACAATTTTTTAAAGTTGTGAGTGATCTGCACTTGCCCAGCACAGACAGACACCACTCTTGCAAGAGACCACCCATTTAAAACCTCAATAGAATAATATATCAATACAAATTTATACTAAAAAATGTTAATGATCTTATTATAAAATGATAAAATGTCTATTCTGTCACAATGCTTTGAGCCAACTGAAGAGTTTCAAATGTAAAGTAGAATCCTCTTAAATTTCATCTTATGTTGGATTCATACACCAAGATATGTCTCCCGAAGTACATCATGTATAAAATCATTGAAATGTATTTTCTATCACCCATTCACTTGACATGTATATTGTATATACCTATAAAAGTCATGGAGACTGATTCCAGGGACAGCCTGTTGACCCAAACGGACACTTAACTAAACTAAAATTAGGGAAGGCTTTTTATTGCTCTAAACTTTGATGTTAAAAGGCAATTGAAACTGAGGGGCCTGCATGCAATACTCAAGATTGGAGAGACAGGATGTCGCTCGATACATTCATTCACAGCCAACAAAACTGTAAGCAAATGTAAGAATGCCTTTTTCAAAGACTCTATTCACTATTTTCACTTTACAACATAATTATCTTCTCTTTAATTTTGAAACTGGCTTTGTCACATCATTTACAGATAAATGTTTGTTTCCTAATCTTCTTATAAAGTATACTTAAAATAAGTTAGTCATTTAGTTTGTTCACACCTATGCTGTCATATATGATATATTCACCAGACCTAGTTGAATGTTTGAAACAGTTTGGACCGCTAATCCGCAAAGAGCTATGAAGGACAGTTACAGTAAAAAAAGGGTGTGCTTTATTTCTTTATTTCTCTCTCTGCGCTTGTTAGCACCACTCCAGATTTACTTAATGGCTGAAAAAATCGATGATCAATCGAGTATTGTCAGTCAGTACAATTTCAATGCAACTTGTGACTCTGAAATTGTTGAACAGAATGGAATGAAACAGAAGGAATGTCAGATTTTAATATACAGTTTAACATACACTATTCTGATACAAAATTCATTAACACTGGTATTTCCTCCTACATCTGCTTGTGTGAAGCACAGCGTGGGGCAGTGAAAATTAATATTGTCTTGCAAGCTTGTGGCAGTTCTGGAAGTAAGGGATTGGCAGTTCTTGAAGTAACGGATAGCTAAAGACACATAGATGCGCTTGCTTACTGACTTAATGTTAAGATTAATGCTTGTATCTTGTCTCTCAGGGTACTTTTTATGCCTGTCATTCTTTGTGCCATTTCGGAATGCTTGTTTTTCATTCAAATGTCAGATTCAGTCTAGCACCTCCATTTTTCCCTGAAGGCATAGGTGTATATAAACTTGTTCTTGTGATGGCAGATGTTTGATAATCTGCAGCTGAAATGGGAGGCAGACAATGACAAAGATGTTTATTTTCATTGCACACAGATAGATATGTGGGGTAATGATCAAATTACGAGGGGCGTCCCAAAAGTTCTGATCAATTTTTTTGGCAGGCCTTTCTATTTGAAGTAGCTGTATGAAATTTTCACAGAATCAATTGCAGGTATTTCACTATCCATTTTGAAAATATGGTACCTGTTGAACATTTTAAATAACTTTCCTGTCGCCATGGAAACAGAAGGTCAGTGCACCCAGCGCAGCTCAATTTTTTAGGCCAATTCCAAGTGTCTAGGCCAGTAAATAACCAAAGAATTTACTGTAAATATGCAATGGATGATCATGAAAAATATTACTTGGCAACCTAACAGTATCTCAAAGTTTTTCATTTACATTTAAAGTCACTGTGAATCAGTTTAACCCATGTGCTGAGGCGATCACCTAGGACTTCCAAACTGGACTGTTCCTAAATTGCGGAATTTCAGTGTATTTGGAGACTGCTTCATTTCTCGTTATGACTATTATTTCTTTAATTTTTGAACTTGTATATAAATTTTAGTATCACACAAAGTTACAGAAGGCCAAATCTGGTAATTAAAGCAGATGAGATTGGGTTTTGAACCTAAGGTTCTTGAGCACTGCCTCTTGACAGCAGATTGTTTCAGCCAAACCGTCTCAAGTGCTGTTAGGCAACTGCTGGAAAACGCCTTTGGTAATTGCCTCAGCTGATCAGGTTGAAATATAAATAAATGTTTATAATCTAATGGAAGATGTCTTGAAAGACTGGAAGCCTTTCAGGAAATACATTTTCTTGCAATCATTTACTTTTTTACTATAAATTCTCTGACTTTTAACACAGCTAATTTGCTGAATTTCGCCTGAGAAATTGAGCTGCGCTGGGTTCACTGACCTCTCTTAGCCATGGTAACAGAACAGTAACTTAGACACTTCTTACAGTCTTGATTTTTTCAAAATAGATGGTCAAATACCTGAAATTTATTCTGTAAAAATTTCATTTAGCTGTTTCAAATAGAAAGGTCTGCCAGAAAAATTGGTTAGAACTTTCGGGACACCCCTCGTATGTCTATGAGAAATTCACACTATATATATATTTCACTGGGGCACAAAACCTCCCATCACCAGACAATATTATTATATGATAATATCACATGTACCTATTACTCATACTCACATCACAATCAAACAGATTCACTGAACCAGTTAAAACATGTGAGTCAAACTCTATTTTCTAAACAAGCAACAAAAAACATTCTCAGGAGAATTTCTAGGAATGTCATTATTTTCTGTAGAACTTTATTCATAACATGTAATAACAGCTACATAACATCATATAGAAATAGCAGATGGTCAAACTGGACCAACAAGAATTACTTTGTGCAAAGGTCAAATTGTCTTATTTGGAAGTGATGACAATTTTCACAATCATTATTTACAGATTAGGACAATACATAGATACCTAATTGCCTCACTTCTACCATGTACTTTTGTACATAGTACACACAAATCTTGGGAATGTTAAGAATAACCAATGCATCTGTACAGAGCAACTGCAATTGATTAAATACTATATCGTAACTTCAATTGGGAAGCACATATGCAAAAAAGAAAGATTTGTAGAACAAGGAATAATTGTCACATTCAAGTTTCTTAAAGATTTGATACTAACATGATAGCTAAGGCACCAAGAAGGTATATCAAACAGAATATATCTTAACACTGAAAGCGAAGATATGAAGTCAATACTGATAAGGACAGCTGTCATTATGAAGATGAGTAAAATTATCATCACAAACCAATACTCTTTACTATGAACATCATAACTGCAAATATAAGTACTAACAACACAATTAAGTAACTGTTGGAAACTATGATTGGCACATATTCACTTTGAACTTTTAGTTCTTTACATGACTGTCCAATCTATCAATTTGTTAAATATCCTAGTTTTTCACTTCATGAACTTGAACACAGCAGTCTTTATTAAAATTGCACGTAAATTGTGAAAAATTTTGGATTTGGTTTTTGTCTACCAGATCTAAAAAAAATAATAATAAATCAGGGAAAATCCACAGTATGATGTTTGAACATATCTGTATCTTCTTATCACACAGTGTATCAAATATCTGAATAATTGCAACAAATTATCCTTCATTTATAGCTGCACCGAGATCACTTGCGAAACAGGAACATGTGAGTGTGGGTCACTTTTCCGTCAGGGTCTTCATCTCCATTCTGCTCTGAGTAGCGGTTCTGACGAGCAGATCGTGGATTTATTCGTGTGTAGTAGATGTAGGCATAAATGAGGCCCAATATGGCGGAAAGGCCAGCAAGCACAAAAAGGGCAATGAGACCAACCGAGTTGAATGGGTTGGAGGTCTTAGGTCTAGTTCGCAGGTCCCCCTTGCCCAGTGTGCTGTTCAGCTCCATAACGCAAGCTAGCCAAGCGTCAGCTGTGGTATTATAAATAGAGGAATCCTAGATTGCATGGTTGTCAATGATGGAATGCTATTGGAATCACAGACTGTTGGAGTCATTTGTAAAGAAAACTAATTGATCCTCTGAGAGCAAATCACACTGAAAATGACTCATATGAGATGAACGGTATATCCACAGAGAAGAAGTTGTCGCAAATATTGAATTCTAAAATCCATTGCTTTTTATTCCGCATATAACTGAGGTCAGGTGATCAGTGCCCTTCCATTAGATGGCATCACGCCCAGTTGGATTTGAGCCCATTGACCTGAAACACACAGAGAAGGCTGTCTGAATTAGAAGTAAAAAGGAATAGTCACAAAAGGCAATAAATTGCATGCTTGCAGATTTGAATTTAAATCTTGAGTAAATAATTCAATTTTTTGTGTTTAGAATATATCAGAAAATTGTAAGGTTGAAGATTTTCAAAGGATTGGTAAGAGATTATAACATGATTGTTTAAGGGCAGTATCACAGCCTGTAATACATACCATAATATAAGTCTACTACTACTATAAGGGAACTTTTAAATGTGCTGCAGGATGTTTCAAAATTGGACAATTGGATGCTGCAAGAAATGAAGAACAGCGGTCTTTATCAATCCTTGAATTGACATTTGTTATCTGTATGATAATTAATATTTGTCATATTGATTTGATTTCTTTTAAATTGCAGTATAATTGAAAAGCACAAATAAATGGTAGGGGCGATCGGGGCATAGTGACACTCTATTTTTATTTTCAAGTGTTCCAAAATGTTGACAGCAACGAGTTAAATGAGATCAGGTCCACATTATAGATAATGAAATTGGGAATATTGTCCAGTAGTTTCAGGTTCCCAACTTTTACAGGTTTGGAGAAATTTTGAGTTATGTCCATGCTCGTTAAATGTCTCACTGTGCCCCATGGGCTGGGAACAGTGAGACAGCAGGCGGGGCACAGTGAGACAGGGCATCTACTGCCATAACCGCCGATGCTCAGGACCTGTGGAATTGTTCTATCAATTGTTTCTAAACAGACTACTGTACTCTAATAAAAGCAGCTGGCTAGGTGATTTTTTAGGACCTTTTTTGAGCATGTTTCGAAACTTCATCGCACAGGACACATGCACAACTTATTTAACCTGCCGCACCTGTTACACACTAATCAAAATTCTTTTTTGATGCTTCCCTTCGGGTATGACACACTAAAATCAGTAGTTTGTAGCAGGCATTTTGTTTTTAATGGTGAATTGTGAGCTATGCATTAGATTCAGGTCATTCGGAGTGCAAGTTGTGATGTCTCACTGTGCCCCGCCTCAAACTGTCTCACTGTGCCCCACGCGGCTCTCGTTATAAAATTTTTTAATCCTGAGGACTGGATGTATGCATTGTGGATCATCATCTCACTAAACTAAGACAAATAATCAAGGTTTGAAACCCTGGCAATTGATTTGCGTCAAACCATTTTTCTTGGGAATTATAACAAAAAGTCATTTTGTCATATTATTTACTTTTGATGGTTGAAAACCAAAATATTGAAATTCCTCTCTCGATATGCTGTGTAGGCATTCAGGATATAAGACAGTCCCTCACTTACTAACTTTTTATACTATACAAAAGAGGGTTGTTCTGTAAACAGCACCAGTTAGATACTATGGGCTGTGTCTCACTGTGCCCTCCTTCTCACTGTGCCCCACTCTCCCCTACATATGTTGCAGACTGACTAACTGCAATGTTTTGATTACTATGCATGCTATGCTACATAGCAGTTGCAGCTATTCTTGTAGATTCAGGATCCTAAGGATCCTATTTTAAAGGTTAGGGCCAAGTTTCATTATCTGTTTAGAAGGAAATTACTGTTTCATTGGGTGAAAATCGCACTCGGTGAATTACGATGGTAATGTGTCATGATCAGAACAACAATTAGTTTAAATAGCAATAACCGAAAAAGAGAAGCATGGTGTCTCTAATCATTCTGACAATCCAAAATACATTCGTTTGTACAAGAAAAACAAACCACAAAGACTATTTCTATTCATTACAATGCAGGAACACCAAAACTTTGAAATCTCAAATTATCAATCGCACTCTTAAATATGGTATGTCTTTATCTTTCTTTACAACTTAGTGCAGTGGTAAGTTTTTGGCCTATTCTTTATATCAAATATACTTTGCAAGTGGCCTTGTTATATATCATTGTCGAATATTATTGGTGTTACACTTTTTGCAAGATAGAGCAATGGATTGACCAGTCTGTAGTTGACCTTTCCCAAAAATGTCAATTACCATTCCTCTCTATTGGCCATTCGGTATATAGAAAATTGTTGGCTCAATGATGCCAGTTGAACTTTGCTGTTTAAAAACCAACTGGACAGAACCAGAAGAAATGCCAAACTACAAATTTTATGATTAAGCATTGAAGAATAAATGACTAAAAATATAGGGAGTGCAATCTACATAATCTGTAGATTGTATATCCTTGCAAATTAATTGATTTTCTCCTGTCAAAGAAGCGCATGTCCTTATGCACTTTCCAGAGAAAAAATGCACCTGTTTTACGGGCACTGAGCAATGATTTAATTGCATTGACAAAGATGTCTGAGGCCTGACAACCACAGGAATCGGCCTTTCTCAGAAATTTTAAGCACAGATATAGAGTGACGTTCAGGTGGTGCAAAGCAGTTTGATCTATGTCTGTATTTTGTCCTTTGAAAAAGATTAAAACTGGAGCAATAACAACAGCCTCCATATGGCCTCTCATTTTATATTAGTATATGATTTTGATGACACATGTATCTCTTTTGATATCCAGTTTGTCAAATAAAAGTTTATATATATGTACAATTTTTTGTAAAATACATCACATGTGTCTACATTTGTTGAATCAAAGGCAAATGCTGCCAATCCACAGCCATGAAGAGAGGAAAACAATAACAAGGATGTTTTATTTTGATAGCATACAGGACATTACAGGTAGGCAAGTGGAGTAATGAACAAATAATGACTCTGACTCTGAGCAATCTACACAATGCATTTCATATGCCACAGTATGAACCATAATGCTGAAGCATCATACACATAGCACGCTCATAAATGTTATTCCAGCAACACACAACCTTTGAAAATGGGCAATGATATTACCTTCACCAGACAATGTTGTCTTATGATATGCACATCAGGGTGATATGGATTCATTGCACCTGCTCCAACATGTGTGAAGACCAAGGCAGGCAATCAGCTGCTAATGGACCAATGTCCAACATTACACTAATTGGTTTCTACACCTCAATGATAATGTGCAACATCTATTCTCATATGTTGCGTTCTGTAATTATAATCATTTTGAAATTATCATTCATTATATTGAGCAATCACAAAAACAATACAGCATTCATCGTATATTTTGTTGCAAAGTGTTGGCACACATCGATAACACAGCTTAAAACAAACCCATTGAAACGAATCATCCTTCGATTCGCTGCGTGCTATAAATTCAGTAGTATCTAACACATGCATGGCATTGATTTACAAAACTTAGCCTCCCAATAATAAAATTAATATCAAAATTTTAATTGAAATTTGGCCTCATAATTGTTAACCTTCGTATCAGTTTCAATCAAATTGCTAACCATACATTCAATAAAGGATTTTCCTGTTTGATGCGCTTGCTCGAATAACCTCTGAGCACCTAGCCTTGGTGAGCTTAATACCTGGCCTTGGTGAGCCGGTTTCTTGCAGCGTTTTGTGAGGAATTTGTATTTGACAGGAGATTATTAATAAATGGATGCTGCACCAAAGATTGCTGTGGAAGAAATATGAAGTGGCAGCATGTATTCAAGGGAGTTTGGCTGCGGAAGCAAATAGAAAACTGTGATTGTGATATTGCACTTTCTTAATGTAGCAGCCAGGTTAGATTTAGTGATTCTATTTTTAAACTGTTCAGAGACATCAACAATGTCAACACTCGCCCTATCATTTACGCTAAAATTAGTGTTGGAATATGAGAATAAGTTTTCAAACAAATGACATTAACCAGAATGTTGGACACTAAAGTGCCTACAAATTGCTGCAAACACATTGTTCATCAGAATTGCAAGGAACAGACCATGTCAGGGACAGATCCAGGATTTTAACAAGATGTTGTTGAGCAGTGTGAATAGAATAGGGAAGGCAGGTAGGGATAAAAGGCCATCACGGTACCATCAAATCTCAAGTCACAGCCTGTGTAAATTCCATTCAATTCAATTCATTCCATTTTTCCAACATGGTACATTTAAGTCAATTCATCCACTTTTGAAATTTTGAATTAATTCAAATTAATTAAATTCATGAACTGAATTATGCCCATCACTGGTACCATGGCCAAATAATATACAATTTTAGCTCCATAATGTCACACAGGTGATAAATTGTCATTATCATTTGAAGGTATAGCAACTGGAGGCTAAATATCACTAGCAGCAGTTATCACAACAAAATGGCAGGTCATACTTGTCAATCAAAATGATGACCAGCTGGCAATGGTAAGAGTATTAGGAGAAGTTTCCTTTCATCACAATATGGTGCAAACTCATAAGTACAGTCTTCTCTGAGATGAAAAGATTCTTGAATCATTTCCAATTCCACAATTAACCACAAAACATTCTACACCAGTGCTTTTCAATGTTTCTTACTGTGTGATTTTCTTATTCATCTTGGTTGAGCACGCAGCCTGGCTCCGCATCATCTCTTCTAGGTACTATGCCAGATTCTATTTTGGGCACAGTTCTTTCTGGGCAAAATGACCTTAAAATTTGATGCCACAACTTGCTCTCGTCCAATCCAAAACAAAACTTGTGTTGATCTGTCCCTGTTTGTGACTGACAAGTGGCAGCAGTATGCTGCCAGTCCCTGGAAATTTGAATTGGTTAGAGTTTTTTGAAATAGACTGAGCTATCACCAAATTCTGGGAATGTCCTCGTTTCTTCCAAAGTAGTGTGAGTTCCACACAAGGGGTTTCTCGCGAATTTGGCCCCTAGATGGCAGCAAATAATGGTCAACTTGTAGACAGGATGCCGATGTAAACTCCTGACCTTCTTGCTTTGCACAGAACTAAAGTGAGCCACCAACAGAAAAATGTTCCACTGCATGGCTTCAATAAGCCATCAGCCACTAGAAGTCAAACGTTGATGGTAATTTATCATTGAGCCAAATTCATCCACATTGATTTCAATCCTAATGGTGTGATTTTAAAAGTACTCAGTGGATGTAATAAACCAATTAAATTGAGGTAGAATAAATCAAACAATGGATGGCAAATTACAGGAATAAACACGAATACCACTGTAGCTGAATAGGCAAATGTTCCAGCGTTCAGGCTTCAATTTCATAAGATTCTCCTCTGCAATGGATATTTAAAGTTGTTAGATGGGAATAAGTGCTGAAGGGTCCTCTAGCCTGCTTCTAAATTGTTTCAATATTAAGCAAAGTAGGACACAGCGACAAAATCATTAGCAGGATGTGCTGTCACTGGATGACATGAAACCAAACACTCGTGTCACAGCTATTGGCCAGCATTGCCAACACCGCAATTTTCCAATAAAGTCCAGTTCTGGGCCAGAAGGGTATCTGTTTCGATATGCCACAAGGATTATGACCAGATAAAAATATATCTATTTTGTTCCTATATTTTAAATGTATTGAAGCATTCAGGCATATTGAAGGGAATCTTCTTAAGTGATTGATTACAATTGGTCTACTTTCTATAGGGAAAGATAAGACTATTTCTCTACATAATCTGCATTTCATGAGTGATGGTAAAGCTGAGGATATACCATGATCATACATTTAACAATGGAACCATCTACAGGCGTAGTATTTATACTTCTGAAGTCATTGAAACAGTCCTCAGGTACTGTTTGTGGACCCAGGTGGACAATAAACCAAGCTTAAAATAGTGAATGCTTTTTGTTGCTAAGAACTTTGCTGAAAGGCAATGGAAACTGAGAGGCCTGCATGCAATAGTCAAGACTAAAGAGTAGAGTACAGGCAGGGAGTCTGTGGACCCTTTTATTCACAGCCAGCCAAAACTGTCAGCCATTGTATCATTGCATTTTTTCAATGACTCGTATTCTCTGTGAACCCAGTATGAATTGTTGATAAATATAGACCAAAACGTCTGCTATTTCAGGAAATACCTGCCTTGAAAAGACCACATGATCAGCTTGGATTTTTAAGACATTTCAGTTCAGTTAACAATTTTTTAAAGTTGTGAGTGATCCTGCACTTGCCCAGCACCGACAGACACAACTGATGCAAGAGACCACCCATTTAAAACCTCAATAGAATAATATATCAATACAAATTTATACTAAATGTTAATGATCTTATTATAAAATGATATATATATAAAATGTCTATTCTGTTACAATGCTTTGAGCCAACTGAAGAGTTTCAAATGTAAAGTAGAATCCTCTTAAATTTCATCTTATGTTGGATTCATACACCAAGATATGTCTCCCGAAGTACATCATGTATAAAATCATTGAAATGTATTTTCTATCACCCATTCACTTGACATGTATATTGTATATACCTATAAAAGTCATGGAGACTGATTCCAGGGACAGCCTGTTGACCCAAACGGACACTTAACTAAACTAAAATTAGGGAAGGTTTTTTATTGCTCTAAACTTTGATGTTAAAAGGCAATTGAAACTGAGGGGTCTGCATGCAATACTCAAGATTGGAGAGACAGGATGTCGCTCGATACATTCATTCACAGCCAACAAAACTGTAAGCAAATGTAAGAATGCCTTTTTCAAAGACTCTATTCACTATTTTCACTTTACAACATAATTATCTTCTCTTTAATTTTGAAACTGGCTTTGTCACATCATTTACAGATAAATGTTTGTTTCCTAATCATCTTATAAAGTATACTTAAAATAAGTTAGTCATTTAGTTTGTTCACACCTATGCTGTCATATATGATATATTCACCAGACCTAGTTGAATGTTTGAAACAGTTTGGACCGCTAATCCGCAAAGAGCTATGAAGGACAGTTACAGTAAAAAAAGGGTGAGCTTTATTTCTTTATTTCTCTCTCTGCACTTGTTAGCACCACTCCAGATTTACTTAATGGCTGAAAAAATCGATGATCAGTCGAGTATTGTCAGTCAGTACAATTTCAATGCAACTTGTGACTCTGAAATTGTTGAACAGAATGGAATGAAACAGAAGGAATGTCAGATTTTAATATACAGTTTAACATACACTATTCTGATACAAAATTCATTAACACTGGTATTTCCTCCTACATCTGCTTGTGTGAAGCACAGCGTGAGGCAGTGAAAATTAATATTGTCTTGTGGCAGTTCTGGAAGTAAGGGATTGGCAGTTCTTGAAGTAACGGATAGCTAAAGACACATAGATGCGCTTGCTTACTGACTTAATGTTAAGATTAATGCTTGTATCTTGTCTCTCAGGGTACTTTTTATGCCTGTGCAATGCTTGTTCTTCATTCAAATGTCAGATTCAGTCTAGCACCTCCATTTTTCCCTGAAGGCATAGGTGTACATAAAATTGTTCTAGTGATGGCGGATGCTTGATAATCTGCAGCTGATATGGGAGGCAGACAATAACAAAGATGTTTATTTTCATTGCACACAGATAGATATGTGGGGTAATGATCAAATTATGTCTATGAGAAATTTACACTATATTTCACTGGGGCACAAAAACTCCCATCACCAGACAATATTGTTATATGATAATATTACAGTTACCTATTACTCATACTCACATCACAATCAAACAGATTCACTGAACCAGTTAAAACATGTGAGTCAAACTCTATTTTCTAAACAAGCAACAAAAAACATTCTCAGTAGAATTTCTAGGAATGTCATTATTTTCTGTAGAACTTTATTCATAACAAGTAATAACAGCTACATAACATCATATAGAAATAGCAGATAGTCAAACTGGACCAACAAGAATTACTTTGTGCAAAGGTCAAATGGTCTTATTTGGAAGTGATGACAATTTTCACAATCATTATTTACAGATTAGGACAATACATAGATACCTAATTGCCTCACTTCTACCATGTACTTTTGTACATAGTACACACAAATCTTGGGAATGTTAAAAATAACCGATGCATCTGTACAGAGCAACTGCAATTGATTAAATACTATATCGTAACTTCAATTGGGAAGCACATATGCAAAAAAGAAAGATTTGTAGAACAAGGAATAATTGTCACATTCAAGTTTCTTAAAGATTTGATACTAACATGATAGCTAAGGCACACAAGAAGGTATATCAAACAGAATATATCTTAACACTGAAAGCGAAGATATGAAGTCAATACTGATAAGGACAGCTGTCATGATGAAGATGAGTAACAATTATCATCACAAACCAATACTCTTTACTTTTAACATCATAACTGCAAATATAAGTACTAACAACACAATAATTTAACTGTTGGAAACAATGATTGGCACATATTCACTTCGAACTTTGAGTTAATTCTTCACATCATTGTCCAATCAATCAATCTATTAAATATCCTAGTTTCTGACTTCATGAACTTGAACACTGCAGTCTTTGTTAAAATTGCACATAAATTGTCAAAACATTTCGGATTTGTTTTTTGTCTTCCAGATCTCATTAAAAATAAATAAATAAATAAAATCCACAGCATGATGTTTGAACCCATCTCTATCTTCTTATCATATCCAACATCTAAATAATTGCCGTAAATTATACTTCATTTACAGCTGCACCGAGATCACTTGCGAAACAGGAACATGTGAGTGTGGGTCACTTTTCCGTCAGGGTCTTCATCTCCATTCTGCTCTGAGTAGCGGTTCTGACGAGCAGATCGTGGATTGATTCGCGTGTAGTAGATGTAGGCATAAATGAGGCCCAATATGGCGGAAAGGCCAGCAAGCACAAAAAGGGCAATGAGACCAACCGAGTTGAATGGGTTGGAGGTCTTAGGTCTAGTTCGCAAGCCTCCATTGCCCAGTGTGTTGTTCAGCTCCATCACGCAAGCTAGCGAAGCGTCAGCTGTGGTATTATAAATAGAGGGATCCTGGATTGCATGGCCTTCATTGATGGAATGCTATTTGAATCACAGACTGTTTGAGTCATTTGTGAAGGAAACTAATTGATTCTCTGAGAGCAAATAACAAATGGTGAACACTGAAAATGGCTCAAATCAGATGAATGGTATATCCAAAGACAAGGAATTGTTGCAAATATTGAATTCTTAAATCCATTGCTTTTTATTCCGTATGAACCTGAGGTCAGGTGATCAGTGTCCTTCCATTAGATGGCGCCACGCCCAGTTGACCGTCAGCAGCGGATTTGAGCCCATTGACCTGAAACACACAGAGAAGGCAGTCTAAATTAGAAGTTGGGAATAATCACAAAGGCAATGAATTGAAGACCTTTGCTCGCAGATTAGAATTTGATAACTTGAGTAAATAATTCATTTTTTTGTGTGTATAACACTAAAAATATGTAAGAAAATTGTAAGGTTGAAGATTTTCAAAGGATTGGTAAGAGATTATAACATGATTGTTTAAGGGCAGTATCACAGCCTGTAACCTTAACATTGCATGAGGACAAAAAATACCATAATCTACTACTACTATAAGGGAACTTTTACATGACATTGTGCTGCCGGATGTTTCAAAATCGGACAATTTGACGGTGCAGGAGATGGAGAATAGCATTCTTTATCTATCCTTGAAATGACATTTGTTATCTGATGATTATTAATATTAGTCATATTGATTTGATTGATTTCCTTTAAACTGCTGTATAATCGAAAAGCACAAATAAATGGTATATCTGTTGTAGAAAACACCTCTGATTAATGCAATGTTTTGAAGCAATTTCAGGGGGCCGTTATTATGTATCCTTTCAACCTTGCTACACAACAGTTGCAGCTACTCTTGTAGATTCAGGAGGGCCAAGAGAAAGAAGTTTCATTATCTGTTTAGAAGGAAATTACTGCTTCACTGGGTGAAAATCACACTGGGTGAATTACAATGGTAATGTGTCATGATCAGAACAGCAATTAGTTTAAATAGCAATAACCGAAAAAGAAAATAGTGTCTCTGATTGTTTCACTAAAATCATTCTGACAATCCTAAATACGTTCTTTTGTTCAAGAAAAAACAAACCGTAAAGACTATTTCTTGTCATTACAATGCTGGAACATCAAAACTTTGAAATCTCAAAATATCGATCACACTCTTAAATATGGTAGGCTATGTCTTTGTCTTTCTCTACAACTGAATGCAGTGATAAGTTTTTGGCCTATTCTTCATATCAAATATACTTTATAAGTGGCCTTGTTATATATCATTGTCGAATATTATTGGTGTTACACTTTTTGCAAGATAGAGCAATGGATTGACCAGTCTGTAGTTGACCTTTCCCAAAAATGTCAATTACCATTCCTCTCTATTGGCCATTCGGTATATAGAAAATTGTTGGCTCAATGATAGCCCTGGGACCCATGCAGATCATGGGTCATGGGTCGTCCCATTCAAAATATTGAGATTTTGACTTGGTATCAGGAGAATTGGTCTTGATTAAACAATTCTTATCTAAATTTGATGAAATTTTGGATTTGGATAGCCTAGATATTTAACTGCTGACGGCACTACTTTTGAAAGCCATTTCACTAATATTTCCATGGTAAAAATTACTTATAAATCACAGAAATGTGAGAAAAATGTGAGTGAAAGCCGTCAGCCTCACTTTGGTGTGTGATGTCACCATTTTGACGTCACCACAATCACCTGTGACATCATAAACGTTTGTTATGACATCACCCACTCTCAGCCAATGAGAGGGAGCCATTTCTTCAATGTATAAGGATGAAAATCACTTCTTCTGTTTCAGAGGAAGATTAAACATTTATTCCATGGACTATTTGCGACAAAATAAGGTGCAGTCAGCAGCAAAACATGTGTACTTTCAGAATGTATCAATAATTCATTATAAAACAGATGGGAAAAGAGTGAAAATTTAGTTCTCCCACATCATGTCCTTCAAATCTCATGATTTTCCAATGGGAGGATTCATGACCCCTGTCCCCAGGGGTCCAGGGCTAGCTCAATGATGCCTGCTGAACTTTGCTGTTTAAAAACCAACTGGACAGAACCAGAAGAAATGCCAAACTACAAATTTCACGATTAATCATTGAAGAATAAATTACTAAAGAATATAGAAGAGCACAATCTACATAATCTGTAGATTGTATATCCTTGCAGATTCATATTCATATTTGATTTTTTCTTGTCAAAGAAGTGCATGTCCTTATGCAATTTCCAAAGAAAAAGTGCACCAGTTTGATGAGCACTGAGCAATGATTTTATTGCCAAAGATGTCTGAGGCCTGACATCCGCAGCCATCGGTCTTTCTCAGAAATTTCCACCACAGATATAAAGTGTGTTTCAGGTGGTGGAAAGCAGTTTGATCTATGTCTGTATTTTGTCCTTTGAAAAAGATTAACACTGGAGCAATAACAACTGCCTCCATATGGCCTCTCATTTTATATTAGTATACATATTTTTTGTAAATACATTACATGTGTATATATTTGTTGAAGCAAAGGCAGATGCTGCCAATCCACAGGCGAGAGGGAGGAAAACAATAACAAGGATGTTTTATTTTGATAGCAGACAGGTAGACAAGTGGAGTAATGAACAAATAATGACTCTGGAAATCTACACAATGCATTTCATCTGCCATAGTATGAACCATAATGCTGGAGCATCATACAAATAGCACGCTCATAAATATTATACCAGCAACACACAACCTTTGAAAATGGGCAATGATAACACCTTCACCAGACAATGTTGTCTTATGATATGCACATCAGGGTGATATGGATTCAGTGCACCTGCTCAAACATGAGTGAGCACGGAGTCAAGCAATCAGCTGCTAATGGACCAATGTCCAACATTACACTAATTGATTTCAACACCTAAGTGATAATGTGCAACATCTATTCTCATATGTTGCGTTCTGTAATTATTTTGAAATTATCATCCATTATATTGAGTAATCACAAAATCAATACAGCATTCACATCCACATATATATTTTGTTGCAAAGTGTTGGCACATATCAATGACACAGCTTAAAACAAACCCGTTGAACTAATGATCCTTCACAATGTGGTTGACTTCACTATGTGCTATAAACTCTGCAGTATCTAACACATGCATGACATTGATTTATAAAACTTAGCCTTCCAACAATAAAAATAATATTAAATCTTAATTGGAATTCAGACTCGTAATTGTTAACCTTTTTATCAGTTTCAGTCAAATTGCTAACCATACATTCAATAAAGGATTTTCCTGTTTGATGCAGCTAAGCTTGCTCCAATAACCTGTGAGCACCTAGCCTTGGTTAGCTTAATACCTGGGAGGAAAACAATAACATGGATGTTTATTTTGATAGTATACTGGTAGACAAGTGGAGTAATGAACAAATAATGACTCTGGGCAATCTACACAATGCATTTCATATGCCACAGTATGAGCCATAATGCTGGAGCATCATACAAATAGCACGCTCATAAATATTATACCAGCAACACACAACCTTTGAAAATGGGCAATGATAACACCTTCACCAGACAATGTTGTCTTATGATATGCACATCAGGGTGATATGGATTCAGTGCACCTGCTCAAACATGAGTGAGCACGGAGTCAAGCAATCAGCTGCTAATGGACCAATGTCCAACATTACACTAATTGATTTCAACACCTAAGTGATAATGTGCAACATCTATTCTCATATGTTGCGTTCTGTAATTATTTTGAAATTATCATCCATTATATTGAGTAATCACAAAATCAATACAGCATTCACATCCACATATATATTTTGTTGCAAAGTGTTGGCACATATCAATGACACAGCTTAAAACAAACCCGTTGAACTAATGATCCTTCACAATGTGGTTGACTTCACTATGTGCTATAAACTCTGCAGTATCTAACACATGCATGACATTGATTTATAAAACTTAGACTTCCAAAAATAAAAATAATATTAAATCTTAATTGGAATTCAGACTCGTAATTGTTAACCTTTTTATCAGTTTCAGTCAAATTGCTAACCATACATTCAATAAAGGATTTTCCTGTTTGATGCGCTTGCTCGAATAACCTCTGAGCACCTAGCCTTGGTTAGCTTAATACCTGGGAGGAAAACAATAACATGGATGTTTATTTTGATAGTATACTGGTAGACAAGTGGAGTAATGAACAAATAATGACTCTGGGCAATCTACACAATGCATTTCATATGCCACAGTATGAGCCATAATGCTGGAGCATCATACAAATAGCACGCTCATAAATATTATACCAGCAACACACAACCTTTGAAAATGGGCAATGATAACACCTTCACCAGACAATGTTGTCTTATGATATGCACATCAGGGTGATATGGATTCAGTGCACCTGCTCAAACATGAGTGAGCACGGAGTCAAGCAATCAGCTGCTAATGGACCAATGTCCAACATTACACTAATTGATTTCCACACCTAAGTGATAATGTGCAACATCTATTCTCATATGTTGCGTTCTGTAATTATTTTGAAATTATCATCCATTATATTGAGTAATCACAAAATCAATACAGCATTCACATCCACATATATATTTTGTTGCAAAGTGTTGGCACATATCAACGACACAGCTTAAAACAAACCCCTTGAACTAATGATCCTTCACAATGTGGTTGACTCCACTATGTGCTATAAACTCTGCGGTATCTAACACATGCATGACTTTGATTTATAAAACTTAGACTTCCAAAAATAAAAATAATATTAAATCTTAATTGGAATTCAGACTCGTAATTGTTAACCTTTTTATCAGTTTCAGTCAAATTGCTAACCATACATTCAATAAAGGATTTTCCTGTTTGATGCGCTTGCTCACATAACCTGTGAGCACCTAGCCTTGGTGAGCTTAATACCTGGCCTTGGTGAGCCGGTTGCTTGCGGCATTTTGTGAGGAATTTGTATTTGCCAGGAAATTATGAATAAAAGGATGATGCACCAAAGATTGCTGTGGAAGAGATATGAAGTGACAACATGGATTTAAGGAAGTTTGGCTCTGGAAGCAAATGGAAAACTGCATTCAGAATATACATTGTACTGGCCAAGACACAGTATGTATAATGAGGACCACCAATAAGTTTTCATCAAATGACATAATCCAGAATGTTGTCCCAGACACTAAAATGCCGACAAATTGCTACACATTGTTCACCAGCATTGCAAGGAACAGACCATGTCAGAGTCGAATCCAGGATTTTTCGAAAGGGACGCTTGCCAATACTAATAACATTGCAGTGTCTAGAACTTTTTTTCTTCTAAATAGCAATATGAAGGATTTATGAAGGAAAGGGGGCATCCCTGTGCCCCCCTCCCCCCGCTGGATCTACCTATGCATGTCACGCTGTGCATACCTATGTTATGTATGTATACAATGTCATTGTGAAGTCAGAAGAGAACTGGGATGATCATCAAATCTCAATTCACAGCCTGTGTAAATTCAATTCAATTCAATTCATTCATCCACTTTTAAGTCATGATTTTAATTGAGCTCATCATTCGTACCATGGCCAATCAATATACAATTTTATATCCATGATGTCACTTTCATTTTAAAGTATAGCAACTGGCAGCTAAATATCACTAGCAGCAGTTATCACATCAAAATGGAAGTTCATGCTTGTCAATCAAAATGATGACCAGCTGGCAATGGTAAAAATAATAGGAGAAGTTTCCTTTCATCACAATATGGTGCAAACTCATAAGTACAGTCTTCTCTGAGATGAAAAGATTCTTGAATCATTTCCAATTCCACAATTAACCACAAAACATTCTACACCAGTGCTTTTCAATGTTTCTTACTGTGTGATTTTCTTATTCATCCAAGTTGAGCACGCAGCTTGGCTCTGCATCATCTCTTCTCTGTGCTATGCCAGATTCTATTTTGGGCACAATTCTTTCCGGGCGAAATGACCTTTAAATTCGATGCCACAACTTGCTCTCGTCAAATCCAGCAGAAAACTTGTGTTGAGCCAGTGTGAATCCAGGCATTCACAGCAGGCAACTGTGAAATCATTGCATCCAAAGAAAAGTGTTTAAAGCCACAGATGGAAATTTGAATTGGTTAGAGTTTTTGGAAATAGACTGAGCTATCACCAAATTCTGGGATGTCTTCGTTTCTTCCAAAGTGGTGTGAGTTCCACACATGGGGTTTCTGTTGAGCACTCACAGGAGCTCTCGAATTTGGCCCCTAGGTGGCAGCAAATAATGGTCAACTTGTAGACAGGATTCCGATGTAAACTCCTGACCTTCTTGCTTTGCACAGAACTAAAGTGAGCCACCAACAGAAAAATGTTCCACTGCATGGCTTCAATAAGCCATCAGCCACTAGAAGTCAAACGTTGATGGTAATTTATCATTGAGCCAAATTCATCCACATTTATTCAAATCTTAATGGTATGATTAAGTACTCAGTGGATGTAATACGTCAATTAAATTGAGGTAGAATAAATCAAACAATGGATGGCAAATTACAGGAATAAACACGAATACCACTGTAGCTGAATAGGCAAATGTTCCAGCGTTCAGGCTTCAATTTCATAAGATTCTCCTCTGCAATGGATATTGAACATTGTTAGATGGGAATAAGTGCTGAAGGGTCCTCTAGCCTGCTTCTAAATTGTTTCAATATTAAGCAAAGTAGGACACAGCGACAAAATCATAAGCAGGATGTGCTGTCACTTGATGACATGAAACCAAACACTCATGTCAGAGTTATTGGCAAGCATTGCCAACAGAGCAATGAAGTCCATTTATGGGCCAGCAGGGTATCTGTTGCAATATGTCACAAGGATTATGACCAGATAAAAACATATCTATTTTGTTCCTATACTTTAAACTTATTGAAGTATTCATGTATATTGAAGGGAATCTTCTTATGTGATTGATTACAATTGGTCTACTTTCCATAGCGAAAGATAAGACTTTTTCTCAACATAATTTGCATTTCATGAGTGATGGTAAGGCTGAGGATATACCATGATCAGACATTTAACAACGGAACTATCTACAGGCGTAGTATTTATACTTCTGAAGTCATTGAAACAGTCCTCAGGTACTGTTTGTGGACCCAGGTGGACAATAAACCAAGCTTAAAATAGTGAATGCTTTTTGTTGCTCAGAACATCGCTGAAAGGCAATGGAAACTGAGAGGCCTGCATGCGATAGTTAAGACTGAAGAGTAGAGTACAGGCAGGGAGTCTGTGGACCCTTTTATTCACAGCCAGCCAAAACTGTCAGCCATTGTATCATTGCATTTTTTCAATGACTCGTATTCTCTGTGAACCCAGTATGAATTGTTGATAAATATAGACCAAAACGTCTGCTATTTCAGGAAATACCTGCCTTGAAAAGACCACATGATCAGCTTGGATTTTTAAGACATTTCAGTTCAGTTAACAATTTTTTAAAGTTGTGAGTGATCCTGCACTTGCCCAGCACAGACAGACACAACTGATGCAAGAGACCACCCATTTAAAACCTCAATAGAATAATATATCAATACAAATTTATACTAAAAAATGTTAATGATCTTATTATAAAATGATAAAATGTCTATTCTGTCACAATGCTTTGAGCCAACTGAAGAGTTTCAAATGTAAAGTAGAATCCTCTTAAATTTCATCTTATGTTGGATTCATACACCAAGATATGTCTCCCGAAGTACATCATGTATAAAATCATTGAAATGTATTTTCTATCACCCATTCACTTGACATGTATATTGTATATACCTATAAAAGTCATGGAGACTGATTCCAGGGACAGCCTGTTGACCCAAACGGACACTTAACTAAACTAAAATTAGGGAAGGTTTTTTATTGCTCTAAACTTTGATGTTAAAAGGCAATTGAAACTGAGGGGCCTGCATGCAATACTCAAGATTGGAGAGACAGGATTTCGCTCGATACATTCATTCACAGCCAACAAAACTGTAAGCAAATGTAAGAATGCCTTTTTCAAAGACTCTATTCACTATTTTCACTTTACAACATAATTATCTTCTCTTTAATTTTGAAACTGGCTTTGTCACATCATTTACAGATAAATGTTTGTTTCCTAATCATCTTACTAAGTATACTTAAAATAAGTTAGTCATTTAGTTTGTTCACACCTATGCTGTCATATATGATATATTCACCAGACCTAGTTGAATGTTTGAAACAGTTTGGACCACTAATCCGCAAAGAGCTATGAAGGACAGTTACAGTAAAAAAAGGGTGATCTTTATTTCTCTCTCTGCACTTGTTAGCACCACTCCAGATTTACTTAATGGCTGAAAAAATCGATGATCAGTCGAGTATTGTCAGTCAGTACAATTTCAATGCAACTTGTGACTCTGAAATTGTTGAACAGAATGGAATGAAACAGAAGGAATGTCAGATTTTAATATACAGTTTAACATACACTATTCTGATACAAAATTCATTAACACTGGTATTTCCTCCTACATCTGCTTGTGTGAAGCACAGCGTGAGGCAGTGAAAATTAATATTGTCTTGTGGCAGTTCTGGAAGTAAGGGATTGGCAGTTCTTGAAGTAACGGATAGCTAAAGACACATAGATGCGCTTGCTTACTGACTTAATGTCAAGATTAATGCTTGTATCTTGTCTCTCAGGGTACTTTTTACGCCGCTGTATCAAGCCGCCGTCAGTCATGTCAAGCTTAAGTCAAGTCAAGCCATGATCAGTCTGAGCCGCCGCTGCCTTAGCATTATCAAGCCACCGCCATCAAAAACCTCATTGAACTGCTTCTGTAATTGACAATTGATTACACAAGCAGTCAAATTCATTAATTGCAATTCTGCAGGTTCCTGAGCTTTGTGTCACCCTTAGTTTACAAAATTGCAATTGAGGTGGTCAATGAGGAACAGCTCACCAGTAGGTGTCAAAGCTGATTGCACTTAGCAACATATAACTTTGAAAGTCTTTATGGATAAAATTGGATATTAGCCATTGACATGGTGTATTGATAATTTGATAGTTTTACGGTAATACTGTGTATAATTTTATTGATTTGCTTGTTGCTCTTTGTTTGAAATAGTGAAACTATCTGGCCTGTGCTGTGATGTCTTGAGAAATGTTCAAATCACCAGGACAACAATGTCATGTCTTTCTTTTCATTGTGCTATTTTTGTGGACAGATGTATTTAATAACTTGGTAAAATGAAGACTGTTCAGTGTCTGTTTATTGGCATTGCTCATGTGTATCAAAATCTAACAGATGTAGTTATTTCATCTTATTTTTAACTGAATTAATGTGGATGGCATGCAACTTTTAATGAGTCTACCATTTACAGCTGAGGAATTAGAAGTATTTACTTAAAGCTGCTTGAAGACATCCACAATGTCACTACTGGCACCATCTTTACCATTGATATGAGCTGTTAATTTGCCATTGCTTAACTTGTACTACCTCAAGTATTGTATATGAGTAACAAGAATAACAAAGCAAGTGTAGTTATTTGAGCTCATAAGGAACATTTTTGGATCATGTCTGTAAGCACTTGTAATTTCATGGCTGTAAGTCGCATAAGTTGGTTCAGTCAAGTCATGAAACATTCAAGTCACAGTAAATTTCCAAGTCACGAAAGCCTTTCAAGTCAAGTCACCAAGCACTCAAGTCAAGTCATGATAACAAAACTCAGTGACTCCGGGCTCTAGCAGCTGATATGGGAGGCAGACAATAACAAAGATGTTTATTTTCATTGCACACAGATAGATATGTGGGGTAATGATCAAATTATGTCTATGAGAAATTTACACTATATTTCACTGGGGCACAAAAACTCCCATCACCAGACAATATTGTTATATGATAATATTACATGTACCTATCACTCATACTCACATCAGGGTCACACAGATTCACTGCACCAGTTAAAAAATGTGAGTCAAACACTCTATTTTCTAAACAAGCAACAAAAAACATTCTCAGGAGAATTTCTAGGAATGTCATTATTTTCTGTAGAACTTTATTCATAACATGTAATAACAGCTACATAACATCATATAGAAATAGCAGATGGTCAAACTGGACCAACAAGAATTACTTTGTGCAAAGGTCAAATTGTCTTATTTGGAAGTGATGACAATTTTCACAATCATTATTTACAGATTAGGACAATACATAGATACCTAATTGCCTCACTTCTACCATGTACTTTTGTACATAGTACACACAAATCTTGGGAATGTTAAGAATAACCAATGCATCTGTACAGAGCAACTGCAATTGATTAAATACTATATCGTAACTTCAATTGGGAAGCACATATGCAAAAAAGAAAGATTTGTAGAACAAGGAATAATTGTCACATTCAAGTTTCTTAAAGATTTGATACTAACATGATAGCTAAGGCACACAAGAAGGTATATCAAACAGAATATATCTTAACACTGAAAGCGAAGATATTAAGTCAATACTGATAAGGACAGCTGTCATGATGAAGATGAGTAACAATTATCATCACAAACCAATACTCTTTACTTTTAACATCATAACTGCAAATATAAGTACTAACAACACAATAATTTAACTGTTGGAAAAAATGACTGGCACATATTCACTTCGAACTTTGAGTTAATTCTTCACATCATTGTCCAATCAATCAATCTATTAAATATCCTAGTTTCTGACTTCATGAACTTGAACACTGCAGTCTTTGTTAAAATTGCACATAAATTGTCAAAACATTTCGGATTTGTTTTTTGTCTGCCAGATCTCATAAAAAATAAATAAATAAGAAAAGATCCACAGCATGATGTTTGAACCAATCTGTTTCTTCTTATCATATCCAATATCTAAATAATTGCCGTAAATTATACTTCATTTACAGCTGCACCGAGATCACTTGCGGAACAGGAACATGTGAGTGTGGGTCACTTTTCCGTCAGGGTCTTCATCTCCATTCTGCTCTGAGTAGCGGTTCTGACGAGCAGATCGTGGATTGATTCGCGTGTAGTAGATGTAGGCATAAATGAGGCCCAATATGGCGGAAAGGCCAGCAAGCACAAAAAGGGAAATGAGACCAACCGAGTTGAATGGGTTGGAGGTCTTAGGTCTAGTTCGCAGGTCTCCATTGCCCAGTGTGCTGTTCAGCTCCATCACGCAAGCCAGCCAAGCGTCAGCTGTGGTATTATAAATAGAGGAATCCTGGATTGCATGGCCGTCATTGATGGAATGCTATTGGAATCACAGACTGTTGGAGTCATTTGTGAAGGAAACTAATTGATTCACTGAGGGCAAATAATTTGCGAACACTGAAAATGGCTCAAATGAGATGAATGGTATATCCACAGACAAGAAGTTGTTGCAAATATTGAATTCTTAAATCCATTGCTTGTTATTCCGTATGTAACAGAGGTCCGGTGATCAGTGCCCTTCCATTAGATCGTGCCACGCCCGGTTGACTGTCAGCAGCCGGTTTGAGCCCATTGACCTGAAACACACAGAGAAGGCTGTCTGAATAGAAGTTGGGAATAATCACAAAAGGCAATGAATAGCAGACTTTGCTTGCAAATTTGAATTTTAAAACTTTGGTAAATAATTCTATTTTGTGTGTATAGCACTATGTAAGAAAATAGTTCTAAAGGTTAAAGATTTTCAAAGGATTGGTAAGGGATTAGAGTATGTGTAAGGGCAGTATCATAGCCTGTAAACTTAACATTTAATGAGGACAAAAATATTATAACTTAAGGCTACTATAAGGGAACTTTCACATGTGCTGCAGGATGTTTCAAAATTGGACAACTGGACGGTGCAGGAGATGAAGAACAACATTCTTTATCTATCATTTATCTAAATGATTATTAATATATTTGTCTTATTGATTTGATTGATTTCTTTTAAACTGCTGTATAATTGAAAAGCACAAATAAATGGTACATATGTTGCAGACTGACTAACTGCAATGTTTTGATTACTATGTATGCATCCTTTGCTACATAGCAGTTGCAGCTATTCTTGTAGATTCAGGATCCTATTTTAAAGGTTAGGGCCAAGTTTCATTATCTGTTTAGAAGGAAATTACCGTTTCACTGGGTGAAAATCGCACTCAGTGAATTACGATGGGAATGTGTCATGATCAGAACAGCAATTTGTTTTAATAGCAATAACTGAAAAAGAAAAGCATGATGTCTCTGATTGTTCCACTAAAATCATTCTGACAATCCAAAATACATTCTTTTGTTCAAGAAAAACAAACCACAAAGACTATTTCTTGTCATTACAATGCTGGAACACCAAAACTTAGAAATCTCAAAATATCAATCGCACTCTTAAAGATGGTATGTATTTTTCTTTCTTTAAAATTTAAGGTAGTGGTCGGCTTTATGGCAGATTTCACAAAAATGTGCTCAGAGAGTATCTTAAACTGTCCCACCTTTTTTATTATCTATCTGTTGCTTCCTGAAGCACATGAACCCATCAGTGAGCTAAAGAATAAATATCATAAAATAATCCACCAATATGCCGCTTTTTGCTCTCGAAAAATACTTTTTAAGGACAATAATGGACGGCAAAACTTACTGGTCATCTGACATGCCAACTTTGGCACTTTGTAGAATCAACAGAAAACACTTCAGCAAAATATAATGATATGTGATTGATAAAATACATTTAAAATAATTGTTAGGAACCATTTGTAATTACCTTCATGACTATAAACTATTTTTTAAAAAGGAAAAATAAGAGAGACTGCTAATGTAGCTCCATTCCGTCTCAGTGGACTCTGATGTTACATTAGCAACTTTTACATCAGAATTTCTCAATGTTCTTACTATCGAGGCAAATATAAAATATGAAATTCTGAAATTTTATTGAAAAATGTGCATTATATGCCTATATAGATCACAGACAAAATAAACAACTTGGAGTGGTAGTTGTTTTTTTTCAATGCTTATGTAACTGCTAATGTAACTGCAAGATCAGCATTTTTGCCACTGTGCTAATGTAACTTGTGGACCAAGTTTGGTAAGTCACTTTACAGAATTTCATGAAATCTGCCCTATTCTTTATATCAAATATACTTTGTAAGTGGCCCGGTTATATATCATTGTAGAATATTATTGGTGTTACGCTTTTTGCGAGATAGAGCAATGGATTGACCAGTCTGTAGGTGACCTTTCCCAAAAATGCCAATTACCACACCTCTCTGTGTTTTCATTGGCCATTCAGTATATAGAAAATTGTTGGCTCAACGATACCAGTTGAACTTTGCTGTTTAAAAACCAACTGGACAGAACCAGAAGAAATGCCAAAACTACAAATGTCATGATTAATCATTGAAGGTTAAATGACTAAAGAATATAGGGAAGCACAATCTACATAATTTGTAGATTGTATATCCTTGCAAATTATTCGATTTTCTCTAGTCAAGGAAGCGCATGTCCTTATGCGATTTCCAAAGAAAAAGTGCACCTGTTTGATGAGCATTGAGCAATGATTTAATTGTATTGCCAAAGATGTCTGAGGCCTGACACCTGCAGCCATCGGCCTTTCTCAGTAATTTTAAGCACAGACATAAAGTGAGGTTCAGATGGTGGAAGGCAGTTTGATCTGTGTCTGTATTTTGTCCTTTGAAAAAGATTAACACCGGAGCTATAACACCTGCTTCCATATGGCTTCTCATCTTATATTAGTATATATTATTATATACACCTTTTTTGTAAATACAGTACATGTGTATATATTTGTTTCAACAAAGGCAGATGCCTGCTGATCCGCAGCCAAAAAGGGAGGAAAACAATAACAAGGATGTTTATTTTGATAGTGTACAGGTAGGCAAGTGGAGTAATGAACAAATAATGACTCTGGGCAATCTACACAATGCATTTCATATGCCACAGTATGAACCATAATGCTGGAGCATCATACACATAGCATGCTCATAAATGTTATACCAGCAACACACAACCTTTGAAAATGGGCAACAATAACACCTTCACCAGACAATGTTGCCTTATGATATGCACATCAGGGTGATTTGGATTCACTGCACCTGCTCAAACGTGTGTGAGCACGGAGTCAAGCAATCAACTGCTAATGGTCCAATGTCCAACATTACACTAATTGATTTCAACACCTCAATGATAATGTGCAACATCTATTCTCATACAGTACAACCATCATAAAGTGGCTCAACATAGTGATCCATAGTGATCCAGAGCGGTCCGGATACAGAGTGATCTATAGTGATCTGAGATGATATAAATCTATCTGTATCAATCTACTAATCCACTTTAAGTGAAAATCAATATTGTCAATTATCAAGTATCATAAGTCAAAGAACAAATAAAATTCATCTAACAATTGAATATACTGATTAAAGAATCATATCCATGAGACATTTGATGCAGAAAAGTGACTTTATCAATATTCATTTTAATTAATTGATACAGATCACAACAGATCACTCCAGATCAATTACTCCATATCAACCAAGATCGCCATGGATCGTTATAGATCGATAGATAAGTGTCGATCCAAAGTGATGAGCCATTTTACGATGGTTGTACTGTATGTTGTGTTCTGTAATTATAAAAATTTTGAAATTATCATCCATTATATTGAGTTATCACAAAATCAACACAGCATTCACATCCACATATATATTTTGTTGCAAATTGTTGGCACATATCGATGACACAGCTTAAAACAAACCCATTGAACTAATCATCCTTCACAATATGGTTGACTTCACTATGTGCTATAAACTCTGCAGTATCTAACACATGCATGAGATTGATTTATAAAACTTAGCCTTCCAATAATAAAATTAATATCAAAATTTTAATTGAAATTTGGCCTCATAATTGGTAACCTTCTTATTAGTTTCAATCAACTTGCTAACTGTACATTAAATAAAGGATCTTCCTGTTTGAAGCGCTAAGCTTGCTCACATAACCTGTGAGCACCTAGCCTTGGTGAGCTTAATACCTGGCCTTGGTGAGCCAGTTGCTTGCGGCTTTTTGTGAGAAATTTGTATTTGCCAGGAAATTATTAATAAAAGGGTGATGCACCAAAGATTGCTGTGGAAGAGATATGAAGTGACAACATGGATTCAAGGGAGTTCGGCTCTGGAAGTAAATGGAAAACTGCATTCAGAATATACTGAGCAAGAAAGAGTATGAGCTTGTCATATTGCACTTTCTGATGTAGCAGCCAGGATAGGTTTAATGATTCTATTTTAAAACTGTGTAAATTCAATTCAATTCAATTCACTACATTTTTCCAACATGGTAAATTCAATTCAATTCATCCACTTTTAATTGGTTATTTTAATTGTGCTCATCACTAGTGTCATGGCCAATTAATATACAATTTTATATCCATGATGTCACTTTCATTTTAAAGTATAGCAACTGGAGGCTAAATATCACTAGCAGCAGTTATCACATCAAAATGGAAGGTCATACTTGTCAATCAAAATGATGCGCAGCTGGCAATGGTAAGAATATTATAGGAGAAGTTTCCTTTCATCACAATATGGTGCAAACTTATAAGTACAGTCTTCTCTGAGATGAAAAGATTCTTGAATCATTTCCAATTCCACAATTACCCACAAAACATTCTACACCAGCGCTTTTCAATGTTTCTTTCTGTGTGATTTTCTTATTCATCTGAGTTGAGCACGCAGCCTGGCTCTGCATCATCTCTTCTCAGTGCTATGCCAGATTCTATTTTGGTCACAGCTCTTTCTGGGCAAAATGACCTTTAAATTTGATGCCACAACTTGCTCTCGTCAAATCTAGCACAAAACTTGTGTTAAGCCACAGTGTGAATCCAGGCATTCACAGCAGCCAACTGTGAAATTATTGCATCCAAACAAAGCGTTTAAAGCCACAGATTCAGATCTGTCCCTGTTTGTGACAGACAAGTGGCAGCAGTATGCTGTCAGTCCCAGGAAAATTGAATTGGGTGAACATTAACAGATAGGCTCAAGTCCAATATACGGTTAAGTAGTTCCAATGAGACTCTTTACTCTTTAAAATCATTGCGTCACAACCGTTGTCATGACGTCACATGGGGGCTGCCGCCCCCACACCCCTGCTCATTGGCCGAAACATTTGTTATGATGACGTCACAACCAAATAACACCCTTATTGTTACACCATGGAACTATTTGGTCCTTATATTGGACTTGAACCAACAGATATAGGACAGGTCGCAAGATCAGGTTGCACAACAGCTGTCTGTATTACTACACCAAACCACTTTTAAAAAGCATGGCTACCGGTGAGGATCCAGTATTCTGCTTTGAATGGAAATGTTTGGAAATTGGCAGACAAAAAGAAACATTTTCGTATCTCTGGCTGTGCATTTTGTTCAAGAAAGGGATTATCAGAAGTTTACAGTCTACTTCAAACCAATAATCCATGTTAAAGTGTTGTCAGAAAGGTCCAACAAGAATGCCCTACCACTTATTCACAAGGCTATAAAATGGAGCGGTTTTTGCCTTTTTCTACTAAAAAAAATTGTTCTAACAAAATAATTTGGTATCAAAAGCCTTTTTGCTTCACATAGAAGTCAACCAGACTATAATATATAATAATAATAATAATAATAATAATAATATGCATTTATATAGCGCTAATTTCAGTAAACTGCTCATCAGCGCTTTTAAGATCAAATCACATGTAGGAATTCTGAAACAAATGGGTTTTTAGATTCTTCTTGAAGCTTTCTAATGTTTGTGCACTTACAGAGCTTTTGGAAATAGACTCAGATATCACCAAATGCTAGGAATGTCCTGGTTTCTTCCAAACAAAGTAGTATAGTGTGAGAAGCAGTGCGTGTTCCTCGCACTGATTTTCTGTTGACAGCTCACAGAAGCTCGTGAATTTGGCCCCTAGATGGCAGCAAATAGTGGTCAACTTGTAGACAGGATTCAGATGTAAACTCCTGACCATCTTGTTTTGCACAGAGCTAAATTGAGGCACCATCAGAAAAATGTTGCACTGGTTTCAATAAGCCATCAGCCACTTGGTGTCAGACGTTGATGGTTATTTGTCATTGAGCCAAATTCATCCACATTGATTCAAATCTCAATGGTATGATTAAGTACTCAGTGGATGTAATAAGTCAATTAAATTGAAGCAGAATAAATCAAAGGATGGCAAATTATCGGAATAAACGTGATTACCACTGTAGCTGAATGGGCAAATGTTCCAGCATTCGGGCTTCAATTTCATTAGGTTCTCCTCTGCAATTGAAGGTTGTGGGATGGGAATAAATGCTGAAGGGTCCTCTAGCCTGCTTCTAAAGTGTTTTAATATTAAGCAAAACAGGACACAGTGATAAAATCATTAGCAGGCTGTGCTGTCACTTGATGACATGAAACCAAACACTTGTGTCACAGATATTGGCCAGCATTGCCAACACAGCAATATTCCAATAAAGTCCAGTTCTGGGCCAGCAGGGTATCTGTTGCAATATACCACACGAATATGGGCTCTCCAGTATGCTCCTGTGCAATAAGGTTCCTTTGCAAATTTGGGTTACACATAAAAATTGCATATACACAAATATCCGCCATGCAGTTGAGCTACATCATGTAGCACTATCAATATCTTTTTCAAAGCAATCAAGGATTATGAATAGATACAAATATATTTATTTTCTTCCTATATTTTAAACTAACAGAAGTATTCTGGCATATTGCAAGGAATCTTCTCATGTGATTGATTACAACTGGTCTAAATTTTGCAGGAAAGATAATACTATTTCTCTATGTAATCTGCATTTCATGAGTGATGGTAAAGCAGAAGATAAACCATGCTCATACTTTTAACAATGGAACCATGTACAGGCATAGTATTTTCACTTCTGAAGTCATGGAAACAATCCTCAAGGACAGTGTGTGGACCCAGATGGACAATTAACCAAGCTTAAATAGTGATGGCTTTTTGTTGCTCAGAACATTAATGCTAAAAGGCCATTGCACCTGAGAGGCCTGTACGCAATACTGCACGCAATAGTCAAGACTGGGGAGTAGAGGCAGGAAGTCTGTCGACCCTTTTATTCACAGTCAGCCAGAACTGTCAGTTATTGCATCAATCCCTTTTTCAATGACTGCATTCACTATATTCCTTTTACAGTATAAATTGCTGATGAATCTAGACCAAGAAGTCGGCCGTGCCAAAGAAGATTCTATTTCAGGAAACACATGCCTCAAAAAGATCCATGCAATCATCTTCGAATTTGAAGACATTCTAGCTCCATTAAAAATTCTGTATGACATTTTCTTTCTAATTTCTAAATGTATGTTATATAATTATGTGCTAAAATCATATTAAATGGTAAATTATTGAAGAGGAGAGATCGTGAAGAACAATTAATTAAGGCAGATTCACACATTTTCACAGGAAACCACACTATAGCATAGAAATGAGTATTCTGTCCTTCAATAAGTGGCTACCCGGCAAGGTGTAATCAAGACAGCATATTTACTGCTATCCTTCATCACATGGATGTCCTTTATGAGCTTCCAACCTTCATCTGAAGGTTGCATTACAACGAATGATATCACTAAGGACTCTGGGAACACCTGTGCTGCATTTCTGTGATGAAAAAGACACTGCATAAACCTTATTTAATAATGGGGCGACCATTTAATAATCGGGGATGGGGGGGGGGTGCTTGGAGTTTTCCTCGGTGGGCAACTATTTATTTCACAGTAACGGCGACAGTAATTATTTATTTCAAGCATGTGAAGTCCCCGAATATTCATTTCTAAATCGAGCAATGCATTATTAAGAAATATTCACCCCCCCAGAAATTATTTATTTTAAGACTGCCAAGAAAGAATTTATTTATTTCACTCAAACTTAGCAAGAAATTGGATACAAAATGGTCTTCCCCTAAGACTGGATAAACAGAAGCAAATAGAATTTAGTAAGAAAAGAAGAGCTGAGAGAGGCGAGTAGGTGTGTGGTAGGGCTTTACGTCCAATATTTTTGCTCCGATTAGAACTAATAAGACTGGAAGGACCATGGCACATAATGAAACAACCGCTCAACATGAGTTGATCGAGGCCGGAATTGAGCCTGCGTCTAAGGGCTTAGCAGCCCAGGAACAAAATATAATATATTATTACATGACCACTATGCTAGAGTGATGCTGATTGGCCCAAATCAGTCACATGATGATATCATAAAAACTCATATTGCATGGTTCGAGTGCAATATGAGATTTTTTCCAAAAAAAAAAATTTTTGAATTTTTTTTTTTCAGATTTTTTCATATTGCATGGTTAGAGTGCAATATGAGTTTTTATTTTAAAAAAATAATTCAAAAAAAATTTTTTTTTTTTTCTTGTCAATTTTTTTTTTTTTCAGAATGAAATGTTATATTGGAAGCATAGTGGTCATGTAATAAAACAAATACGGCATGATATGAGTGCAATATGAAAATTTATTTGCACTCGTAAATTCATATTGAACTCGGGCTGCGCCCTCGTTCAATATGAATTTCCTCGTGCAAATAAATTTTCATATTGCACTCATATCATGCCGTATTTGTATAATATAATGCAACAGAACTCTTTTTTTTAGCAGAGGCAAATAGTCCCTGATGCACAGTAATATAATATGGCAATAATATTTCTTCAAGCTGTGTGAAAACTGAAAATCCGTATGATTGTTGCAAACATGTAAATAACGATTTATGTTTTCAAAGGTGTGGTAAAGTAAAAAATGTGTGAAAAAAAAAGTAAGCTTATTTTTGGCTTGACACCTCCTAACAACATCATTGTTTGACTTCCGACAGACTCGACTGCCATTAGAGAACATCTGAAGGTTTAAAAAGGACAGAAATCCCCAGATTATCCTTGTTATATTTCTGCTAAAGAGATTAGTGAAAAGTAAGAAGCTTACGAGGATGCTTTTGCCATCCAGAGAAGATGAATCAACACAGGCTCATAATCGCTTGAAAAATCCTTAGCCCCAGGGGTCTAATTATTGCCACTCTGAGGCTTGTTTGGAGAAAATGAGGCCATTTATGAGGGCTTCAGAAGAGCAACGTAAGTCTATAATAAGATAAGGTACTCTGGTGCATTTAGAGTAAGTTGATAAATTTGTGATAAAGAGAAGACGATCTATTTTGAGGAAATATGAAAATGAAGATGCCACCAAAATTAGAGCTATAAAGTTAATAGGATGAAAATGACATAGAACATACCCAGACAATAGTGAGTTATAAATAGAACACCTGCTAATGTTAGCCTGGAGAATGCTCCTTATGGTGTCAAAGCATTGCTGGAGTATATATGCATTTGCATGGCAATGATTAGAGATGTAAAGAAAAAGGTATATTTAAAGAAATGAAAAGACTCTCAGCTCACCTGGTTAGACGCCTCGAGGATGAGTTGGCTACATGGTGAATTTGGCCACTGGAGCTGCACCGGTTAGTCCTACCTGAGCCAGTGTGGGCCATTAACCAGCTGAGAGTTTCCACTGGAAGGGAGCCACAGGGAGGAAGGCAGATTGCTGCAACTCGCGCCTGTATTGACGCCACACTGCCTCACAACAACATTGGTCTGCAGTGACGCTGTGACGCTCAGCTTTTCATCCCCCCTTCTAACCTCCCTGATGTGGAGCCTCTGCCCCCCCCCTCCCTTTCCAGCCTTTCCCGACTTCCTGACGTGTCCAACGCAAATGACGTCATCCCATATATGTAGCCTACAGTGCTCACTGAAGAACATGATCTCTGCACACCACACACCAGCTTTCCTGTAACACAGTGCCTTGCTATATATGACAAAGAGATGTGATAACTGATAAAAGGTATATTAACAGCATATTCCAATATGTTATGATATTATGACCTACAGCTTATGGCACTTATCTGCCTTCCAGAATTGTATGCTTTTAATTTTTCATTTTATAAAACGTATTGAACTGCATAGATCTTCAAAAGATTATTTGAATTACAAGAAAATGTCAATGTAAGTCAATTGCAAATACCCAGGGCTTTGAGGTCGGAATCAGGAGTCTTGAGTCTTGGAGTTGGAGCATTTTGTGTTCAGTCAGAGTCTAACATCAGTTTTCAAAAATTAATGTGATGACTCCTGACTTCCAAAAATTATCTAAATGATTTACAAATACAAAAACACATCACAAAACTTCTAAAACTGCCATAGATGTACATCAATAAAATTCCTTAAAAACATTGTGGTGTGGATTTTGATCTATGAAACTCGTACACAAAAAATCGCAAAAAGATGAGTCATGAGTCGCGGCAGTCAAAATTCTTGAGACTTAAGGAGACAAGAGTCAACAGTTTCAATATAGCCTACCTGCACATGGTCAGGAGAACATAAATTTCAGACCAAAAAAAAAAATGTTGAAAGTATATCATTTTTTAATTTACTGGTCATCTTGTTCATACATTCATGCTGAAAGGGGTGTATGGAACCTGTTTAATTCATTATTGAGAACAATGTTGACAGGAAGACATCACTCTTTATTTTCCATGACCATAGTATAATATGCTAGATTTATGTTTTGCCTGAAATTAGAAAACCAAGTTTTACTAAGAAATGTGTTTGTAGCCTTTCAGGTTGTTGTGATATTTTATATGAGCGCAGCTCATGGCTGCCATAGGCAGCCATGAGCAAAGCTCACTTAGCACAAGGACAGCTCATTCTGTGTGGTGCTCCTGTCTACAGTGACTGCCTGAACAGGAAGTGCCTGTAGTTGCCATAAAAGTGGAGCTAGTATTTTAGTCAGAGTTTAGTTTGGTAAATAATTAAAATACCTCAAATATCTTCCAAAATAGCTTTAAAATTTCAGTCTTGTCATATAACAACCTCAAATGACATATTTCAGGGATTTAAATCAGCATGTGTATCAACATTGGAAATAATTATTTCCATACCCCTGATTGTAAGAAGTGACTGAAAATTAAAAGTCAACACAAAAGTTAATGACTTAAATGGCTCACCAAGTAAGAAATCATAACACTTAAGGTTACATAATCTTCATTAACTATCAAAAAATTATGTAACAGTCTAATAGTAAACAGTCATCTCTGAATACTAGCTATGGTTTTATTGATGTCAGTTTTGTAACATCAACAATTTAACATAAAAACAGATACAAATTTATAGATCCAAATTTAACAGAGATTTGAATTACACAGCTGTCAGTGCAATCTGTCTATCTATTTATCTATTTATCTATTTATCTATCTATCTATCTATCTAATCTCATCTATAGATCTGATCTTATCTATAGATCTGATCTTATCTATCTATCCTATCTATCTACCCATTTACATATTATATTAATATGATTTATGGATAATTCATGACTCACAGCAGTTGACAGGATATTTTGTAGTGTTAACAAATTACCCTAATCACACCTACCAACGAGTGAGCCACTGTGCCTGTAGCATTTTTCAGTCTGCCAACAAAACAGTTTCATAAAAAAACATTTCAATATTTAAGTGTTGTCTACTTTCAATAAATCCAACAAATTTTAATTGCATTAGACTTACTTGACTTAATAGCACAATTGACAGCATGAAATGGTAAAATAAGAAAGTTATAATCCTATTTAGCCTTCTGTTTATTGATCACAAATCCGCTGGCTGTTCCGGAACGGGTCATTGTCAGGGGCACCTCACGGCAGTGTGTTATTATAATGCCCATATCAGTGTAAGCTCCTGGTTGCACATCTTTTGTGACACTTAGATTCATTTTTTTATGCAACTGGGAGAAAATATCTGTTATGCTGCCAGCTGGGTTGCCAGCCAGCCCAAGCGTCATTCAGCACCTCCCAGCCAGCTGATATAAATAATTTTTTTCCCAGCCAGCCACCTCAACTGCTTTCTCATTACCTGACTGCAAATTTCATCGGTTGGATGCCAAAAATTGGATCCCAGCTGACGACTTTGCCAGCTGGGAACATCCTAGCTGACAGTCTGTCAGCCAGCTGGACGTCTGCTGCATAACAGACAATTGGTATAACAGATCATGAGGTGCCCCTGATTCTCAATTTACGTCACTCCAATGCCCTGACATAAATTTGAATGCAATTAATATCTGAAGTATTACTCTTCTGTTAGTCATATTTCTGTTTAGAAACATTGTATTTGGAACAAAAAGTAATTTATTAGAAATTTTTTGGTGCAGAAACCCATCCCAAATCAATGGTTTTTCCCTGTCACTAGACCTGGCATGACAAAATCAAGTGTCAATTTTTCTCGTAATGTACCATTATTTTTTAATTTTCTTTGCACGATTCATGAGTATATAGACTTGAATTAATATATAGATCATATTCAACTTTTTTCTTGTTTTATTCTATTGAATTGATGGATAGTTTATGTCAATTTTTTTGTCCACTCTGTTACTGGCCATAGCTCGGCTCGCTATTGTTTTTTATGAGCAATTTCCACTAAATGTTGTAAGATGCACATGCACCACATTACCACAGCTTTGCAGATTTCATTAAACAGGTATTCAACAAATTAAGACATGATTTTCATTGGAAAATTTTTTGGTTCCACTAAAATGTCCACTCCGTTCCCTGCATTTCCGAGCCTATCAATACTTTTTTCAAAGAAATTTAATGTATGTATTGCCTGCCTTTGGGCTTAATTTCCATGGACTTCAAATGGGATTGAATTCCTTCAAATGTTTGTTGTAATTCATAATAGAAAAAAAAACCAGCACAGAGCTTAAGAAATAAGTCTATGAAGGAGTTGTAGTCACTCCCTGTGGAAGCAATTCTTCAAGATTGGTAGAACAGTGAGGTCCGACATGCATGAGTTGCATCATGTAGATGTGATATCTATTCTGTTTGCTGATCCCCTTAATAATTGTTGTTTTTAAATAGCATTTCTACATCCTGACATTCACCAACACTCACTGTTATTAGGGAAAAATTAATTTTTAATATTCTGTGTCAACGATCAAGCAAGACAAATGATCCTCCAAATCTTCCTCACCTATCTGCTCAGACCACCCTGACCACAAGTGCTGTATTTTCGTAAATTTGTAACAAAAAGATTAACCTTCCTCCAGACATAATTCACAGTTTGAGCATGACAGTTACCAGTGACACTGGTAACTGTCATGGTTTGAAATGATTCTAAGAAATTGAATGCATGTTTGAATGTTTAATTGTTGTCTGTTTGTTGTTTCAAGTTTTTTCTTTGAGGAAAACCACAAAAAATTACTTAAATTATGAATTTTTCAAACCGAAAAAAAGCTGTGAATTATTGGAATACTTCAGAATTTTACTGGAACAGTTGGCAGGGCAAGTGCAAATGAGCCCTGCAACGGGAGGATGCTCTGTATGATGTATGAATAGTATGATGTATGATGTACTTCATATTACAGCGCCTGAATACCAATGCAGACAATTCCACATTTATAATGGCAGGTATTTAACAACGTCAAACCAAAATTGTTTTATTGTTCTAAGGGCAAGACGCATAGCCATAGCAGCATTTAATTTCAGTACAGTTGGTGCAAAAATGGAACTATCTCCCCAACAGCATTAAATTATCATGTAGAAAGAAAGCTTTAAAAAATCTGTTAGTTCATTTCTAAAAACTCGGGCCCACTCAAATGAAACTATGGACTTTATATATATTACTAGTAACAACAATTGTCGCTGCACCTAATGCATGTTGAGGGTGTATTTACATGCTCTTACAGAAGATATCAAATGAAAATAAAAAATACTCAAATACCATGCAAGCGTCATTGACATTATTATATTGGTTACAAGAATATATAAAAATACAAATGATATATAATATATATATATCTCAATTTTATTATCAAAATTCATGCAGTTAAGGATTATATCTTTCTCCTACAAGTTAATACCAACATGATTCACCATTATAGCATCATACTTTCAGGCAAAGCCCATCCCTTGAATCCAATTGGATTATTTTATTTTCTGGCATTTGCCTTTCGTCTTCACAAATAATAATAGCTTCTCTCATAAATCGAACATAAAACATGCTTGAAGAGAAGAAACCATTATCACTTCCAGCTGAAATAATTTGAATCCTTCTTTTTTGATGGGGTATCAGGTGTCGAGACTTCGCATGTGAGCAAGGTCTATTGCAAATGTAGGCCTTTGTATCCATCCTCCTTGAAAATCTTCTTGGAAAGTTGGAAGGGTCATCTTGACATCTCCTGTTTCTGTCAGCCTTTTAAATTCAGTTGGACATTGCCTAACATTTTGAAAACTTCATAATTTCCATATTTCACGATACCATTGGTCAATTGCTGTACGTAGGGTAATGATGTAGCGTGAGTTTTCAACAGTGACCAGTTCTTCAAAATGACAGTCATGTGCCCCAGCAAAAGATATCATATTTTTTAATCCCTTCTTTTTACATGTCCTTTCATCCTCTTGCTTCCTCAAAAAAAAGGTCCATCTAAGATAAACAAGAAAGTATCAGCCACGCAGAACATATATACTTGTGTATATTTTATGTATATTGGGCAAAATGTTGGCTCAAGTGGTGTATCCAACCGGGAGTTCCCTCCCCAGACTGAATGAAGGGCAAGATTGGCTGAAGAGGTGTCAACAACCGCAAATAAGCAATAGTGTAGCTTATTCAACTAGGAGATGCCACTCACTGTTGCATGTTGCATTCACTATTTAAGCCACAAATAGGAACGTATCTTTTTTTTCTGATTTAACACAAACTCCTTGACCTAACATTGATAAAACAGTCAATTGCATTACCTGGTTTTACGCAAACCTTTTTCGAGAGTGTTCAGCATTGGCTATCTTGTTATCTGTGAGGATTTCTGTCCATCTGCACCTGGATGCACCGCAATGGCCTTCCCCAATTCCCACTCCACTGCTCATCCAATTGAGTTGTCTGACACCAGAAAATCTTTTTCGTGCTTGGCATCCCACTGGGACTGGACTTCAGATTTGTTGCTATGGTAACAGCTTGATGAGACTTACTCAAGACAAGTTGGTCCTTGGGCGACATTCTTGAGACGGTCCGAAACGCATCTATATATTTCAGGGAGGTCAGCCACGTGATCACCACAATTTAGGACAAGAATGTCTTACACCTTTTGATAATGCCCTTCAATGGACTCATTCTTTCACTTTTTGACTACTGTCACATCGTGTGCAAGTCGTAACATAACTGAAATTTCCAACTTAAAAGACTACAAAACAGATTTATTTTATATGTTCCAATTACACTGAAGTCATGAAAACCAAATTTCACATTTCAAGAAAACATTCATGTGGTCCATGAAATTGGACTGTCATTATACTCAAACAAAATGATGCTTAGTTAGGGCCCTGAGGACAAATAGATGAAAAAAAAAACGCGGAATATAGACATAGAAAGATGGATCGATGGATACACTGTGTAAAGACATAGATAGATAGATAGATTGATACACTGTAAAATTTGAAATTTTGAGTCAGCTCAAATGATTGAGTGAGATGGTTGCACAATTTGTTTGAGCTAACATAGCTTGATGTTGTGAGTTATGATAATCTTTCCGTTGTTATAACTTAAAACAACAAGCTATGATAGCTAAAGGAATTGTGCAACCATCTCACTCAATCATTTAAGCTGACTCAAAATTCGAATTTTTGCAGTGTAGATTGATCGGTAGACTGACATGTAGATAGGACAGATACCGATAGACCCTATAATTTGGCTTTTCTTACCAAAGCAGGCAACTTGTATATTTCAACCACAATCTCATAATCCGGAGAGTGACAAGATTATGAATAATTAAACTGTTGGCAGTCAGGATATTTGATTTTGGTGTTGCCACTCAACTCTCGACACCAGCAATTTACGGATGGTAGATGGTGGGCGTCTTCCATGAATACTTTTATAGAGCATTGGTCAGAATCTCAACAAGAAAAGGCATAAATAACTAAACATATGTAGCAATACTGAATACAGCCTGATGTGGAAGCCTGAACGTGGTGTTCTTCCATGAGCTCAGATCACTCAGCGAATGAGATGCAATTGCTCGTATGGAAAGGCCAATGCAATTACCTCGAAATTGGATTACACCCATTACAAAGATGCATCAGTTGGTGCCCCAAGACAAAGCAAATGTCACACTGTGGTCCCCTCTAATTTTTAGATTGGCAAATTTGTTTGTGTGTCAATTCAGACAACATGCATGTAATCTTGTTGATATCTTAGCTCTTACTTAATTTGCAGAGTGTATTACTGGTCTAGCTGTTACTATACCGCGAAACAAGAAGTGCAACGAAATTATCACTTGCTTGTTTTCATATCACAACTTTTCATGCTGCTCCGACAGTCTGAGCACAGACAGTCTATCACAATTTGACAATTATTTTCATTTTGCGAAACAACACCCTTGATTGTGAGCCTCAACATGTCAACTGGATCCTAAGAATCAATCAATGCACAAATAAATTTATCATGTGATTTGCTTTTGTTGATCTTTTTTTTTTGGCAATGTGTATTATATACTGACAGTAAGGGTAATGCTTCTTTTTCAATAATCTCTTTATCGGGAGATACAATCTTATTCAACAAAACTTGAAAAAAAGGGGAAAAGGGCGCCTGTTGAAAGATAGGGAAAAAGGGAGAAAGAAAGCTAGACCAATAGAAGCTAGATGGATGTATAGAACTATAGATATATAGAGATATGGAAAGGTAGATGCAACATCTAGAAGTTGAAGAGGCGATCAATTTCTGGGGGGGGGGGGGGGCGGGTAGTTCGTAATTGGGTCTAATTGGCTTTCTGCCTGAATTCGCAAATTTTTGCCCAACTTCAGTGTCAGTTTAAAAGGTTGTCAGATTTTTTTGGGGGGGGGGATGCCACCCCCCTGGTTTCTAGACACAGATTGATATTAAGAGATAGATAGATTCAGATATTTTTATTCGACCCTAAAAGTATTCAAATTACAGTTAAAATATTTCAACATCATTTCAAATTATTCATGGTCAAGGAGGCAGTGACTAAGCTGAAGTGACAACGCAGTCGTCAATGCCTCCTTAAAAGATGACGACAAGTATATTTATCAGAGAAAAAGAAGACAACTACCAGGACCTCTTCATCCTAAGACAGGTCGCAGGAGACATATACAAGTGCACTGTCCTATGTTGGCCATTAAGGATGGAGGACGTCTTCACCTTATTAGTGTCACCATCCACAGCCATGAGGAGGCCCAAGACCTGTGGGGCTCATACCAGGTTAAAAAAAAAACCCCAAAAAACAGACACAATTAAATCAATATATAGGTTTTACATATGAATGATATATATCGTATTATATCCAGCATGATATCACTCACTATGTCGTGATACTTCCGCGAAGAGCCCATCCCTTGAACCGAATTGGATTTTTAGAGATGCTTGCTTGCTTGCAAGCGGCATCTCTATTGCGGGAAGAAAGCTCTGAAACTTATGACAACTTCTTTGGGCTTGCTGTTTCATCTCTGTCATTAAAATTTTGCATACAGTCTCAATAGAATTTTATCCTGCGTTGATAAACTTTTGGTGCCTTTCTGAGATGGGAAAAATAATAAAGAAAACAAACAAGCTGGCTTTCTTCAGGTCAAAGGTCAATCATGGCAATGCAGGTAACTGGGTCTTGGTGACCTAATTTTGCACATAATTGACAATTTGACAACAGTCTGATTGGCATTGAAGTGTCAGTGTTTGTTTTGGGCCTGATTGGCATTGAAGTGTCAACTGATCTTGAAGTTCAATACCCTTTTATGATTGGCATTATTGATCTTTGCATTTTTGAGAAATAAGGAAAATTGTGAGGGTTGTTTGGAATGACACATTTCAGTATTGGAAGTCAGCATGATGTTTTCATTTTGTTCACCAACTTCACACGGCCAGCCCGACTTTGTTTACCAATAGATCGTCTTCAAACTTTGGATTTATATAATGCAGAACCTAAATTTCGGTTGAGCTATGGTAGAACTCTATATCTTGATTTGAAGTGCCAAAAACATGGTTTTTCTTGAGGCTATCTTGGCATTACAATCCTCGCCAGGCCAAGCCTATGGTTTTAGGCCAAGACTATGAATTGTTATGTTCAACTAAATCAGCCGCACAGACCTATGGTAGCATTGATTACAGGATTGGTGACATTAGGCCTACTCCAATAGCAATTGAAGGCTCTTTTGTATGAATACACAAGAAATAGGGTTTACTCCTCCTTCTCCAAGGTGTGAATTACTTGAAGTGCAATTAACCGTTGAGTTCCAGTGTCTTTTTATTGACATTTATATGAATGACCTATTAATGGTGATTAAACAACAACAATTTGTTATTAATCTTAATACTAGTATTAAGCAAATTGCTGCAGTTGTTTTAGTCTAAACGATTTGAGAAGTAGGCCTATTTTTGAACTTTTGAAACACAAAATTGATTAAATCCGACAAATCAGGGAGGAAGAAAGGAAGGATTAAGGAAGGAATGAAGGATAGAAAAATGGAGAAAGGAAAGAAAGAAGACAAAATATATAGCATATATATGGATAGAGAGATAGATAGTTCCTTGTAGATGTAAACAGACAGACAAAAGGGTAGATATGCAGTCTATCTGCAAGCATCTCTTAAAGTGCTTGCACGTTATTTTTATTTTCTGGCATTGGCATTTATAGTCTGCCCAAATAATTGCAGCCTTTCCAATAAATCGAACATAAAATATGCTTGAAGAGAAATGTTATTTATCATTTCAAAATAAAATAATTTTAATCCTTTATAAAACTACAAAATTACCATGCATATATTTTTCATTATTTGGCATGTTCACAAATTTGTGGAGGTGTAGATAGATAGATAGATAGATAGATAGATAGATAGATAGATAGATAGATAGATAGATAGATAGATAGATAGATAGATAGATAGATAGATAGATAGATAGATATGGCAAGTGTAGCCCTCTAAGCCCAGTTCTGGGCGCTCACGAGGGTTGATTGATGAGATGAGAGAGAGAGCAGGAGTCCTCAACATGTTACACATTTACCCCATGTGAGGGATCTTTTACTTGCCCAGCACAGACACTGATACAAGGGGCCGCCAATTTAACGTCTCATCCGAACGACATCCAGCTGGGATTTTGCTCATAAAGGTACACTGAAAATTTTGGGTTCCCCAACCGGGAGTCGAACCCATGCAGGCAAAGACCTTCAGCGGAGCAGGCGGGAACCTTAACCACTACGCCACCCAGCTGCTGTAAAAATTATATACCTGAAATTACACTCTCAATCATAAATTTATTGATTTTGAAGATTAATTTGTTATTACAGTAAAGTGCTCCTAAGTGAGGCTTCAATGAAGCACTATAAAATAAATAAAATGTTAAAGTGTTAAAGGGTCTACATTTTCTAGTATCAGATGTCATTTTTATCATGTAAATTTGAGTTTCTTCATGTGAGAAAAGTCAATTGAAAGGCCTTTGGAATTATCCTCTAAATCTTCTTGTAAGGCTCATCTTGACATCTTCTACATCACTGGGCCTTTAAAATTGTGTTGGGCATCCCCCACCACTTTGAAAACTTCACAATTTCTACATTTCACCGTACCATTACTGTTCGCAGGGTTAATGATGTAGCGCGCCTTTCCAACCGTGACCAGTTCTTGAAAATGGCAGTCATGTGGCCCAGCATGAGTTATCATAGTTGTCAACTTCTCTTTTTTGTCCTTTCATCCTCTTGATCCTTCTAAAAAATAGGTTAATCTAAACTAAACAAGAAAGTGTTAGCCACTCAGTAGGCAACTAGGGTAGACTATGCCACTCACTGTTGCATGTTGAATTTAATATCTAGGCCAAAAAAGAGGCATATATCTTTTTTTCTGAATTTACACAAACAATTTTGGAATCAGTTATTGAACAGTTAATGGTAGCATTATCCAATTTAACACCAACCATTTTTAGAGTCTTCCTCGCTGGCTATCTTGTTATCTGCGCGGATTTCTGTCCATCCGCACCTGGATGCACCGCAATGGCCTTCCCCAATTCCCACTCCACTGCTCATCCAATTGAGTTGTCTGACACCAGAAAATCTTTTTCGTGCTTGGCATCCCACTGGGACTGGACTTCAGATTTGTTGCTATGGCAACAGCTTGATGAGACTTACTCAAGACAAGTTGGTCCTTGGGCGACATTCTTGAGACAGTCCGAAACGCATCTATATTCCATAGCCTGCTCCTGCCAAAGCTTATGGTATTTCCTTGAATTGTAGCCCAGCTCTTTATTTATATGTGCCTGCTATAGCACAGTATAGGACCCATCACAGCCATAGTCCTTTTGTGAGTAAGGTTTTATTTTATTCAATGATATCGTTGAGTTGCTGATTGTGAATAAATTGTGTCTGTTGTGAACCACATCAATCTGACCAAGTCAGTCACAGTTCTTATTTGTTTTTTCACAGTTTGACCTGTGACTTGATTGACAGAAGTCAACAGTTGCTTGTAACATGCTGCTGAAAGGCTTCAATTTTTCCAAATGACAGTTATTCCCTCAATTGGTCCAGCAGGATGTCCTCGATTGGACCACCTTATGAATGTATGTAAATTGATAATACAGCCTGTGAAATGACATTTGGAACCATTTACGAAGTAAGAATCCCTAAAAACATTTAATTATGGTCCAGAGATAAGTAAACTTAATTATGATAATTTGACTCCCGTGCTAACATGCCCTCTACTGGCACTTTCTGGAACTACATCAAAAAGGCAATAACTCCAAAACTGAAATTTTCTCTTGCCTGAGGTTATTTGTAATAAGCAGAAATTTTTGCTTTTGCACTGCTTAATAATGCAAATAGCTTGGATTATTTAAAACAATGCTTTCCGATGTGGTCCAATTGAGGCAACTCCGTGGTCCAATTGAGGATACTCAGTTAGTGATTGCAGAAATTGAACATTTTTTTTGTAAATGTTCTACAGATCGAGCTTTGTTCGCAACACAATAGTAGGGGAAGCTTGGGAGAGTTGGGCCACTTTTTATGTTCTTGTGCCTCCTGCCGACAGTAGTGATTATATAAAAATGCTTAATGCATGTATTGCATCTAGTTTATATTTAAGAATATATCTGTAGGATTGCATTGATATATGCGCAAGGACATATGAGCTACAGCCCTATGAAAATTGTAAAAATTTTGGCCCAACTCTCCCCATGAAGTGGGAGACTTGGGCCATTCAGAAGGAGACTTGGGCCATTGTAATATGTCTGGTTTGGTAAAGCTGTACTTGAGGCCAAGTTGAGGGTCATATATTTCTAACCTGTAATATTGTGGTCATAGAAGTCATTAATCCAGAATTGAGGCCTCTTGCAACACTAGTTTGCTGTCAGACTTAAGCCTCGGCCTGACGGCCCAACTCTCCCCATCTAGATTTCCTGATATTTAATTTTATTGGACCCTGAAATGTAATAAGGCCTAAAAATATTCAGTCTCTGTTGAAAATTGTTCTAGGCAAGTTCTTCAATCTTAATAAAAATGAATCTGGGTAAATGCAACACATGTGGGGACAGTCGTGGCACTGTCCCAACTCTCCCCCATTCCACCATTTTTTTCTCAATCCCAATTATGACAAAACTGGTTGTCTGATAATTTTCCAAAATATGTCAATAACAACTGAATAGTCAAGCCTATCAAGCATGCCAGAGAAAATTTTCTCAGTCCTTGTTGTCTGACAGACAATTAAAAACTCATAACATGGCTCAACTTTACTTTTTTCATCAAAATTCGAATTTTCATCTCTCTAAAGATCATGGCAAGCATATTAGCCAAGTATGTTACATCCATTAAAAGATATTTATTTTCATAAAATTTTGGTGGCTGCAGCTTTCTCAAAAATGTTTTAGTTTCCTCAAAAATCAGGGTGGCCCAACCCTCCCTGCGGCCCAACTCTCCCAAGCTTCCCCTACAACATATTTCACCTCAATCTTCATCTTTCTGAGCAGTTTTTAGCTTCATAGCACTGATAACCTTTACACACTGAGCACTTGAAGTTAGGTGGTCCATTCAAGGGGTCCTTCCCCTAGATAGACAGAGAGACATATAGATAGAAAGACAAACTGTAATTTACTATTTATGCTTAAATCGGCAACTTTTTTATTTCAACCACAATCTCATACTCCGGAGAGCTACAAGATTATGAATAATTAAAATGTTGACAGTCAGGAAATGTGATTTTGTTGTTACCACTCAATTCTCGACATAAGCAATTTATGGGTGGCAGATGGTGGGCGTCTTCCATGAATACTAGCACAGAGCGTTGTTCAGAGTCTCTCAACAAGAAAAGGCATAAATAACTAAACGTGTGTAGCAATACTGAATACAGCCTGATGCCGAAGCCTGAATGTGATGCTTTTCCATGGCACGGATCACTCAGCGAATGAGATACAACTGCTGGTATGGAAAGGCCAATGCAATTGCCTGGAAATTGGATTACACCAATTACAAAGATGCATCAGTTGATGCCCCAAGACAAAGGCAAATTTTTATGTCACCCAATGGCCCCTTCTAATTTTGAGATAAAGGGCAAATTTGGTTGTGTGTCAATGCAGACAACATAATCAGAATCTTGTTGTTACATTTGCTCTAGCTTAATTTGATAAATTTGGTTCATTGTATTACCATCACTGTTAGAGCTCTGTATGTTTTTCGTCCTTCCAATGCACTTATTCTATTTAGATGCATAATTGAAATTCCTATAAATGTTGTTTTATCCAAAGGAGAACAGATTTCTTGCCTTGACTGTGGTCTGCACAAGCACTGGTTCAACAGCCTGGCACTGACGTAGTCGCTTTCCAGATAGTGGCGCTGAATCATGTTAGGGGTATTTGGCTCCACCTGGCAGAAGCACAAACAGAGTTCCTTGCCAGCATATAATAAAACAGAAAATACATTTTTAATGAGGGGATTGCATGAGAACTCATCCACAAAGAGTTCTCCATGTTTTTACAGCAGCGGATTAACATTGCTTGTATTGCTGGTCCAGTCACTTTACGTTGTTGTATTCAGCATAAATTTTCAAAATTATGCCGGTGCTATAAATTTGACCTTTGGCAAATGTTTTAACAAATTTAAGGCATCCAGTTGATTTTACTAACCTGTCTGTTGAGTCCAAAATGGCGGTGCAACCACTAAATCCCCTGCAGGATAGATTTTACTGGAATGACAGTGCAAACGAAGGGTCAAAATGAGCAAAATACAATTAGAAATATGTCTGTATTATTGACACCTTTTGCAGTTTGTCAGATATAATTTTGGCTGACATTCCATGTCAACTCAGGCAGTGGTCCAGCTCGACCATCTCAGATCCTCTTGAAGCTCGAGTCAATAATTGACCTGATATCAAAATGTATAATTCCAAAATAATAGCTTCAACCAACAAATAGTTTTGGATATACCAATAATTATGGCATATATACAGGCCCTTAAGTGGAGGGGTTTGTCAACAAGATTTACTGTTGTGCTTGAAAGCTTCTGAACCCGTGACACTTTTTACCTTATTTGCGCACAACTCTCTGACAAACACAGGAAGAGATTAGAAATTCATAATAAAACTGAACACCATCTTTTATGTGTGAACAACAATTCATAGCAAATAATGACGTTTGGAAATGATTTTATGATAAAAGTTTCCAAAACTGTGTGTTCAAAAGTTTCTGAACCCTTCTGAAACATATACAATTAACAACTTGTATGTTCCCCTTTTGCTTAAATAAATGCTTCCAAACACTTCATATGGCTATGGACCAACAATTGGCAGATTATCTGTGGGATTTTTGACCATTTTTCAAGAGAGCATTTTCTTAACCCTCGTAAGCTGGTGGGTCGTCTGAAGTGGACTGCTTTGTCAAATCTCACCAAGGCATATCTATTGGGTACTGATCAGAAAACGGTCCAGGCCATACTAGAACCCTAAATTTGACGGATTATAACCATTTTTTAGTGGATTTGCTTGTATACTCTGGTTAATTAGTCTGCCGGAAGACCCACTAGCGTCCATATTTCAGGCTTATAAGTGTAAGCTTTACATTTTCTGAGTGCATATCTTGATATTTCTTAGAATTCATTGTGCTATCAACAATTGTATATTCTCCTGTCCCATTTATAGCAAAACAAACCCATACTATGATGGAGCCACCGTTATCTTTCACAGTTTAAAGTTTGGTTCCTTGAAAGCAGCACCTTCAGTACACCAGATATAGCAATTTTGACTGTGGCCAAAATGTTTGATTTTTTAATTAGTTTGTCCACAGGACATGGTACCAATACAATATTCTGTAATATTGCAGAAGAAGGGGTGGCACAAAACACATCTGAGAACTGACTTGGTAATTTATTTTCTAAGTCTAACATTTTTTGGGTTGAAAGTATGTAAATTGGCACTTATCACTAAAGTCAAATTTTTTCAAATTTCCAAAGGAAAACCATACAAAGTAATCATCATAATAACCTTGGTAGTGCTGCAAAAATCATGAATATCATAGTGTACACTTGTCTTACTGTAATATTCAAAATTCATGGTTTAAGACCAAAGGTCCTCACTTCAGGTGACATGCTCCCACAGACTGAATATTAATGTAACCATTATTTATAACTTAACATTGAAAAAAAAAAAACTTAGTATAGTTGTTTCAACACTGTTGAATTGTGACTAATCAATTTAGTCTGAAATAACTCTATTCTAAATCAATTTAAATATTGATAATCTTTGCTTCATTTATTGTGAATAGAAATAGTTTGCACAGTAGTACTCTCTAAGTTCAACAATAATTTGCTTTAAAGTACTGTCAAGGGTGTGATTTTGCTTTGAATATATGGTTGGCAGTGCACTTATGCCACACAGGATGTGTTCCGTTGGGGCAAAGCATTGATTGGTTGATTAATAAGTCTTGTAAATTTCCAAATCATTTGTTGTGGTACCAAGAGTACCTGATGAAACTCGGTACATACAGAGTTTGTCATTGATACATTGTAATTCAAAAGGCATGACGAGTTCATGTGCCAGACACAGTTTTCATGTTACTGATTCGACTTTGCAAATACTGGGCATTGTTTTTGTTTTATTGTATGTTGTTCTGAACTCTTTGTGATTGAACAAAGAAGGAAGAATTGCCAAAAAATTGGGTCTTGGCCCATTCATAGAGTTGATGTGGCGTTAAAATTTGATTTCATCAGGTAGTCTTGGTACCACAATCCAACAACTTCAAGCTTGATAGCAATAATTCAATTAAGGCTGGTCAATACATTGCTGCTGTGTATGATGATGTCTGGTATGTTTGCATAGTCAAGGAAATTTATATGACAAATAAGGATGTCTTCATTCAGTTCATGCATCGCGAAGGCCCAACAAAGGTCATTGTTTTGGCCTGATGAGTGTTATATGCACAACGATCACATCTTTCTTGTGTGGCATAAATACACTGCCAACCTCATCTTCAAAACAAAATTACACCCTTGATGAGAGTACAGTACAACTCAAAATAAAGTAAGAAAATTTCCAGTCAGAAGTTCTCTGTTTACCTATTTTGCCCTCCTTTCTCCTTTCCTCCCCAAATCTCCTTACAACTACCTTTGACTCCTCGCCACAACCTTATCTCATGTTAAGAACTCTATTAAAACAGTTGGCAATGAAATTGCAATTAGCAAAGGGGTACAATATCAAAGAAATCAAACACCACAGGGATGATGGAACTTGAATAGAGTTGGCAGAATGTGAAATAATTGTAATTTTAACTGGGTAGTTTAAAGTAGGAAAAGGTAGGAAGGGATTTGTGGGGAGCCAAAAAGTGTGAAAGGGCAAAGTAGCGGCTGATTCTTCCTTCCTGCTGGGGTAATCATACTTTATTTTGGGTTGTGCTGTATACTTTGAACTTAAGGTGGCTCGATACTCGTGAACTTTCCAAGATAGAATTTCTTCAAAATGATCCAAAATATAGTTTCTAGCAAGAATACGTAAAACTTTTGCTGGGGAACCAGCCTTTTTTCATAATATTTGAGGTTATGTACAAGAATGTCGGTGCATGCAAAACCAAAAGATATCAACTTTTTTCTTAACTTCTTTATTGTAAAGATTGCCATGCCATTAAGTGGTCATTCATCCCATGCTATTCAATGAAGCATGGAGTTGAAGAGGACTGCTTAATGGAAAAGCTAATTTAAAAAAACAGAGTCAAATATTTACTTTAAAGAACTTTTCTAGGGGTTCCAAACAAAAGTTTCTATTTTGAAAATTTAACTTTTTTTTTTTTACCATGGCACAAAAAAAAATGACGGGATAGAATTTTTTGTTTCTCTGTCAATTATTTCCAAATAAAGTGAGGAACAATATAATGATATAGACAAGCCTTCCAACCGCACTGGAAATTGATATAAAAATTTATTTATATATATAACAGAGTCATTTTTCAGAAATTAGACATGCTTGCTAAAAATCACCTGCAGAAATTTTCTGTTCGCAGCAGAAAGCTGAAAATCTGTCAGATTGTAGTAAACTTCATGGCGAATCTAATGCTGTTAACGAGAAGTTTCTAGCCACCGTAGACAGTGCTGGATTTCCCAATAGGCCGAGTAGGCCTGCGGCCTAGGGCCCACTGCCTTTGGGGGGGCCCACTGCACCCAAATTCACGCGTACGCGCGGCGCACATATGTCACGTATATATTGCCCTTGCACAGAAATGGAACATAGTTGCAGTCAGTGACCCCCAGTAGAAACATATGGAGAGGGCCCTCCAAAGTCAGTGGGCCCCCAAAGTCGGTGGGCCCCCAAAGTCAGTGGGCCCCCAAAGTCATTGGGCCCCTAAGCGGCAAAACCAGTGGGCCCTTTTAAATGATGCTTGGTGTGTAAAAGAAACGCTAGATGAACGAGTCGAGGCCCCTCCAATGGGCCCTTGTAGGCACGAGTACAAGAAATGCTGGATGGAGGGGACCCCTCCTGAGTCAGTGCGACCCACAAAGTCATTGGATCCCCCACAATGCGGCAAAACTAGTGGGCCCTTGCTGATGCACACTTAGTGCGTACAAGAAATGAGAGACAGAGGGGGCCCCTCTAGAGACAATAAGCTACATGAAGGAGGCCCCTCCAGAGTCGGTAACCTAGATTAAGGGGGCCCCTCCTGAGTCAGTGGGCTCTCATAAGTCATCAGCCCCCCCCCCCCCCCAAGCGGCAAAACTAGTTGGCCCTTGTAGACACATGTTTTGTGCGTCAAATAAACGCAAGATGGAGTCAGTGGTCCCTCCAAAGTCATCGGGCCCCCCAAAGAGGCAAAACTAGAGGACCCTTGTAGACAAGGGCTTTGTACTTCAAATTAACTTGTGCAAAATGGCAGGTCCCTCTTGAGTCAGTTGGCCCTCCAAAGTGGAAAAACATATATGTCATTATGTCAACTTATTGAAGGCCAAGGGGGGAATTTTGACAAGTGCATTCCAAACCTAGCTATTTTAGTTAAGATTTTTCAGACATCCCTGTGGCAAATTGTGAGGGCGAGAGATTATTTTCTCACAAGAGTGATAAGTCACCTGAGATTGATAATTCGCCATGAAAAATTAAATTCACTATCTTTGCTGGCAATTGAATCTTCCCTGTTGCTTGACATCGACACTCAATATATAATTGACAAATTTTCATTAGAAAAAAAAACAAAAACATAAAGAAACATCTTTAAATCAATGGTATCCAGGTAAATCTTACTTTCCCTACACATGATACAGGTTTCTCTCAAATTCTATGTCAAGAACTCCTTGTGTTTTTTTTTTTTGTTATGCCATACATGGTTCTATCTGAGATCCTATTATCATTCAGAGAACATTGTTGTGACTTTTGACCTATTAATTAACTTTTTGCTCTGCAATGTTTTATTCTATCTTGGACTTATATAATCATACTGGCAAAATTGTTCTGAGTCTTGTGACATTTGACCTATTAATTTACTTTTTGGTTCATTATAATAAGAACATTGATGAGAAATTTGACTTATTATGCTCTGGAATGCATTGCTCTAACTTAGACTTTTATACAAGTAATTAGATAATCGTACGGAGACAAATAGTTTTAACATTTAACCAAGTAATTTACTCTGTGCTTTATACTGTGAACATTGTTGTGTCAGATGTTAATCAACTAATTAGTTTTTACTCAACAATGGGGAATCTATCATTAATTTCCATAATCTTACAGATGCATTAATATTTAACCTTGTAAGTTTCAACCCAAAAATTCACTTGTTAGTTAACATCTTCAAAACTTTGGCTGTGTGATTTCAAGCAATTTTAACTGTCAACTTATTTGGTCTGTTAAATAATAAATATTATCAGGAAAATATCTTGTTTGGCACTAACATTATTATAGAACAGATGACCTTTAAAACTGCTCAGAATTAATTTCCAGCCACCAAAAAACCTTCAGCTTCTTTGGGCCTAGAGCGGCCTCCCAGACCCCCGACCTACTGGGCTTCGGCTCGTTGGGCCTCGCATTTTCAGGGGCCCCCTAAGTGACTTGGCCTAGGGCCCATCCTCATCTAAATCCGGCCCTGACCGTAGAACCGGCGTAAGTGGCAAACGAAGCGGCCGTCGCATGAAATTCTCACAGTGAAAAAAAAATGCTGAATAAGTGACAGCAGACCTCTGCTGCTGTGGTGACGTCACGTTAGATAGTGGTGACGTCACGTTAGGCCTGCCTGGCTGCGCGGAAATGTGCGTAAATGACCATTTTACATGAGTAGCGAGCCACCTTAATTTTTGTTGCACATATAGAGACATCTGTGCAAACCATGTTTATGTGCAATAAATGAAGGGAAGATGACCAACTTTCGAATTGATTAAGAATATAACATTTTTATCTAAAATGGATAAGTTTCAGTTGAAATATTATTAGATGCAAACATTTTTTATCAATGTGAAATTAATGGTTACATTAATATTCAGTCTCTCAGACAATGGTACTTATCTGAGGTCCTTTGGTCTTAAACCGTAAAGATTATTACAGTAAGACAAGTGTTCACTGCCATGTTCATAATTTTTGCAGCACTACCAAGGTTATTATTTTGATTTTGTATGGTTTTCCAGAATATACATAAGGCATTGTATTGGGAAATTAGGACATGTTCAATTTGAGTCACTACAGCACAAATGTCCTTGTCTGGGGTCATCCCATGACTTCATGAATGTAGGCTAATGAAACTACGTTTTCCCTAGTCACTAGGAATAGCAAAAGAGATGCTGACACAATCTTGAATGTAACTTTAAATCTCTGACCACAGTGAAACTCCAAAAATGGTCCAGAATGACTTGCTTTGTCAATAATACAGATATTGGATTGGTACCAGGTGTCAGGACCAAGCCCTGCCCTGTCAAGGATGACTCGTTTGGACAAAAAGTCAATATTTGAACTTGTGTTTAGTGCAACATATATGCTTCAAAAAGCTAACATTTTTCAATCAACCATCATCACTAATCTATTAGTTTATAAGCAAAATATGATTTATGGACACAGAATATACATAAGGCCTTGTATTGGGAAATTAGGACATGTTCAATTTGTCCTTGTTTGGGGGCATCCCATGACTTCACGAAACTATGTAGGCCAATGAAACTATGTTTTCCCTTGTCACTAGGAATAGCAAAAGGGATGCTGACACAATCTTGAATGTAACTTTAAATCTCTGACCACAGTGAAGCTCCAAAAATTGTCCATATTGACTTGCTTTTTATCTTGTCGAAACCCCCTCCACATGAGGGCTTGAAAAACTATGTGTCGATGGCAGTTAAGGGAGTCAGCTGTGTCCTTTAACAGCAGGATTCTTCTGAATTAAAAGAGACATGAATCAATAAATGCTGTTTTTTTTCACAGGTCCATAGGACTTATATGATTTCTTAGAGAGACTTAAAACTTTGTAAACAGTCACGACAACAGTCACGACAACATGGAGGACTTTCCACACTCTGTATCAGTATACAGTCTACCGGAACAGCCCATGTACATGTAAACAACCCGCATGCAAATGAACAAGATATGGCAGAGTGAACTTGTTACCTAATTGTTTTCGTTCATACTGTGGGAATCTTTAATTGTTATACACTGTAGACTAATAACAATAATTTTGGACAACAGTGCGAATGTTTTTACTTTCAAGTTATTAATGCCTCTTCAAGCTATACAGTGGAAAATGGGAGAATCAAAACAAAGTGACATAACAAGTTTATAGATAATTCACACAGGGTGTTTTTGGACATAAACAAGAATCAATGTTTATGAGAAGCTACACAACCAATCAGTTAAAATTGTTTGGATTGTTTATCCAATTCAAGGAGTCCCTCTGACACTCGTCATCAGCAAAAATTGGGACTTATGTAGTCTGGTATCACAAAGATTCAAATATTAAAAGCTCACACACTTGAAGAAAATACTTGTGGCTGGCACTTTCCAGACCATGGCACTGGAGCATGTTTACATGCAATGCAATTGGCTCCACCTAGCAGTGAAGCAAATCATTGCATTCGACAACTCTAAATAACATTAAGGATGGTAGTGAAGAATTTGTGAATTATGGGGCATATTCTTGATTCAGACAATATTGCACCATATAAAACAGTAACAACAAAGTAGATATGTTTCTTTATTTGTGTAAACTCAACATTAAATGTATTGGATGATATGAGATCTCAGTTTAACATGCAGATTAGGAACTTTGATGGGTGCAAAATAAACCCACATAGTAGTGGCATATATTATATGCAATAATTACAGGGCTAATTGAATAATATCATAGTAAGCAATAGAGCCGCTTATTCATGTCATGTACAAAATCATTTTGCTTTCAAGAAGCAACCATACACACTTCATACCAAACTTTTTAAAATCGGATCAACTTTCACTTTCCACATCCAAATACATAACACAGTTCAACCAACTGCTTTACATCAATGAGGGTGAATTGACAACAAGACAACTTTTTAAAAAAAAGTTTGGAAAACATAATTAATTAATATATCATAAAGTTGCATCATCGATCTGCATTGGCATAAGAGAATAAACTAGTCCTGTACAAAGCTACAGCTAAACCTAATCCTCAGGCCAGCTTGCCTACATGTTGTGGTATCAACTGCGAGGTACACAATTAGAATTACAAAAGCACAACTCTGATCTCTGAGGGCACTGAATGTTTCAAGTACATTTATAGCTAAGATGCACTTGCATGCTAACTTGCTTAACTAGAAATTGCAGGTGCAAATATTGCTCTTTTTGCATTGACTTTTTAAGAAGCAGTGAATATTAAACTACCTTTTTCTCCAACTACTTACATATCCAATTCTGCATCAGCAATTAACTGCCTAAAAACCCTAACAAAGGCCTTATCAAGAATGCATAGACTTCAGGTTGCATATTACAATACTTTATTGTCAGTTATATGATATCCATTCATTTCAGGTGGTTTCAGTTGGATATGTTTGCATATTTTAAGAGAAGGTGGCACTGACTCTGCTTTCCTCCCAGTGGCGGCCTCTTGTGGATGGATTACTCCATGATGTTAGGTATCATCATCATCCCTCAACAACCCAAGTTTCTGGCCAACCCATTTGCATTTCTCTTTAACTTCCTCTTGCATCAGATTGAAACACATAGCAAGCAACGATAATCCAAACGCTAACCACAACGCACAAAGGACCAACTTCTCGTGTGATCCCCAGTCACTCACATCCGTCCCAGGAACGATGTCCCCAAACCCAATGGTACTAAGTGTGATGAAGCAGAAATAAGAACCAGTCAAGTAATCCCATTCTTCCCATAATGCAAACAACATTGACCCCCCAAATATATATCCGGCAATGATAATTAAACAAATTGAGATTGGAACCGTCACTTTCTCCTGCGATTCACTCTCTCCAAAGTCAAAGGGGTCATCGTATCCAATTGCCCCCGATTCTTTACTCAAGTCAAAGAGGTCATAAGGATTTTGGTCAATGGAAATAGCAGAGTCTGGTTGTGTGGTGACAACGCAATCATCTCCTGACAGGAGCTTTTCGGAAGTATGATCAGGAGATGAGGGTAACTCATCCTGCACAAACGATTCACTCTTTGCAGTCACAAACGACTCGTCGGAGCCATAGTGGCGCTCAGCGTTTTTCAAGTCTGAACTAGTGCCTAAATGGTTCATGTCTTCTGCAGAGAACGACCGTTTCGTTGAGCCTCCAGACTTCAACTGCTGAGCTTTCAGCTTCTCTCGCCGCGCCCCTTCGAGAATCAGCATCCTCATGAGTTCTCTTCGCTGCAGCGCTTTCTGGGCATTCTTCCCTTTGAAGGACTTCTTGGTTGACTTGCCTCGGCCCAACTTGCCATCCTTGGCAGGCACTTGGACTGGAATTATTCCACTGGGATGAGGAAGGGGGAATAATGCTGTGGGTGATGCAGTGGAAGGCGTTAAGGCCTCCGCACCCTTTCGACTAGGAGATCTGTCTTTTAGAATGGAGGGTGGGGGTTCTTTCAAACTCCTACTGGTTGGTTTATCTCTAGATTTACCCAACATTGTCACTTTGTTGTCAAAGCGCGTCTTTTCTTTGAGTGAGGAAGGCCTCTCTTTCTCTTTCTCTTTGGCCTTCTTTTTATCGCTGTCTTTTTTCTTGTCACTGTCTTTTTTCTTGTCACTGTCTTTTTTCTTTTCAGTGTCTGTTTTCTTGTCACTGTCTTTTTTCTTGTCACTATTTTTCTTCTTCACACTGTCTTTCCTCTGTTTAGAGTCTTTTGCGTCATCACAGCCTTTACTGTTATCTGCAGTGTCAGTTTGTTCTATTGATGATTTCTTACTTTTCTTGGAATCCTGTATTGAGTTTTCTCCTGAGGGCTTGTTTTCATCATTGCTTGGATCTGACTCCTTAGCATCTTTGTCAGCAGTTTTGGAATTCTGACTGGAATCTTTGGAAAGAGTGGTGTCTCCATCATCATGGGCAAATCCTGAGTTATCCATAGATTCCGCCAAGAAAGCAGATTGGGACTTGTCGCTTCCTTTCTTCTCCTTGCTTCGGTCTCTCTTTGTCTTCTTGCTTTTCTTGGATTCCTTCTCAGCCTCCTTCTTTTCCCTTTTCAACCTTTCCTTTTCCTTCTTTTCCCTCTCCTTCTTCTCCTTCTCTCTCCTCTTTTCTGCCAACCTCTGCTCTTTTGTCTCCCTGCTCTTACTTCTGCTCTTGCCTCTCTTCCTCTTCTTCTTACCATCTGCGTCTTCCACATTGGCTTCGTCGGTGGCAGTGGCAAGTGGAATGGTATCCATATCATCGGATGCCCCACCATTCAGAGCAGGAGCAGGCAGTGCATCAGAGGTCGGTAAGAACACTCCCTCCTCATCATCATCATCATCATCATCATCAAGAATTGCAGTTTCTCTTGCATCAGCAAAATTTTCAATGTTATCCCAATCAATGATAGGTGTCTGGGGGGTTTTCTTTGTAGTTGTATCTTCATCATCATCTGTATCACTGTCTAGGATGGCAGTTTCCTTAATACCATCATCCTCATCATCTATATTATCATCTAAAATGGCAGTCTCCCTAACAGGGAGCGTTTCATCAGCCACAGTTACTTGGTAAGGAGGCGGAAGCGTCTCCTTTGTGCCTCCAGCTGCTTGTTCTATGTCGTCATTATTTGCTTCGCCTTCCCGGTCATCCTCTGTCTGTTCGTCAGGAGGTACATCCTCTATGGCTAAAGGTATCTCATCCCTTAGACTGTGACACTCAGGATCCAGCTCATCTGTCCCTTGGTATCCTAATTCTGACGTCGTTTGTCGCAACAAACTGTTCCGCTGAGCTGCTTTCCGTCGTCGAGCTATGGCTCGTTCTCGTTTCCGCTTTCTCTCACACCTCTGGCAGCAACAAAGATCACAGCAAATATTCTTGTAGAAAAGACGGAAACAGTCCGCCATGAAATTACCAATGTTAGATAAGTATAAAAACGTCAATGGTATTCCGACTAAGGCATAAACGATGGTGAGAAGGCGTCCCCAAGTTGTCTTCGGAGCAACGTGGCCATACCCTGCAACCGAAAGAGAAACAATATCAGCACATCACCTGTTTATGACAATGAAACAATATAGAGCAACATTACCTAAGAGTTTTATGCTGGATGTGATGATATTTCTGGCCTTAAGTGCTCTCATAAACACAGCAATTATTACTTGTATGTCATTCTCGAGATGCCAAACACATGTCACTGAATTGAGTTTCTGGTGCATCAAAACCTATTAGTCTGGCTATAATCATAAAAGAGAGTTGTTTTGCCTGCATGTACAGTGTCTGACTGAACCTTTCGCTTAGCGTCTGTGCAAAAGTCATATGCCTGAAAAATAATACGCATCTCGGGGTGAATTATTGCTTATTGTTTGGGGGCTCGGAGGGAGGTAGGGCGGAGGTGATGTCTGGTGGCCCAATAGCATTTTGAGGCACACCTGTTTCCATCATGGTTGATGGTTGGACCCTCCGCTAAATAACCTGTTCGAGACTAACATCTCTAAAATCCGGGTGTGCTCAACAGGGGTGAAATTTGTCATTCTCACAGAGAAGTCTGATACAAGAAAAAACTATAGCAATTCCATGGCAGAGAGAATGTATGCCTGATTGCTGAGTTGTAAAATTGGGAAGATTGGGGGCAGTAGAACTGTCAAACCTATTGTTCCTGTACCTGTGTACCTATGCTTATTATCATGCACAAGAATAAGAAACTTCATATTTGAGAGGTGACTGACATATTCCATTATAAATATCAGTTTTTCTGACTGCTTTGCTGCTGCCACTAATTGAAATAATAAAGGAATGCACAACTTCCAAGAGACTACAGCTTTATCTCTCCTTCCATGACATATTATCCTTGTGGTATCCATTGGTTATCATTCCATCTCAATTATTGCATAAGGAAAAAAAAGGATAATTATATTTAGGAAGTGTCAACAAAAGAGCAAAAGCCCTTGAGGAGAAAGAGGAAATCCTCGTGGGAAATCAATCAACAATTTCTGAATAAAAAAAATTGAAACTTGCCCTTGCAAAAAACTTTGGCAAGTAACAATAAATCATCGACCACCTGTGTCAATTGCAACAGGTGGTGGCTTTACTTTTGCTGATACATTGTTATGCAGTGTGCCCCGGTATCTTTCTTTTTGCCAGTCAGTATAATCTACACCCTAATTGTAACAAGTAACTGGAGGGCTTGTCTTAATCACTGACAATACACCGTTGTTTTCTTGGGAAACATCCTTGATAACCAGGCAATACATTTGATTAGGAGAGAGACAGCCCCTCCTAACACTGTTCATTTGGCTCAGCACTGAGGCTGTACTGCTGCATGTGTGTATCTCATCTTCAAAAAAAATGTGATGGGTTGAGGGGGCTCCTACATTCGCCAGCTGGGGAAAAAAGTTGACCTATTGCGAAGGCTGACACCCCGCCAAGTCTGTGTGTCCAATGCACTCCGGCGAAAAAAACTTCTGTATACTCTCTTGTAAAACTTCTGTATACTCTCTTGTATACTGGAGATAAATGAGGTACATGTCCAGGCTATGACGTCACAACCAGACCTTCCTCCTCCAGGACCTTAGCAACCGGGTAATTGCAACGTTGCAGCATCATGCAGTCATTGCAAAACTAATCAAATGTTGAGCAAAACACAACAACCTGCCATCTATCATCCCATGGCGATAATTGGCGAATTTTACGTGTCAGAGGCACCATCGCCCATGTGTTTATCGTTAAAGAGGAGGTACACCAAGAGCTCTAACATTCAATCCAACTACAAAATGTGCACTCAATGTTTCTAAATAACCTTTAATTTACACCACAGACCGCTATGACGACTAATTGTGCACCGAACTGTTTCCAAAACAATTCATCGATGTGGCCATTTTCTGCAATCATATTCCAAGCAGCCTATTTCCAAAGTGAAGCATCTTTTCCAAAGGTTTGTGATGTTACTGATGTTGCTTTCAGCAGCAGGTTACCCTGGTATTTTCCAAGTTCTGAAAGTTCAGGTAAGTCATGATCCAGACACTCAAGTCTGGCATAGCACATCTCATAAGACAATGCTGTGGAATTTCTTCTGAGCTCCAGTTTAGAGGGAAAACCACATCTTCAGCAAAATCAGAGGATCCTTTGAGAAGGGGACACAGAGCCTGAAATGCAATACTCAGTGTTCAGCTCTAAAGGTAAACAAACTTGTTGGGCACTTGTAGTAATGCTACCACAGTCCACTGGGTTAGACAAACAAACACGAAAGGAGGCTAAGAAGTCGAGGTTTTAATATTGGCAGGTTGCATTATGTCCAAGAAAATAAATGATGTCCCCATCCGAACATGTTAGACGATGAATTTGGAGCAATATCAAATTTTGAAGATTACCCAAAGGTTTATGCAATTTCCCACAAGTGGGAGAAAGTCTGTTGGTGTAAATGACACAGATCAACTAACACCTTTGCCCAGGTAAACCATGAAGCACCTGCACTGGAGGGCATGAGCTGCCACTTGGGTTCTGTTTCTGGGAGGTCCCCAAGCAAGCTGGCTCTGTAATACCACTATTGTGGTTGTCACTGCTGTACCTTTGCAAGTGAATGTTGTTTTCTATTCATAATTTATTGCCAAAATATTATTGCAAAATGCAAATGAGGTTTGCAGATTTATGCTGAGGTCCTTTATTCCCACGCAATGCATCTGACAACTTCTGAGAAGTTCAGAGGAAGAAATCGACCCCTACCCTATAGCATTTCCCACATCAGCATGCAGAGGGCTCTACAAACAGAGACAAAGAGAATTCGATCTCCAACCTGTTGAGGCCCCTGGTTGGCTGCATTCGATTCCTGCAGCAGTCAGAGCTCCCCACTGATGGCAATTTCTGCGCACAAGCATGGGGTGCACAACAATATCCCTTTCTACCATGTCTTCAGGTCCTACATGTTGCTATTACTGATGCATTGTTTCTTGCATTGTGTTCAAGTGTTGCCTAACATTTCCAGGTAAATGTTACAGATTTACAATGCTCTGTTTATACTTGTTTCTCACTGACTGCAACCTGTGGATCTAAACAGTGTGACTGGGTAGAAAACGGCTTGCAGCTTCATTTGAATTGAGGTCCAACCCAGGAGACAGAGCTGACAAAACAAACTGCAAATGTCCAGAATAATAGCAAGTTGAAGTGAGAAGCCAAGGGCAAGACTGACAACAAGAGTTACTTGAAGTAATTGCTGTTTTTGCTCCAACACCCAACTGGGGTTGCACTGGCCCAAGTATAGAGTGTTGAAGTGTGTAGCAATGGGAGTTGCAGTTGCAAAGCAGTGGGTGAGTTAATATAGCCTGACATGTCTGTCACAGTTGCAGTGACCTTTGCCAACAGTTAAGACCCAACAAGCCAGCAGCAATGCACAACTGAATGCAGCATTACTGAGCTACAGTGCTGAAGGCTGAAGAAAGGAAGTGTAATCCAGGACACCTGTTTGATGCAGGGCATGGAATCCTCATCAACGTCTCATACATGGATGACCTTTGCCTAATTCTGACCGCCATCAATCGTCCATCTGCATATTTCTCTGCCATTCAAATCACCCGGAACACTGAGGTCAGCTTTGAAGGTCATGTGCCAATTGCACTTATGTCACTTCGCCTTGCTTTGCTGTTTGTTTATCGCACTTCTCAAGGTCAGTCCATCTGTCAAGAAAGCATCTGTCAAGGTAACATCTGGATGTTCAACATGTGCATCACTAAGACAGGACTCGACTGGCCCTTGTTCCAACTTGTTGAGGTCCATTAACAAGACATCTGAGCCAAGAAGAAAAGCTAAGGCTGCCCTCCAGATGGAATTGCTGACCGGTGTTCAAGGCTGCCAAGAAACGCGTTTGCAAAAACCTTAGTGAAATCTTCCGCTAATGTTTCAAAAGGAAGCGGATAGGACAGACATTTAAAATGTTGGCATACTACACCTGAAAAAATCTGCATGCCATTTATACTCAAGTTGTTCGCAAGATTCATTTGATGGACGTTTTATCTTATGTATTCAGGCATAAAAATTCATAATGAAACCAGTGTACATGAGCATTGCAGACGACTGGTGTCTTTATTTGATAGACTACTATAGAGTCAGTATGAAGATCATAGCTTTTACAGTTCATTTCTTAGCCTTGAAAGATCTCAACATTTTTGGAACTTTGTGGAGATTGTAACAAGCAGGAAATATTTATGAGCAATAAGAGAACAAGAGAAAAGAGGAACACAAAGACTCTAACACATTCAGTTGAAGAGAAGGGAAATAGCCTCAAAAAGCACTGATGAATGTTGATGTATTGTGGCACAGCAGTTACAATACCACCCTGCTATCTGATCCTGGGATGATTCAGTAGAAAGAGGCAAGCTATGAGGAGGTGCAGTGTAAGATCAGACAAGCAGAGAGGAGTCAGTGCCTCTCAGCCATTGTTAAGAAACATCTTAGCCATCTGGACTGCAGAAGAGTAGATCAGCCAGATTTATAAAATTTGTAACAAAAAAACCTAACCTAAATGTGCCAGTTACAATAATTCTTCATACCATCCCACCATAACCCATCTGAAATAGCTTGGAATTGATGTAGAAATGATTAAGAAACATTTTGCTCTGCTCTACAAGAACTACAAGAAAGTACATGAAATATGCCTTGTAAATGTCAAACTGGTCTTTTCTCATATCTATAAAGAATTAACTATTTCACATAAGTACTAACTCACATACCAGTCCCAATAATCTGGATGAAGTTAAGTCTTCTGTTTTCAGGAAAGGCGTAAGAACTACAGTTGGCATTCAACACGCTTGAAAACCTCCTACGGTAGGTGCTCAAAACTGTTGCGGGTATATATTTACATGATATAACACTCGTTTTCATTCAATTTTTTATGAAAACACCACATGCCTTTTTCGCATTAACATATTGTCAACTCTTTCAAAAAATTCAAAACCCTGTTCTGAGAAACGTCTGTCTGTATACGCTTTTGGATTCAGAAAACTTTTTCCCACTGCAGATAATACTACAAAATATTCACAAATCAGGTAATGTCTAGTGATGTCGACTTTCACATTTTGCACCAAATCACCCGTTTACAACATGCTAATTTATAACCACACAGAGTGATCAGATGGTGAGGTCTGTTCAGTGTTTAGCCTGTTTAGCCAACAGAGGGCGTATCATCCTTAACTTGCCCTCTTCTGGTTTCTACCAAGAAGTGCAGCAGTCCAGATGGGACCTGAGCAAGTGCACTTTTTTCTGTTCACACCTAAGTTCATTAAAGCATCTCAAAATGAGTCAATAGCATGCGCTTTACCATTGTCATAAAACTCGAAAAGGGTATTAAACTCTGATTTTGGGGTTGTGAAAGCAGAGTCAGAATGCAACTACAACACAAATTTGGTTGGCCAATATTTGCAAGAGTGAACATAGTGCATCTCACTTAATTTGATGATGCAAATTTTCCCCCTTTCCAGTGTTTACATATTATGCAGAAATAAATTTCATCTGGGAACCTTACTCTGCATAAAGCGTTCATACTTAACTGTAATCTCTATACGTGCACAAGAGGCAACAGCAGTGAGCAGCCATAGGCAGTGAACTCTGCTAGAATTCGCATGCAGCAACTGACAGGCAACTGCCCCTGTGGTGGAACAACTGCCCTGAAGGTTGAAACTAAAAAGCCTCTGAAATTGTCACATGATATAATTTGTTTTAGGATATCATTAGTATTTATACGAGAAACAGAGGCCCAAAGTTGGGATTTAAACATGAAAGAACTGAATTAACTCCTGCATGACTATGAACTCTACCAGTCTCTTCACAGCTAGCTGTTCAGCAACAAAGGGACTGGGTTCAGTCTGTTGGAACCTGCTTCAAGATCATTTTACAAATTCCAAATAACATAGATTGAGAAAGACAATCTAAAACTGTTAAATTTTGTGATTTCAACAGCCAAGCTTCAGTTAAAAATGGAATAGAATCACATTGCTTTAGTGTAAATAACACCCAAAATAACTAAATTTGGAGAAATTGTTTCTTTCAAGCAGCTATAAAATATGCTTAGAACTGTGACAAATACATTAATTAGTCATCACCCAAAAACAACTTATAAATATTACAGCACATTATAGCAGTCAATAAAACAAAAGTTACTTTTCTACCAAATAACCCTCACCAATTGAATTAACAAAGAAGTTATAATTACATTAGGGAATCCCATCCTACTTCCTGGGGTGATATATACATGCACACATATAGCAACTCAGCTGCCTCTGACATGGACACGGATGTGGTTTACTTTTGCAGACCCACAGGTGGTTAAGCCACAGGTGGTAAAAGCATTGTCAGAAATTCATGCTTCCCCCAACTGAGAAGACCTGGTACAGCCAAGATCTCAGGTAAACCACCCCGAGCTATCCTTTTCTACTTTTCGCAGTTATCCAGTGCAAACTCATTTCTCAAGATTGCCAACAGACATATAGTACTAGACTGCTCAAATTTTCAAAATTTCCAGGCACATTTCCCCAAGTCAAAGTCTCGTCAAATCTGTCAACAGGTTTGAGTTAACAGATCTCCTAAAAATAAAGCCTTTACTCGTGAAATTCATCTATTATCATGTTTTTATTGAATTCCAGTGATTTTGAGGAACAGTACATCCATGGAACAAAAAATGGTATCAACAGTGTGCTGGGAAAAGTATTGAACGCCAACTATATATTAGTAGTAAGATATATAAAAGGCATGCATAGGCGTAACTTTGTTTTGCAATTTTTATTGTAGTTTTCTAGATTATGACCAAGCAAAATAACATCTCAAGGAAATTGTACAGTAATATAGCCTCTCCACAAGATATATCTATATCATTGTCAGTTTGGGTTAAGAGCCCATCATGCAGGGCACCCTATATTGCTGAGCTACCACTGAGGGCATAATGATACCCTTGCATACCCCTTCTATATCTGACCTTCCCATGCTGCAAAGGGTTATTGCGCAGCTCTCCCCTCACAACTGAAGGGGTTACAAAAAAGAGAGAGAAGAAAAAAGTCAGTGCTGAATGTTCAGTGTGAAAGAAGAAACAGGTGGTTGCCCAGATAGAGCAATGCCTAAAGTCTGCTTAACAGTTTAACAGGTATAAACAAATAAATTAAAGTGATCCTGCAGCTCATGCATTGCTGACAGAAAGTCAGACAGCAACAGTACCACTCAAGTCCTGTCTCTTAAATTGGAATAAAAGTCTAGACACAGACAATTCCAACAATCAGCAAAAAAGAAAGGCTTGAGTACAATTTCTTCATTGAACTGTCTTGGTCTGCCTCCCAGCACCCTTCTCCTTCTGAAGTATATCCTGGTAATTCATCATAATCTTGTAATATATAACATTTAGATTTCTCATATGAACGCTCATTTTCTTGCAGTCAGATAATCTTGACAAGTTGCTGTGATTCTTTTTGTGTGATGATAAAATGTGATTCATTATACGATCCTATATCTGTCGCTGTTCGGGACTGACAAGTGGCAGAAGAATGCTGACAGTCCCTGGAAAATTGAATTGGGTCATCAATAATTTGATCTGTCTTGGACAGATCACAAGATCAGGTCGCGCAACAGCTGTCCATATTACTACGCCAAACTACTTTCACAAAGCATGGTTGCTGGCAAAGATCCAGTGCACTGCTTTGAATGAAAATGTTTGGAAATCATGAGACAAAATGAAAGTTTTGAAACTTTAGCATAAACTTTGCCTGTGAAAAGGATGATTTTACTAATCAGAAGTTTGATGGTATTCAATCTACTTATGCCATTAAGTGCATGTTAAATTGTGGTCAGAAAAGTGTCGAAAAAGAATGCTCTCTCACTTATTCACGTGACCATACAAAGCCAACGTTTTTGCTTTGTGATATCACAGGAGCTCGCGAATTTTGCACCCAGGTGGCAGCAAGTAGCGGTCAACTTGTAGACAGATCCTATATATAATTCTATAACTATATATGCCTATTATTACATGGATTGTGTTGTATTTACCAGAGTATTCTCCCGGCCGGCCCATATTTTCCCGAGGGCCACTAATGTTTTTATTCCATGCCACTGACCAAAAATATATTTCTTGAATCTTGACTTTGAAATATTAGAACCATCAAAAAATATTTCAGCTGAATGAATGACTTGAGGATTTTTCACTATCTATCTAAAGTAAATCCCATTTCTTGCTTTCGAAATATGAAAACCACTTAATTTTTCCTAATAAATGCAACAGTGATACTTTTAAAATGACAAACGAGCAAATAAAGAAACAATTTTTTGTACTAATCCCCTTAATAAGCAATAACGTGCAATGTTATTGTTGTGCTCACAGAACCATGCAGGCAGACATCAACAAGCAGGTAGATTTGACCTATAGGGAAAATATGAGGGAAAATACAAGGGAAAATACGAGGGATAATATGAAAAGCCATGAAATAACAGTTTATCCTAATTTAATTAAATAGAAATGTACAGGAGTTAAAACTCCTTGGGCAGTTGTGGTGTTATTAGGGACAATACATGACTAGTCAGGTATAAATTTAAAAAAAAACAATGTCTTTCTGCACCTCAATCAGATTTTTTTTTTCAGTTTTTCAAACAAACAACATGACTGAAGTGGCATACAGTTATACAATCCCCATGTTATCTCCCTTTCAGTGACCTCATCTGGACCAAACACAACTCAACCCATCATATTATCATGGTTAAGGTAATAGCATCCCTATCTTGTTGAATTATGGCTATTTTGGCTCCATCAATAACTATGACAAACTTCCTCCCAACCTAATGAGTACAGTAAACATCTGTTTTTGTTGAGTTTCACTCATCTCCTGATTGCATGAATGTTACAAATACATCAACCTGATAGATAGGGACACTTCAATTAGTGAAGTATAATTAGCATTGGGAAGTTTACAGGGTTGTAACCAACATTTTGAGGTGAAATGGATAGGCCATGTCAGCACATGTTGCTAAATATATCACACTGGAAAGACCAACAAAAACAGGAAAAGGAAACATTGAATTTCATAGATCAATTTTTTAAATAGTTTGTTTCTCTTTCCATAACGAACTATACAAGACCCCGGTATCCAACTGATCAGTCCAATATATACATATTATACAGATTGGTATTTTCTGAAAAGTCAGTGCTTGCAACTTAGAACAGCTTAGGATGGCTTACATTGGAAATGAAAAAACTTCAATCTCCCAATGGGTATTCCAACCAAATGTCGAAACTGATTCAAAACTATCTATGACATAAAATTCAAAATTTTACATCATGACTGAAACGTACATCTTCAACAAGAGAACTGCAGGAAAAAAATTTATCATCAGCCATCAAAATAGGTGAATAAAGAAGCAAACAAGCCACAACAGTGCCACTAAATGGACAGCATAATCCATAGACCAGACATTTGTCTTTTCTTTACTTTTTTATCTCTATCTTTTTACTATCTCAAGTTAATTTTGTTTGTCACTGAGGCACTTAGAGACTCTTAAGTCCAGAAGTTTTTTTGTCAGCCAGGGCAACCAGAGGAGAATGGGGAAAGTGGAAGTGGTTGAGGAAAAAAGTAGAAGAACCCATGCTGGCTAAAACATCATGGTGCTGCATCAAGGCTGCAGTGCAGAGGCGTATTGTTAGCAAGAATGATGCACACAGGTATAATGTACATGGACCTTTGAATTCACTGAAATCAGTGATGGAACAAGCAAAAAAGGTACCTAGTACAGCTGTGACTTTAAGGAAGTATAAAATTGTCCAAAAAAATTTATGAATGAAACAATTAACACTAAATTAATTTAATGATATTGGTATTGGTAACCTGTGCACAGGAAAAGGATGATTTCTGTAGAATGACTCCTCCATCTTATCATAAGAATGTTTCATTAATATTATGAATGTCTCATTAAATTATCTCAATTTAAAGTAGCCTACAGTAATATTAATCATTTGTGATTCTCAAAATTTGCCAAAGTGACACCTGGAAAGTGTTCTGTAAGTTTTAGAATTAAAGCTTTTAAAAGTGCCTATTGATTTTTTAGGTTTTTGGGCTCTATGTCAAACAGTTTTAAATGACATTTTTATTGTGTGAAATATGGGAAATATCTTTTTATCATTGCAAAATGCAATTTCTATTTGAGTCTCCTTATCTCAAGCGATAATAAATAATTTCTCGTGCAGTTGGCTCGTCCATAAATCACCTTTCTACGAAATATGAGGAAAATTTGATGAATTTGTACCCCGAAAACAACAAAAAGTTGAGAAAAAACTGCAGTACCACTGCTACCAGGCACCTAGACATGTCTTTGACAAATGATTAATCGTGAATTATAAAGTCATAGGTGGTGGAGTGGAGAGACCACCCACAGGGGAATATATGGCTTGATCAAGTTTTTCTGATATGTATGTCGTACTGTGCTCTCCAAAACTAAGTACTACACACAGCTTGCGATTCTGTCTAAGTTCTTACAAACATAATGGGAAGCACAAAAAAGTCTTTGAAATTGTTTGAAAAAGTTATTTTGTAAGCTGTCCCTGTTGCTTACACATCTTTTCTTGCTTGCAGACATTTAAGAGCTTCCTCAGGCTTCCTTACAGATGACTGGGGCTGAGCTAGGCATGCGATGAATCAAGTGTCACATTCCCAAAGCAAGGGTCACCAGGTGAACAGAGGATGAGGGATGGGGAGGTAGAGGAGAGGCAGAAGATGGGGAATTAAGAGATGCACCTCTCACTGCCAGTATTGGGACCCAGATGACTATACCACCTGCCTGACCAAAACACTGAGTCTTGCATACTGCACTAAATTGTTATATGTTTATCCATATGCAAACCCACTGAAGTCAGTTTTCTGAAACTTCTATAAATCTACTTATTTTAATGTTTGAAATTGACAATGACACATGCTCATCTCACTTCCTTTAACATCACTCGCAGCCGTCAATGATAGAATGGCGAGTACGAGTGATGGGCAATCACTACCTTTTATATTTTAATGAACATATAAACCACATTACCCAATTAACAACTCTATATCATTCTGGAAACATCCAGTTTAGTTGTTCAGAAGCAAAAGGCAAAAGAGGAGACAAGAATTCAGGGACTCCTCGAGCAATACGATCACTGTTTATGTACAACTAACGGTCCGAAGTAACGCCTAGCACTGACTACTAAAAACAGGAATAGATTTACCAAGGGAAGAAAATATCCTGTTTTCTCCAGTTAAAAGTCTGAGGCAGGCTCAGTTTGTTTCTAGTCCCTGTAGTTCCTGGCCTATGAAGGGTGAAGCAAGACCATCCAGAAGCCATTCCCTTAGCATGGGAGCTACAGGTGTCAGGATGGCCCAAGTATGCAGCCCATGTGTTGCTGTCTAGAACTCTGCTCTTCTATTTTGGGCCCTTTGTTTTAGTCTTGGGCCAGAAATATCTGTGTGTACACATGTGCTGGCTTTTATATAGTTACTTCATACAACACACACATCCCTGCCCCTTGTGGCTCTGGCTTGAAAGGCTCCCACCACATGCATGAGCTGACAGAGGTTCATAAGCTGTTGAGTCATCGGACTGTTCCTGCCTCAAAACTTTTATAATATCTGAAGCAGTGCCCTGATGTTAACTGTAAAGCCACGACATGAAGCAAAATAATATATTTCTAGTTACTAATATGAATTTGAGGATACGCCGCTTTCATAACTTGTTTACATCATAATATTATGCCGAAGTGTGGCTATATCACTGGATCATCATCTCAGAAACTGTCATGGTCCTTTAAAGGTCTGTATCAAATACAAGCATTCCTTGAAAACAAAAGCATTTTATTTGTTGACAGCTAAACAACTTATGTGTCACATATAATTTTTATAAAGTACCCAGCAACCAATGTAACCTTCCACACGCAGAAAATACGGGCGATAATAGATCACGTGAAAGGTCATGATTATGTTTGGTACCGAGAATTTTTACTCATTTTTCTGCAAATTTTTCACGTAAATCAAAATCATGACCTTTCATGCGAACATACAGAAAAGCCACACTTCCTGTCTATGGACCAGTCAGAGAGAAGGATTTGAGCTATTTTACTCTCCAGAAAACCTCAATGTCCATTGCAATGCATGAATGCAACTATTGTATTTTTTATGTGATCCGCTAGTCACAAAGCACTTGTGACTCAACAGAATCAAAAGCATTCGCTTGGCTGACTGGATTTCCAACACTCATAAGAATCAAAATAGGACCTCGACAAGATCTGGAAAACTAACATCGCACTTGTGAAGAAAGGGTGTGCCAGCAAATGCAAAAGTACCAGAGCTTTGATCCAGTCATAAAAGACCTCTGAAAAGTTTTATGTTGGTACTACAGAAAAGTGGTATATTTAACTGCAGAAAAAAAGTAAACCATCTCTGTGCTTTATGCTCCCCTTTCCTTCAGTTTACCATTTTCTTTGGCTAAACAAGCAACACCTTGTCAGACCTTTTCTGATGGATCTTCCACATGTTTGTGTGATCTTTGAAACTTCAACAGTAAGAATACTGGTTCAATATTGCTCTTGTCTGAAAATACAACAAGTAACTCAATGTTTTGATAATTGTTTATTTAAATGGCGAGATTCTGCACCCATCACATGACTTGGCACAATACTAAAAGTTAATGAAATCAATTTTGGAAATAACTTTTAGGACGTTCTTCGCATAGGTTGGTCTATAGTTTGTGAATGTAGAACCTATACTAGTTGCTAACATACTTAAAACAGAGCCCTGGACTTTTGATAATGTTTAGACCAAGCATCTCTGGATAGGTTGTCCACCTCTTTCCAAAGAATGATTGTCTCCATAGAGTTCTTCATGGAATTTAAGTATTTCAGAGATGTTACACTGCCTCAGGCTCCAACCAAATTACCGATACCTCAACTCATAATTCTATTCCAACTTGAAGTACATTTATGCGACCAAGTATTCCGTTAAATAATAGTGTTTACAGTCTGTCACTTTGACATAGAAAAAATGAGGACCAGTTCACTGTGAAAAATGCACTTTGTGACTCATGATAGACGATGAAGTGTCATCTTCTCTACTTTCAACATGGGAAACAGCCTCTCAACTGAATTAAGAGTGAAAATCAGATGCATACTCCTTTCGTTTGGCTTTCACTAAAAAACGGGATAAGTCTCCTATAATCAAATTAACATTGAAAGTATTGGGTATGATCACGACAAATCATTAGCATGATGGCACACAAAGTGCCATTCTCACAGTGCTACTGTGCAACAGTCCACTCTTTTTCTACATCAAAGTGACAGACTGTAATGCGCTTATTCCATTATCTCTTTCAAAGAAAGTACACCCAAAGCAATATTTACTGAGTGATGCTAAGAGAATAACCACGACCATATTATCACCATCACCATGATCAGCTGGCATCCTCCACTGTAACGAATATAACAAGCCCAAGGCCAGTTGTGACGTCATCTTAAGAATACCCTCACAAAAATATGACGTTCGAAAACCATCATCACATGTTGGTGTTTATCTAGGATTAGTCATGCAGTCATGACTGGGATGGAACTGTCCAGAAAACATAAAGGTGAAATGAAGATAATCCGTCAAAATCTCAGCTTTCCATCAAAATGCTTGGTCAGAAGATCATATATGAAGCTGCTCATTCTATGTAGCCTGTCAAAATATCATAGTAAAATTGCATGTCAAAGTAAAGACTTCTGTTCAACAAGTTACTCTGCTCGTGCAGGGGTTCAGCCTGACCACTTTTTTACCAAATCAAGGATGTCGTGCATGAAAAAATAGTAAGTGGGCCTATCCCTCAGACTCCCTGACATGAAGGCTTCGACTACGATAGCACACTCCTCATGATATGTAACCTCAACTTTCAAGTGGCAGGTCCAGGGGGGGTTAAACATAAAAAAGTCACTTCACGTTTTTTTTAGTACATCCCCCCTCCCGTCAGACATTTTTTGGAGCTGTACCTGCTTTTCTTCCAAAATGATTTCTATAAATCATCAACATCGACGAGCACCTACACCTCATGAACAACCTCCCCGTGTCTGCGAAAGGAACGTTGCTTGTCGCAGGGTAAGCCTACACGTCTGCTTGGCTAAGTGTATTGAACATTGCAAGAAAACAAAGACAAGATTCATCTACAACATACTGGTATGGCACAAGGCCAAAGGATCTTACTCAGCAAAAAATGTACAGTACCCAATGCTTGCAGAGCCCTGCAGCTTAGATAAATTAACAATTTTTACTTTTCGCTCAAAAATGAACATTCTTGAGATGAAAATCGTCCCTTGAGTTATTCATTTACCATTATGAATGCGAAAAACTGTTATCAAAGAAAATTGTATTTTTAGTTTGCTTCGTTTCGGAAATAATTTTCACCGCATTCTCCACATACGCAGGTCAGATATTAAACGGCAGGGATGTATGAATCAGTAATGAGATAAATAACACAGATTCACAAGAAGAATGTCCACAATCTTCAATACCAACACATCTCGGGGAGAACCTTCACTTACATATCTAACACAAAATCTAAGGTAATGTCTTCCCTGAGAAAGAAGTATAGATCTCTGAGATAGTTTCCACTTACGAGGAATCTCCAAGACGTGAGTTTCCCTGATCTAGTATCCCAATAATCTGTACATTGTCTCACTGAGATAAATTTGGCTGCACTTTTCAGGAACTAGCATTTCGAGAAAGTTCTTGGATTTTTGTTTTTCGTTGAGCCATGCATATACCTGAACATGTCCTTTACTAACCTTTTCAATCCTTTTCAGTGCACTAGACCAAAATTCATAAATATGGAATGATAATGCTATGTTTGTCCCTCCAAAGAAAAAACATTGAAAAGATGCAAGAAGATGAAGCTGAAGAAAACAAACATCAAGTTCACATGTCCTTCATGATGATAATAATCTTCAGTCAAGACTCTAAAAAATTCCAGACATAATTGGTTTTTTAGATTCAAAACGGTTTTTTGAAAAACCAAATTTCAATGAAAAAAACCAAAATGGATTTTTTTAAAAATCCATTTTGGTTTTGCATTGAAATTTGGTTTTTCAAAAAACCATTTTGAATCGAAAAAACCAATTTTGTCCCGACATTTTTTAGAGTGAAGAAGACTGCATCCACCACTATAGTTTGTCACGTAAAGCAGAGGACAGACGTTTGACCAGATATCTCAGCAACCAAAAGCTATACACAGGAGAAATACACATATATGTAGCTCAGCTCTGTTGTAATATGAATATCACATTTTTGTGATTCTTTGGTGACTTTTTGTCAGACATTTGCCAATTTATGAAAATGGCTATCTAATTTTGCACAAGGTTGACATTTGTGATGCTGCCAATATGGCACACAATGGGTGATGTCACAAAAATGCACTGCAGCGCCACCCCAAACTTAGTTCTAGTCAAGTTTGTATCAGCAAAACCACCAATGTCATTGTGTTGAATTTTACGGACTGTATAGAACCAATGCTAAACTTCTGTCCCAATGCTTTACATGACAAACTGTAAGCTTATGGTCTGTGCTGAAGGGATCCTGTAAGATTCTGGTTGTATTTTTTTGTGTCTGCAAATGAAGTAAGACCTTTTGCAGTGATATTAAGGGCGACAGATTTTAGAAGTTCCACCATGCTATTTCATTCAAACATAAAGAAAATACGGTTGGCCAATAAAATTTTCACAGTGCAAAACTCAATACATGTAATATCTAATGCATACTAACCAAGGTAAATCAAATTTAATAGAATAATAATAAAACAACAAAAACGTCAAGACGACCACTTAGTTCGCCCAATTAGAAGCATATAACATCATTCGCAGGGCCCCATTACAGCCATCATTGCTTGCAAGCTGGTGTCTTCAAAGGTGTTTTGCTTCTGGGGAGACAAGGGGGTCAACTGGGCTGATGGATGGGAGGGGGGTTGGGGTTACCTGAGCAAAGAACAGGTGGTGAGGGTACATCTCCTTGCCTGATGCCCCTGCCTTCTCCTCTTGATTTTCCTTCCAATGCACATCTAGCAGCATCTAAAGAGGTTAACTTCCTAAGTTCTGCTTTATAATGCTGTACAGTAAGTAACAACCAATGGTAAGACTGGTTATTCTTATTAGTCAAAAAAAAAAAGAAGAGGGAATATAAAATCAATTATTACAATACCACTATGTATCATGTTCAAAATATCTACCCTTGCGATGAAGAAACTAAAATGGTTTGTTTATCTTTTCTACTGTATTTAATTAATAAGCTGGTAGTCCTTACGCAAAATTATAATATTAGTCAAAAATAAAAACTGTTTGCTCCTTACAATTAATATATGGAGAACAAGAAACTAAAAATTTCTCAATTAACAATGAAGAGGACGAAATCATTGTAATGATTGGTCAGTTCAGGACATGATTGTTCAATAATACCTTCCATTAGTTGTGACATAAAGCTGAGAACATGATTCATCCACACCATAAAACCAGCTCCACCACTTTTATTGCACTGACTGTTACAAATACAAAAACTTTTTTTTTTACATAAAACACAGACATTTTAAGGGAACGAATGATGATTAATTTTGTAGTTTTGATGGTCATTGTGGCAAAGCGACATAGCCGGATTACTAAACACTCAAATTAGCACAGTAACTAACTGAGGCCTAGTTCACCCATTTTACATCAACTGGAGTTATACAAAACTGGTATTTACCATTATGAGCAAGTTGTTGAAACATTTACATCCATTAGCTCAACTGTTTATAAACATTCGAAACAGGATCATTCCATAAAGTTTTTAAATGAGAGGAAGTCAGGTCGATCAGGCCAATTAACAAACATTTTTGATCTTCCCTCGAGTGTGTTATGCAATAGCTGCAAAAAAATCACTCCAGGCTGCCTGCTTCCATCTCATCCAACCAACTTGAGTTTAAAGGAACTTTTTCTTCACTCTCTTGCAGGAGGCTGGTGTTGAGTGATGGAGACCCCAGTTGCACAAGAGGTTTAAGGGGGAATCCTTCAGCTTCTCGGCCTCGAACTGAGGGGTGATTCCCAATCTGATGACGTCAACCTTACGTCACAAGGACTATGAGGAGGGTGAGTCACTGAGCTAAAAGTTTACTGGCCTAAGGCAACACACCATTATACTATCACGATCTAGAACCACAGTTTGCTGCTCCAACTCAATACAGTATATTCTTACAGCTTGGTTAACTGTCTGCACTTGGCCTCAGAAAGCCTGGTAAAATATATGGGGCACTTCTCAAAAACTGCCTAGTTAAAATATATTGATAAGCCCATGATCTGGTGCTTTGAAATTCAAATTCAAACCATTCAATCCATACAATGTAGCCCTGGAAAGGGGCTAGTACTCTGGAGATCCACATGTTCTTGTATTTTATGGGATTAATAATAATCATAATAATTTTATGCTATACTCCTTGTCAACATTGACCACCATTAAGAATTGCAGCTAAATTGCAATTTGCAATTCAATTAGACTTCTTCTCACCATGACCTTGCTGTACACAAGTGGCTGAAACTTCTACCAGAACTTGAATGTTTGAAATACAAATTACAGCCCACAGTGACAGGGAGACTATTCCTGGTACTGTTGTCCTATTTCTGTGCCCACTTCAAGCCACTTGTTTATAACGAGAAGTGCATGTTATTTATGATTGAGTGTCAAGGAGAGTAGTACATCAAGTTGAGGCTTGTCTATATTTCCATCCTTGTGGACTTAAAATACTCGGTTATGATATTCTGTCTCATAAAAGAAGATGCAGATGACTGGAATTCTATCAAAACTTGTTCTGGATAACACTAATCAGTTCTTCTCTCTTTTTTTCTTGCCATATAAATGTAAATACTAGAAGTACCTGCACCCTGTCCACCTATATAGAGGATGCTATCACCCTAAATCTAGTAGCAAGCTAGAGGCCTGTCATTCATGTCTCATATCAGTGTAAACACCATACATTCTGACTGGAAAATCTTCTGCATCAGACACCTGTCTTGGGTTTCTACTGCAAATATTAGGCCCAGACACCTAAGTCTTCTTATCAAAGCACAGAGACAGGGGCATTAGTCAAATGTCATTTTTATATGTTCTACCAAAGTCCTGAGAGTATAGACCCATTTGTATTGCGGTATACAAGGCAACAACATAACCACTTGAATATAAGGGTGCACATAAAAATCACAACCCCATCTCAAACATGAACACAGTATTTCATATGCTCATACATGTGTGTATACATCAGAAATTCTCTTTAACTGTCTCCTTGATTGAATTACTGACTCATAAAGTAGATCTGCATCTTTTCCTGTTGTACACAATTTGGAAGGCAAGATGAACAAGCAGGTTATCTTGTTTGTAACTCAACAATCAGCTAGATTGAGAAAATAGATTGAATCGAGAATGGTCACCTTGTGTTGTAATACTTGTTTTGACGAACAGAAAGTGGTCTTCCGCGGGGTGCAATTTCTCGTCAAGTGCATCACTCCTCTTACTTTGGTCTGTGGTGTCAAAAGTGCCTTAGTCTCTTTACTCACATGCCCCTCTACTTCTACAGAGAAGTGCTGCTCATTCAGGCATCATCAAATCACACACCAATTAGCATAATCTATAGTCTTAAACCAGGTAGGCTTTACGGAGATGGTGGGATAACAACAGACTTGCTTCTTATTTAAAATCCAGGTTCCATGTGTACCAGAAACCCAATAGAACCCAGACAAACCCAAAATTGCAACCACTTGCCCACCGAAAGCCCTACGCCCTAAACCTTTGAGTGCATCCCGTATAAAAAAAGATTTATGAAATTGCAAAATAGAAGTGACCTGCTTGTCATTGAAGGTTGGGTGCTCCCTCTTTTGATTGCTCATGAGACCTAAAGTCAAAGATGAAAGAAAAATGTTTATGTGTTGTGTGGGCCAGATGGGCTCAGCATGGTACCAAGGTCAGGGACTGAGCACTTGAGAATATCACACTTTATGAATTGCTCCGATTGCTTCTATTTTGCGAATAGCATCTCAAATTGATCTCAGGTCGTTCGGATAAACAAACGCAGAAAAAAAGGCACATACAACCTCTGTAATGTGAGAGATTTTCAGTGCTTGTGAAGTAGCTGTGGTAACATTTTATGACCTGTTAATATTCACAGAGTGAACTTTGATAGCAGAGTATGGTCAGCATTTTTCTGTTAGTGAATCGCTGGCTTGATCACGACTCGTTTATGCGCCACATATACTGACGATTACACTGTATCTTGGACTCATATTTTTCAAAAACATTAATGTTGAACACACTTGAGACAATTAGGATACCTACATAAGTGTAGCAATGACAACTCATTGTTGTTAGGATGTTGTTCTGTGTCTGGAGAGCTTCTGCTAAGTTTCTTCTTGGAGAGAAGACCGTACGATGCTTTGCCACTATAAAACAGAGTTTATCCAAGACAAAAAAGGTGCCTGATACACTGCGATGTGTTGAGGAGGAGGTGTCAGGTACTATGGAAACAGATCTACATTAATATGAACAATTGCACAAGTAGTGACACCAAACATGCAAACAGAAGCAAGTGCCTGCAAGAGATAGCTCCCCGACCATTCTCTTCACAGTTGCTTCTGAGATCACTTTTTCTTCAACTCAATATTTTTTCACTTTTTACAATCTACCAAGTTGCCCCAACCATAATCCTGCTGCTATTATTTTGACTCTGAGGCTCTTAAAAAGCCCTGCCATCTTTTTTGCCCACGTGTAAACTTCTAACAGAGGCAGCTGCCATCTCTCTCACCATCTTCCTTCTTCTTTTTCTCACTTCTTCTTCCCTTTTTTCTTCCTCACTTGATACTATCCTCTCATCTTTTCTCACGTGAAACTCGTGAGCTGCGAGATTTGATAAAATGTAATTTGACAAACGAGCCCAAGGGTCTGGTCCTGATAAGATCTTTGATCCTCACTTATTACCAATATCAACTTGCTCCACTCGAGATGGCTATTTATCTCGACTGTCTTGTTACCGTCACTTTCTTCTACATTCAGCAACATGTGCTTTCGAATTTGAAAAGTGGACTTTCTCAGAAGTTAAAAAGAAGGTTGTGCGTAATCAACTCACGCCCATTTTCCGACCGTAAGGGACTTACAACACCACACAGAACAACATATATGAGCGATTCTCACTGGAATTCTCGTAAAGCCACCCACCAATATATTGCCAGCACCGCCAATGATCCGTGCATTTTGAGCAATGAGCACCTTTTGGTAAATTTTATTTGGAAAAGCCTAAAATTAATATTTTGAAAAGAGGGGTCTGTGCATTTAAGGGCTGCTGGCTCAGACAAAAAAAGCAACCAAGCTGCAAATACAAAGACAAACTTGTCAACTACCAGACCTACAAACTTGTCAACTGCCATAAAGATTTAGGCTTTAAATTGTGTAAGGCTTGTTTGTTTGTTATTTTTGTTTTTTTGCTTAGTACAACAGTAATTGATATTACGACATGGGTCATTCCACAATAACTGAGACAGAACTGTCACTGCTAGATGTTACAGTAAAAGTTAAAAAACACAATTGACTCAAAATAAAACCGTAGAGCCACCCTGCCTGCTAAAAACATATAAATGCCAAAAATTGCAGTTATCATGGATGCCTGTCCATCAGAAGAAGCCCTCTGGTACATTAAACCAAAGATAGAAGGGAGCATTCCTTTTACAGCCATGCTTTATTTAATGAGTAACACCAGTGACATGTTTTCTGGTGACGAGGTCATTTTGTTTTCCACAGAATACACAGAAGAGGAAAAATTCAGGCGGTCTTGGGATACAAGTATGTGGAGTAGTTTTCCTGAGATATAGACCCACCACAAATATTTGCATTGATTTGACATGGATAAAAATGTATGATAATTGACAGAAGAATTTTCTGTGACATCACTTTTTGGCTATATTTTGGATATTGTGAAGGGTGCACAATATAAGCAGTAGCTGATAATTTCCATTTGACAATGAAAATAACTTCTTTAAAAGAGGGGAAAGGCATATGATTAGAAACAAAATCCTAATATTATGATTTTGCTGTAAACAGCTTGAGTGACACAAAAGACTCAGTTACTGTGGAATGACCCACATATATTGAATACACAAAATTCCGAAATGGTTTTCTCCGAGAAGGACGTTTATGTATAGCCTGTACTTGATTCAACTTCTTGTCTTTCTTTTATTACAGATGATTTCATATTTGTAGACATTATTGGCAGAAAATACATCATTTTTCCTGCAATTTTCATTGGTTGAGAGAAGGTATGACACCACTCTCTCCTGAAAAGTGACATAGCATTTTACATGGGTGACCATGGCATTCTAATCTCCTTAATGGAACTGACTCTAGCTGTTTCAAGTGAGTTTCTGTTAGTGTTTCACACATTTTTAGTAGGCCTACGTGTACATTCTCAAAGTCTAATACTATGCATTGAGATGATTGGGATCAGATGATCCACATAATGATTATTTTTACAGAAAACAAACAAACACATGCATGTGACATTTTCTCAGAGGAGGGCTCTGCCCAGATGACATGACAATGGGCTACCAATCGCTGGGACCCTGGTTTGATCCCCACTATGATTTTCTCATGAATGTTGGCCACATCACTGGATCATCCTATCTAAGGGACGATTCAGAAATTATGACTTGGGAGGGGGGAGGATTTGGGAGTTTTGATGGAAATTTCTGTGAAAAGTGATATCCCCCTTTGGTTTCACGCATATTTGTAGTACCTCCCTTTCTCTTGTTAAATTTTATTTGACAATTCAGCATGTTGTGAAAAAATAAGTACCCCCTTGAAACAAGGGTGAAAAAATGCTGTACCCTGTCAGGAAAATTCCCATTGCCCCAAGTCACAAGAAGCATGAGCAAAAAGGTGGTTCCCAATCAAGTAAAACCGTAGAAACTACCACTCTCTGTCGACCCAGTCGTAAAATTCTGAATAGTCCTCACTGTGTTATCACAGGCAATATTTTTGGTCAAGGCATGATAATTTATTGTTCAGAGATGTGAAGCCATTCAGAGTTGGCTTGAAACTGATTGTATACAACCGAAGCAATCAATAGTAGGCTAACACAGGAGTGTGAAATACAACAGTTCATTGGGAAATGTAACAGTTCATGTGGATTGCGGTTTGACATACATGTGTGAACAACTGCCACAATACCAAGTTGGCCTTTCAAGCAGTTTATTGGTTGAAATTATGACATAATTTTTCAAGCCAACATCACTTGCTTGAAGCAAACTGAAAAAAGTGACACGCTTTGTGCAGCTTGACCAATCACCTCGCAGGATTCTCTGATGTCAGACCAAAAATTTTGCAAAATTTTTTGTTATTTGAGAAAAGTCTACAAATATGAAATCATCTGTAATATAATAAATATATATCACATCATTATAAACAGATTCAGCTTGCTTTGGCCAAAAAAGTGCCTTTTAAGTATCAACAACAATAAAGCATCAAAAAGCGCCAGACTGCACTGAGACTTGGTAATGATCAGTAAACATTCTAAACAATTACATCAATCAACTGTTTATGCTCAAATTATAGACTTGGCTTAGAAACTTTAAACAAATTGATATCTAATACAATTTTGTACAATTTTTATTGTCAGTCCACTGGAAGAATGCATGACAATGATGGGTCTATCTTTACAAAAATTGATGCAGAAGTAGATGATATATTATCACCAAAAATGCAACGTACAAAACAATTGGTTTTTCAATGATGACAATTTCAATCTGTAGTCTCACGGATAGATATGCAGCAATCTGACAGAACTGATGAATAGAAAAACAAAAGGTATACTGAAAGTTAACGAACGGACTAAAGATAAGGAGGTAAAAAGGGTTCGAAGAGCAAAACCAAGGAGTCAGAGACATCACAAAACAGGAAAGGAGTCAAAGAGATGACTATAAGCAGGCAAAAAAGAAACCATAGCCCTGATACAAATGATACAATAGTAAGCCCCATATGAAGCATGACAAGACTAAGAAGCAGTCTACAGATCAACAGATAGCCAGCAAATGGCTGAGCAATACCCAGCCAAAGATGAAACAGTCAAGAGGCAGTCCCAGCCAGACAGGTGTCAAACAAGGGGCCAAATGTCACCCCAACTACATTTGTCAAAAGCCGAAGCAGCCAGGACATGAGCCAATGAGAATGATACAAGCCACAACATGGAAAGTAAATAAATGTAAATCTAGAATTGCACTATACTGCTCACGTGTCACAAAAATAATATTTGGTCAAATTGATATTTTAATCATTTTTTCATTTACTGTCTTTTTCGAAAAAGATTGGTGTCAGAAAAAGTTATTTTCAATAGTGAACATGCACATATACCAATATTCATGACCTAGGCCCTTAAGTCAGGACCCAAAGCTATTTAGCTTGTGTGGAGGTGATGTTACTTTTAACAAAATTGATGAAAAAAAATAGGTTTATTGGCAGATGAACTGAAATGGCATGTCTTTTTTCTCGGATTTGAATGTCAGGTTTATCAACAGATAAATTTTTTTATGTTTCAATAATGTCGAGGACAGCTTTTACCCTTGCCAACTCAGAGGAGTTTGCCCCCAGGAAGATAGTTTTATTAATCAAAAAATGACACATATAACACTTGAAGTGCAGTATGCTAATCTCAAATTGATGTTCTTATAGATTTAAAGCATTTTTGCAGAGTAAGATTTAAATTAATCATCAATCCTATCAGCGTGCCTCGGCGGCCCAACATCGGCCCAAAGCCACTCCGATGCTGCTGACATCGGACCGACGCTGGGCGGACGCCCGGCCGACGCTGGGCGGACGCCGGACCGACGCTGGGCGGACGCCCGGCCGACGCCGGACTGCCGAGGCACGATTACAGGGAAGAACAAAATACAAAAAAAAATTGTTAACCATAATATATCTCACACACACACACAAACCCAACCCCAAAGAAGCTGACCAGATATACCCCATCTTTGTTCTTTCCGTGAACTTTAGGTGTGGGTATATGTCTGTACTTGTGTGATGAATAGGTGTTTTCTAAAGAGGGTTTATGTTAGATAATGGATAAGAATGGGTCTACATAGTTTTGCATTATAATGACATATATTTTGCTCCTCAAACATATTCAGGCAGAAACCATATAGCCATCAGTCATACATCATGTTTGAGTGGAACCTGGCAGCAGGGCATTTTACTTGTCCTCACCCTTTAAAGAAATATGTTTCAGTTTTGCAAAGTACAACAATACACTCCAAATGCCACACTGCAAAATGTTAGGTTGTAAACTAAGCTTGTTATGTTAACTCCAGAAGAACCTGAGCTGGGCAATCAATCAACAATTCAACACACCCAAACAACAGAACATACGATTCATGGAGATGATGAAAAAAATCTAAATTATGTGAACTGTTTTCACATTACGGAATATTTGCATCTCAGTATGACCTCTATCGCTGGAAAGGTGTTCTCTAATTAATGTTAGACATCACCAAGATACTAATACCATTGGAAAAGCTGGTATCTAACTGACAAATTTGCTTGTTAGCGCCCTGTTAAGGATTAACACAGTTAACAACAGTGAACAACAATTTTATTGTTTATTTTACAAAAATTATTAGTTGAAAGGTATAATAAAAGAAGTGTATGATGTCTAATACAGTTAGACACCTCATTGTCAAAAATGCATGTTAGAACCCTCCTAATTGGTGTGATTGTGTCTAGCTAATACTGAGGTTTAGACGTATTTGCCAGAATTGTGCTGTTTCACACTCCCGGTGAGTTGAATATCTGCTATTTGTGTACAATGAGCACAGTTATTAGTTTCATTCAAACATTAGTCAGAATTTAGTGTTGGATTCTACCTTGGGTCTGGCATCTACAAAAAGGATGCCCAAAATATTTTTTTCAATTGACCTGTTAGGCAGACATCGAGAAATGTATACATACACATGATACACCTTTTACTAACTTGAACATTTATCCACAATTCTCAACTTATTTCTTCACTGTTTTAAACAAGTAATACATCCATATTTTCTCTGCATTTTATACAAATGCAATAATTTTATACAAATGCAATAAGTTCCGATCTGGCACCCATAGCAGATGTACCACCAAGCACTTAACCACAGGTTACAGCTCTAACTTTGAAATATGTTACAAGATTTGCCCTCGAGTGTGGCAAACATGTTGGTACAGCTGACCTATATGTATGCAGGTATCTCCATAATTCATCTCACATGCTTCCCACCTTGCTTATCCTCACCATCTATGAGGTAGAGATAAGCTGTAAGAAGAGAGTGGAGATCAGATCCCAGTGCACCAGTCAAGTGAGGACTACATTTAGAAGCACTCGTCTTGACCAATCATCCTCAGATAAAAGGCAAGTAAACCAACACTGCAGGTCCGGCTGAAAACTTCCTACACACTGAAAACAGTTGGCTTGAAATCTCAAGAAATGTCTTTTCAAACTTGTTGTGTGCTAGCTACAATAATGTCTTTTTTTGCCTTTGTTTCATCCTAATTTTCAAACTTCACACCAAATAAGTTACCAACAAAAGAAGTATCATCATGCATCAGACTACCATCACATTTGAACATGTTACATCAGCAGAGCTAAGGAAATCTCTGGAAGAGAAACACCATCAGAAGAAAACTATAGAAGCCGATACACCTCCAACGACAACCGAGAAGCCTCAACAGAGACCAAGGACAAGATCTACCCCTGCAAAAACCACATGTTACTTGCACATTGGCAGTACTGTTCAAGTCTGTTGAAAGGAAAACAAAATTTCAAACGCACATTGAAAGGACACAAAACAACAGATATTTTGAGAAAATTCATGCAAACTTACATAGTAAATCAAGAAGTATATTTCCATGCAAACACTTTTGGAGTATGTAGGAGGAATCCAGCAATAGGCTGATGCCTTAGCAACATCCTAGGTGCAAGACCTACACTTGGATTGTAACAAATTTAAACAAAGCAAACATCAGCATACTGCAGTGCATAGGTAATACTTTTTGTATCAGAAAGACTAGACAGTAGACACTTTGTAACTTAACAGGAATTTTGTACATAATCATATTGTGCTACAATTTCATGTTATAAATGATTTCAATCAGTTATTGAATTAAGATATCTTTTCAATTGCTTTAGTGGCAATTTGACAATAGGCGTCTAAAGTACATTGCGACAAATACTACATTGATAGAGATAGAGAGCGATAGATGGAGATGGTCTAAGATAGATTATATTGATAGATAAAGAGATAGATACAGATAGATAGATAGATAGATAGATAGATAGATAGATAGATAGATAGATAGATAGATAGATAGCATTCAACCATCTTCTCTTTTCAGACCAAATAAAAATCGGAGCCACGACAGACAGCTTCATAGCAAAGGCTATGGGTAATACCGTACATATTTCAGATCCGGGTAGGACGGATTCACTTCCACGCCATGCTAAATCATTGGTATTATTTCATCGATATCTGCCACTCTTAATTACAGACCCATTTCAATAGAAGGACTGTTAAACGCAATACTTAGATGGCCTATCCCATTGCAGAATATTAATTCCATCCATATAATGTCAACAATGCCTGACATGTTTGTCTGCTGAACAATTGAGTTAGGTCTCATCAATCAGAGGAAAGCATTCCAAACATTTCAATGGCCCTTAATATGAGGAGCCTCTCTCTGGCAGATGCAATGCACCAATCAGTTATTGCAATCAGTTATTACGTCACAATAGAGGGAGGTTATGTAATCACTCTGCATTAGATTTAACAACATGTTTGCACTAACAAGTGCCATTGTCATAATGACATTGACTTTCCCTTAACAAGGCCATTTGGGGCAATGGCAGGCTCTTTTCTGAAAATCTGATTCAAGCTCCATTATCTGATGCAGAACCAACTACCATTAATTCATTTTCTTATCTCTTGTGCTAGCTATTTATCTATACATGCACAACATGTTATTGTAGACATATGTTTGGCCATTATCATTTTGAAGATATAGGCCTAATGATGGTGACCTCCTCACTCTCCTCACAATATTAGTTAGACACCGATTTGGAGGGTTCTAAAATGCATTATCTCCAGTCGGGATCTGATTGAAAAACAAAAGCATGTTGGAACCCTCCAAATCGATGTCTAACTGACTTAGACATCATACGCTTCTTCTTTTATACCTTTCAACTTGTAATTATTGTAAAGTAAACATTAATCTGATTGTTCGTTTACTGTCGTTAACTGTGTCAATCCTTAGCAGAGCGCTAACAAGCCAAATTGTCAGTAAGACACCAGCTTTTCCAATGGTAGAAGTATCTGGGTGATGTCTAAGTGCAGACAATTTGGGTTGTGGAACGACATATTTGAGGTATAATTTAATTGTTAATGATATGGTTTGCAGAATCAGACTTAATCATCAACCAACCAAAAGTATGTTCTATTAACTATTTTTAAAATGTTTTTAAGTTCAAGAAAATTTCCCACCATGCTTCCACTCTCCTACAATGTAATTCTCCCCAGTGAGTTTCTGCAAAGGATTTTGACATGACTGAGTGTCCTCAGTGATATTATATGATTCAAAGCGAAGAAATCCTAATGCCGTAAAGCTTTACATGGAGTAACAATTTATTTAACGAAATAGTCCAGCGAAGCCATGAGCATAAATCGGACAGGTCCTTGCAAGTGACATAGAAGGACATGGCGGACCGGCTGAGGCAAACACGATGGTCAATTAATCTGGCCAAATGACCATCAAGCCATTTACCAGAGGACACATGACAATGCGCTAATAATAGCCCAATGACCCAGTGCTTGCCCTGAGCAGGACCCGAGCAGGCCCTGTGATGGCCAATGTTCAATATTGACAAAGCAAACCAAGGACTCAAGCAGCCAGGATTGTTGGGGACATGCAGGGTCCTTTTGGGTCTCAAGTACATTAGAGCAGGGGAGTGATTATGATACTCAAGTTGCTGGAGTGAGGTGTTTGCCGAAGTTACAGACAGCCAGGCAGATGGATGGACAGACAGCTAACCCACCATATACACATCTCACTATACTCACCCTGCAAATAAGACATCACTGTCTAACAGTGCACACTGCACAGTGAAATCGAGGCTCAATCGTTTCCCATTGTTCCCCTGGGAACAGCACGAAACTTGATTTACAATCTCCTAATGGTGTATATAAGCCAAACACAAGGCCCTCCCCTGGGAGCAGGCCTCTAGGAGGGTGGCTGATCTCAAGATGACAGACCGAGGGTTTTTATTGGGTCCTCACAATTCCCAAAAACCAAGTGGCAAACCCATATATACACACCCACAGCACCCTCAAGAGCAAAGGGTGAAGCTGCCTCCAGAATAGCGACATATCGACCAATATACTTTCCTGGGCTATAGATCAAGCCATTGTCTTTTCCTAACTGAACTATAACAATATGTATATTTATCAGCTTTCCATTTCTTTCTGGCATCAATAAGTAAATTAAACCAACATAAAATATAGTTGCAGAATATAGCGCTCTGCGGTGTGACGCAAAACACCCTTTATTAGATCAAGCAGCCCCTTAACCGTTGCCCTAAACACCCCATAGATCAGAAAGGGGCAATTGAGCCAAGAAGGGTGAATCCAACGGAACGTAAGTAAGGGCATGCCGCACCCTTTCTGAGGGCAAATTGCCCAAAAAACCCCCAACCAGAAAGATCTGAGTTTGTCTGTGCTAACCTCTTCCTATCAATCAGATTGCCTCTTGAAATCACTTGCTCGTGTCAGCTTTGAATCTCTCTTGTCTATCGATTTCAATGAGCAATGACTTCTTGAGCAATGACTTCTTCACTTGACAGTCCTTCAAACCAAATTCACAAACTTGGACTTGTGCGTCTCCAGTCGAAGACTATACCTTGCATCAGCGCACACGACAGACACAGAGGGAAACCGGTAAAAGGAACTGATCCATTCAGTTTTTTACTGGCACTTTCAGATCTTGAGTTTTTGGTTCAGATATGAATATTTTATCCCCAAAAGCTCATCCACTGAAATAAAAAAGATTTGTGTGAAGCAGACAAAATGACTATTAGCAAATGTAAATAAACTGTCAAGCAGATTACCATGTAGCAATTTTTAACTCGTTCAAGTAACTGTCAACTTTAATTGATAACAGCAGATTTAATACTATACATCTGAAAATGTACATACAGTTTGTGATGGCAGAAGCTGATTTCAGGTGCATCTGTTTTACACAAATAATAAAACAAAGTTGTTAAGAATGCACTGCAGCCAGCACACTGAGAACAGTAATAGTCCTGATCAGTCATTTATTTCCATCATCACTTGCACAAAAAGGAGTTGTAAATTATCAACCCTGCGTTTTCTGTCTTACTTCATGTCTTTTTTGTTCTAGTTCTTTAATTCTTTCCTTCTTTTTCATTCCTTATTTATTTTTCTTCCTTCTTTCTTTCTGTCTTTCTTTCACACCCATCATCTGTGCAAGGAGGAATGGCCTGTGTTTTTCTATTTACTCAAATCGCTCCTATACACCATCTTCTCTGGGTCTAAAAATGAAGTCAGTTACTCTGCCCCCATCTTGTTATCACGAGGGCTCTTTACAACTTTCTTTTTTGCTCCTCTGCAACCAAGATGAGTCATATCATGTGATATCATGGTCTGTCAGTGAGTATCACTGCAGCCTTGAAGTGAAAACGGAGAGCTAAAAAAGTTATCAAAATAAAAAACATTCTCCCAACATAAAACCATTTCGAGGGGCTTGGATTTCCTTGGCTAAGGTAAACAGGTTCCACTTGAATTGAAACAAATTGGTGCAGAAGAAGATTAATTGCATAATGTAGACTATCGCATCCAAAAAGAAAATATATCTTTCATTATTTTTCTTCTATATTTTCCATAAATATTTTGAGAAAGTAGAAATATCGAAAAACCACATTTCATCATCTTGCACTTCAACAGCAAGAAAAACGTAGGAACAAAAAGGTCACTGGCCCATTCTAAAAATATCATTGAAGCATTTATAAACATTCAAATGCTGCCACTTACACTACTATAACTTATTTTACACGGGAATACAACAAGATATGACATTTTAACAAAACTTGGTAACTTTAATAGGCAAGTGGGCCTACTCTATTAACATTTTAAAAAATTCTAAGGAAAATCATAGATTTGACTATAGGCTATCACACAGACCACCTTTTTGATTATTCAGAAAAGATATAGAGTAGCGCGGGGCAAGCAGCCCCCCTTAACTTCGAGGTGCGATTTGACCTTCTTTTTGTGGTCGATTATTTGTATGTTTATGCTGTCAGGAAGGGATCACTTGACTCTACTTATAACTAGTGAATCAAATGTGTACCAATTTTAATAAAGGAGTTACGGCCCTTTTTGTAAAAAATTTTAAATGGCCTTTTTTCCCAACCCATCGGGCAAGAAGCCCCCCTTTTGTAATCCTATGGCAATTTTTTTTGCGAGCGCATTCAGCTTGAAAGTTATTTCTTGGGGTTCTTCTTTTAATTTTTCAGGCATTCTATTTACTTATTTTGAATTTCAGAATTTTTCTGTTCGTTCATGTATTTTTTAATATTTTTTGCCCTTTTTCAATTTCGGCCAAGTTTTTTTACATTTCAATTAGCTATTCGATCAAGATTTAAGGTAAAGTACACATTATTAAATGGTTCCTGAAGCAGCTTCAAGCCTCAGTGAAGGGGGCCTCATGCCCCATACCATGTGGGGCCTATTTCTGTCGACCACTTTCGAAGAATTAACAAGTTACATAAACCATGCACCTTTTTTTGTTTCTTTAATTACTAATATGGTTTGGTGCTGTTTGCCCTGAAAATTGGTGACGTCACCTAAAAAGCCTCTAGCTTCAATCCTATCAATAAGAAAAAGCACCAAAAATGTAAGTTTATATATAACCCTGGGGGGGCTTCTCACCTAACCCGGGCTTCTTGCCCCGACCTACTCTAGATGAATATGCAATGTAGATTTTGGAAGGTCTTCCATTGGAGATATGGAAATCTTCATGAATAAGCTTTGACATAAACCGTGCACAATTACTACAGATGGGCTGTTGATAAACTACAACATATTACCATCTATAGATAATGTAGATGACAATCCCAAAGCAGGTATTTAGTAATGGGACTTGGGGGTCAAAATAGACAGTAAGGACGTGTGATCTAGTCACCCAGAGAACAACACCCAGAGCAGTCAAAATAGACCCTGGCATCCAATTTGAAGATTGCAGTAAAGCATCCTGTAATCCCGAGGGACCCCTGAGACCTATGACAAGAACTTTCCCTCCAATAACAGCAATAATGTCACTTTATTGATTCCTTTTGTTGACTGGCTCAGAGCAAGACACATCACTTAAAGCCTCCGAAGTAAGCCCCAGTTGTGACAGTCAATTCAAGGCTACACCAAGGAGCACACTCTGAGTCCTGTCATGGATCAATGTAGCATATATTGATCAATAAGGACAAATAAATGGTTGGTCAATGTCATACAGTTTGTGTCCAAGGATGTCTTAAGCCTTAAGGAAACAATGTCATATATATATAGAAGAGGGTGTGACAACTGTGACATACCTACATGACATACCAGTTATCCTCAGCTTATGTCAATTGTTTTGTTGTATGGTCGTAAATTTCTATCAGCAATAAATGAACTGAACTTTTTTAACTGTGTAATTTTAATATTGTAAGTTAAAGATTAAGAACCTTGAACCATATATCTATTTTCACCTATTTACAATTATACTATTATAGTTTACACCATCAGCAGGGGATCACAGATGGTTGCATATTTATAAACAATACAGTATATATATAAATACAACAGCAGGTATATTTCCTCACAAAGACAAAAATATACTCCCTGCACCTTCTACACACATTGGCAGAGCAAAAACAATACAGCCAAAGCCTCTGATTTAACGAAGCATGAGTTAAAGGAGGGGGGCTGGTGGATGCTGGGGGTAATTGCAATATTTCTAAGTCAGAACTCGTTAAAGTGATAAGTGCTATTCACTTTAGCCGACTGGGAAGAAACTTAAGTACAGCCAGTCTTTGGCTGAGTCTTTTGGATGTGGGGCTGAGCAGAAGTGACGCACTCCCCCAGCCTCTAGACCCTGGAGCCCAAAAAAGTAACACCTAATCAGATTGGCAGACAAAGGTTACATGTTACCTCACAGGACCAGATTCCAGGGGGCTTTTCTTTCTGCGTTACAATGCGTAGATTGCCCGGTGCTTGACCCAAGATAAGCAAGCAGCTAAACTGGCAAGGTGGTGTTTTAGACTCCTGAAGCAATACCATCAGCAGTATCAACAGCATTAGCAGCATCAGTCGTATACAATAGAATGAGCAGAGGCTGAGGCAAATGGGCCTATATCAAACTAGAATTAGGACCAGCATCTCAAGTTTCAATGGATGCAAATAAAGGTGAAATGTTCACGAACAACACCAGAAATATACTGTTGCCCTATATATAATATGTTAATGATAGCATTTCATGTAGGGGAACATGGGGACCGACGGGCCATGGGGACCGATGGGCCATCCTCTTAACTCCACATCAAAAACGTTTTATAACATCTAATTTGCATTTTTAGTATTGCTTATCACATCTATGAATACCATATCGACCACTGATCAATACATTATAGCACAAGCATGTAGGAGGCAAAATGAAATTTTCAACATCTAAAATTTTTTTTTCTGAGTCGGAAAAAGTTTAATATCTCAAAAGTGTATAGACTCGACGCAATATATTTTCTATTATGATTTGTCCTATATATTGGTGACAATTTACACATTGAATTTTAGGAACAAGAACCATATTTCACCAAAAAAGAGGGGTTTGACTGTTCAGAAAGCTTTTGGGGACCGATGGGCCACCCAACATGGGGACCGATGGGCCACTATTTCTTGAGATTTTCTATAGGTGGCGTATTGGCATGAGGCTGGATATTAAAGTCTTTTATGGGAAAAAGCACAATAGAACTTCAGCTGGCATCTTTAAATGATAAGTTTTTACTTAAATGAATACCCTCGAATTTGCAGTGATAGATTTGCCTATGTAATGGCTTCAAACACAAAATGGTTGAAATTTAAAATATCCATAATCACAAATTTTCAATCCAAGTAGTATTTGGGATATAATAAACATAAGGACCCCGTTAGACATTGATTCAATATTGAGTGTTAGTTAAATTTTCACCAAAATATAAGCTGATGGAGGGTTATTGATGAATTTTATTGTTTTGATTCAAGATTTCTCCTGCAGGTGGCATACTAGTACAGTATCATTGGAAAATTTTACTTTTCCTCTAAAAATCTAAATGATGGACAGAAATGATTCATTGACGGAGAAAAAATTAATATATTATCCCTTTTTAATATTCATCAACAAATTTGAGGTATTAGACAAGATTTTGATGATCACGGTGTTAGCCAAACTTCGGTATCGACCAAATATCAAATAATTTTTTTTTCTTAGTGACCAATGAACCAATCGTTTTGGAATTCTTCAATATAGTTTTTAATGCATCTGTTCATGTACTGCTAAAATATCATCTCAATAGATTGACTATAACTACAAAAAAGTAACTCACGATGTTTGCGAAAATTAAGCTTTTTTTCAAAGTGTAAAATCTGGGCATATCTATATTTTTTCGATCTCTTATTGTCCTATACACTCAGATGGATCAACAAAAACATATTGGAAACAAATTTTGAATTCTTTATCCACCCTTCGGCAAGTTATTAACATGGTCCATAGGACCCCATGGGAAGGCCCATCGGTCCCCATGGTTGGGGACCGATGGGCCACCATCTTTCTTGACAGAAAATGTGTTTTCTAATCTTTCTTGCTAGGTTGATCTATGTGAATCTTATATCATTTTAAAGAGAATTACACCAGCTAATAGGATGCACAGTATGAATCCTTTATCTCAAGCAGATTTGCCTCCATGGTAAATAATTTGTCAAGCGGCCCATCGGTCCCCACTCTCCCCTACATTGGTCCTGTTGAAAAATTATACACCAAACATACACATTGTTGTATAATAAGGATTTCAAATTATTTCAAAAACCTCATCATAAATAAACAAACAACTCTAGTAGACCTCATGGTTTGTCTTCAGGAAAACCTACTGGAATCTTCAAATGGCATATTTATCGAAATGTATTCATAGTTATAGTTATTTAATATATAATCGCATGTTAACTAGCAGGAGAGTGTAAAGCTCATTAAAGGCAACATTAAAATAACATGCAGAATATAAACAAATGCAGCCAATATATCCAAACAAACCACCAGAACGACACGACCAGTATTGGTTTCAAGTAACTACATCAGTCGCAGAATCAGCTGATCGCCCAAGCTACTCTGATGTGTCCCTCCGCTCTGACTCTGTGACACTACAGAAGCACTGTCACTTACAATTGACACATGGGGCGACCGCAACTGACTGTCAAGCACTCAAACTACAAAATCAAAATCAAGTTGTGGAATCATGGTCGGAAATATCACAGCAACTATTCCCGTTGTAAACTAACGCTGCATATCATTGTGATAAGAAATCTTTCCATTCACAACAGCTTCGAACCATCATCATTTCCTCGCAATAGATCATGTAATATGAAATAAGATAAAATCACAAAAGCGATATCACCATCAACCATAATAAATTGTTGGATATCATAACTCATAAACCTATCAATCTATCTCTAATCATACCTATATACTCATTCTTTCCCCAAACTTGAATACTTTGAACACTATGAGATGTGAAAGCATCAGCAGCACCTATCGTGATAGCTCATGATAGCTTAGTGCAAATAACTCAATCATTTTTTTACACATAATGATAAAGTAATCTTCCCTTTCAATTAGTAAAAGTTACAAATTTCTTTTCTATTTAAAACATTTTATTGAAATAACAATTCTTATTTGACAACATGTCAGTGTAGGAGTTGTTGTTGATGTAATCAATCAAAATTCAATTTCATGCAAGACCAAAATTAAAGAAAGATGTTCCATTGGATGTAGTGCGTTGGCCCTGATGGGTAATTTAAAGATCCCTCACATGGGATAAATATCAGTGCAGTGGACTCCTCTTTCTGTTATCTCACAAATAACACTTATAAGTGACAAAGACCTGCTTATAAAATGCTTAATCCATAATAACCCCCATACTATTATAATCAACCAAGTGAATGGCACAAAGTCCCAACCCCAATTGTTTCATAACACTCTCCATAGCAGCCTCCGACCTACAACTGGAGTAACAACAGGTTACACAAAGGAAAAGATTAACTAGCTGGGTCAAATTCTTTCACATCAGCTATATTTTTTACTTGTTCAATTAAGTGCCTTTTTCCTTCTTCTCTTTTTTCCTTTTTATTGCTTCTTGCACCAACTTAGTACACAGTGGTTAACCATTTTCACAAGAACCACCCAAAATGATCCTAGGTTTATCTGCCGGCCACAGCATAGTGCCCCCACTATCAAAATGTTTATATCAAGGCATATATTGAATATCAGTATCACAGGGAGACATGGCCACAGGCACATAGGCAATACTTCAACTTTGATTGATTATGCCAAAGAAACATTAGATCTGCAAGATTATCAAGACATTTTAAGACATGATGAACAGCAGTTGAACTTTCAAACGTATACCAGAAATGAAGAACTTAAAATTAATCAAAACACATAGTAGGGGAGACCGGGGTTAGTTGGCACACTCATTTTTATTTTTGCTCTGGAGAGCAAACGGTACAAGATATTCAGACCAAATTTTAGCATGTGATAGTGAACGTGTTTAACTCAATGATCAGCCCAAGAGATATTGTAAATGATTATTGAAATTTGTGTCAGAGACACAAACTTCCAGAAAAAATTTTGATTCAACTAACCCCGACCCCGGGGTTAGTTGAAGCGCCGTAAAAATTTGGAGACAACTTCTTATAAAAGGGGTTTCCTTTGCATAACTGATATCCCTATGATGACCACAAGCTTCAGTACAACACTCATTTGAAAAGAAATTGTATACTGTAATTTACTAAATTTTTTGTCTATTTTTGGCAAAAAAGCTGGTTTTTCCGTATTTCCCTTTCAAGAATGCAAACATGCACTGTAGTAGTTCTAAACTGCACTAACTCCGACTAACAATGACTTGCAAGGCGATTTGAACACTTGAAATCTATGTTACGGCCAACTCCACCATGCATGATTCAACTAACCCCGTCACACCTGGAACACAATATTGTCTTATTTTTCAGTCTTATCAAAGTCACACAACAAAAAGCTTCTGGGTGTGGATTAGGCATTGATTTGCTTATTTAGAAATAAGGTTAGTTCACCTGGATTAAAATCATAGCTATACAATAACCCCCCTCGAAGACTGAGCAAACAAGTTACTAGAGCACCCAAAAAACAAACTTTCTTGCCTACAGAATTAGCATTTTGAAATTTTGAATGAATAAAGGTATGATAACATGTGCCAATAAACAGGGTATCTACCAGAAGTACCAGTTTGACCAAAAATTTAAAATAAAACTGATTTTAGGCCAAGATTCAACTAACCCCGCGATTCAACTAACCCCGGTCTCCCCTACATGTGACAATCAGGATACAGAGGTTTGGTGTGGAGAAAGGCCGATCTTAATTGATTTTGATTTATAACCTAGTTGCTACTTCATTGCATGTCTTATGATAAAACTTAATGAGAGTGTGGTTCGCATCAATACACCTCATGAATGTCAGCATTGTCAGGTCGCGGAATAATACAATGCGATTCCGAAGGCCAAGTGTTTATTCTGCAGCAGGCCTGACATAATGAGGTTCATTGCTGTGGACACTACTCTCATCATTCATTAAGTTTTATTTATATCAATAAAAATAGACCTCCTGACAAAAAAAATTACTAATTTCAAGAGGCACTATTTTGTTTGAATGGCCCAAGAATATCCCTATATAGCAAGTAGCAACCACACCGACTAATCAGAGCCTCAAAACATTGTCACATTATCACTTCACTGCTAATTGTTTGCATAACAATGTCAGATAATCATATGGGCCAAAATCAGATAAAGGGCAACATTTGTGTGACATCATCATGGTCCAAAAAATCTCACCACAGGTCACAATTATTCATTTCTATGGGCAATAGAATGTCTAAAGTATGTTATTTTATGATTTGAAAGATAATTAATGCTATTGGAACCCTAGAAATTGGATTTTAATTAGGGTATGTCATAAAGTGACGGACGTGACATGTCAAACTTTCAAGCCTAATTTTTCAAAGCTGGTTGGATATTTTGCAATGAGAGATAAATTGGAATGTGTAAGAGCTCAGGGTCTTTCTCTCAGTGCCAAATGTTAATTAATAAAACTGAAGAATTATTGCATAAATTAGTGTTAATTAGATGTGACGGACGTTACTTTGGAAATCCCATAAAGAAGTTTTCGGTAGCCTTCCCACAGATATCACAGTGACATTAAAAGTATTAGAAAGGTTAATCTTGAATCTAAAGTAATGTTTTCAATCTCATAGGGTAAAATAACCTGATAAACAAGCGAGCACTGACACTTTTTTGTTCGGATGTTACGTTGACTGTATTGACATTTTTCAAATTTGTGTATTAGAACCTATATCTCATCTGATCATAAAGCTAAATAATTTAAATTAGGGATGAATTACAGTATTTAGGGTTTATTTAACATTTTTATTTTTTCAAACTGTTTAGGACAGTGCAAACAAGAACAAAGACAAACATTCAGGACTGGCTTTATCTGGAAATTCTGTTACGGACGTGACATTGACATGCCTTATTTTCAGCTTTTTTGTCAAGTGTAACAGGCGAGCATAAAACTTCAACACAACCATTTAGATGCATTGAAAACTGGTGCAGATGATGGATATTATGGAAATCAACATCACTATTAATGCTGGATCACAGTTTGAGCATTAACTGTGCTAACTATGGAAATACTGGCAAAATAATTATAATTGTGTTCGCCTGTTATTGAGGGAAAAAAATTGACAGAATGCTAACTCACCTTCCTCCTGCCCCCCTCAATTTGTAAATGTTCTGTTTTAGTGGGGGGTCATCAAAATATGACCTATTTAGATCAATTCCTGTGACCTGCTTTTAATTAGGTCACCTGTGCTCTGTTGCAGGGGCCCTTGTTCGGACGTTATGATTTTGACAGAAAATGACATCAACATCTTACGACCAGAATTACATCAATATGTGACATCTCACAGTGTATTTATACAGTCCTACTTATAATTTATACATTAACCTTGCCTTTAAAGATCAATATGGACTGTATAAGCAAATTTGCTGGTTGTGGCAATTTTTTAAAATTTTGGTTGTTTTTGACAGAAAAAATAACGGGCGAACACCATTTTTCAAATCAAAATTTCTCCAAGTTAAATCAATAAATTTAATTATTTTATAAGTGCAAAATGCAAAGCACATATTAAATTACATTTTGCACTGGACAATGTGTCCTGTCTTGCCTAATTTTTGAACAACGAGATCCATTTATAACCACATGTTGAAAATGTCACAAAATGGCCGCCAAAAATCATTGACATTTCTCACGAAAACTTTAATTACACATCTATCGTTAGCCTTTGCACCATGAAGTTGTCTTTTCTATCTCCCTGTATGGAAAGGCTGCCTATGCAACCAAAAAATCCAATATTGGCATTGTGCAACATGCTTAAATGAAAAGTGAAAGTGACGGACGTTACTTGTTGTCGTTTATCTGATTTTGGCCCATATGCATGTGGTTTACAAAGTTCTTTGAACCACAAGGTGTGAATCGCATGGTTTTTTGCCAGAACTTCACTGGCTATTGTGGTGTATTCAGTGTCTTATTACTGTCAATCTGCCACTAATGAGTAATTATGCAGCAATGTAAATTGTATTCATTTGCAGCCATTTGCCAAGGAGGCCAGTGACCCACATAAAAAATTGAATTCCTGATGAAAGATGATTGTATTAAAGAAACAGCTAATTTTATATGTAACGCTTTTGAAAAAAGACAAAGTGCTTTGTATACATAGTTTAATTTACGTAATTGTCGATACTTGCCAATAACAATACGATACTTGTAATTATATATGTCGACATCAAATTAGCAATATGATATTTGTAAATATGTAAATAGGCCTAATGAAAATTAACATTCCAAGAGTTTGAATTATATATCTACTAGTATAACTCGAACAAAGTTTATATTTTTTGGGATTGCTATTACATATTGGACTAATGTATATATGTATATCAACAAATAATTTCAAATTTAATTCAAATTTGTATTACTCAACGAAAATTCTGTTATTTTGATGTATTATTGTTTTTGAAGTGAATTGTAAGCCCAAGAGGGCTGGGGGCTAGAATGTGAGCCCATTTCACGTAAATAAAGAATTTCTCTCTCTCTCTCTATATATATATTTGCCCCTACAACCAACTGCTGTGTCCTGCTATCTGGAAGCTGAACTGCTTCAACACTCAGAATGAGGCAGCTTGTAACTGGCCCATGACGTCACAGACAAGATTGCACCCAATTCACCAGGGCAGAATTTTTCTAGGATTTTTCTGGGCCATTTTACAGCCAATTTTACTGCTTGGTCCGCAGGTGAAAAGCATCAAGACATGGCCACTTAAGACTGCAATAGCTTGTAATAGCTTGCAATATACTTAAGTGTATAAAGAACTAGGGGGATATATTTCTAGCCAACATTATGTCCACAATGTGGGTCCGGGTGCATAAATTAGCACAACTTACTCCGACAAGATGTGGCGATTGCTCTGAAAACGTGCCCTCCTGCCAACAAACATTAACTTTGAACCCAACCAAAACAAAGTAATGTACCCCGAATGCCTCATATTGTAGTTTCAGAAAATGTTAATCTAATCAAGATCATACTGCACTCGGTTCAAGAAGGACGGTCCTTGGAAATTGCAATTGTCATGGTGAAATTTTCCAAATCATATCGCTGACAGCATACTTTCTAGATTAAGCGGCAATAATCATTAGAAGAAAATTGTGTCAAAATACAGAAGGTTAACTTATTTGATGACGTTGACAACAAAGCAATAATAAAAGAATGAAGATTAATCGGAAGAACCATGAAATTCAATTATTGCAAACTGCATTCTCTGCAAAACAAAGAGCGCTGTCAAACGTAAGATTTAAAAAAAGCAGGAATCCAGCGAAAGGAGTCAGCAATACTTCTATGGCGGTTGATTAACATGATAACTAACAAACAACGAAAGCCAGATGCAAGAATGATTTCAAACCATCAGCGATGGAAGCTGTGCAACTATGTCTTGGGTAGTGTTGTAATGTGGATGTAATAGGACCAGTGAAAACATAACATGTTCAGGAAGTTGCTGGAACAAGTCTATAATTTCTTTGGCAAAAGCTTGCAATGTGAGGGTGTGTAGGTCAGAGGCGTACTATGACTGACCTATGTTAAAGTGAGAATGATAGGCATCTCTGGCAACTGCTGAGCTGGTGTAAATGTAACCTTCACGTATGTCAGATGGTTTCAGCCCCAATGGCCAACCTCCACGCTTCAACAGAGTTTTATGCCCGAGTGTTGTGCAAGCGACATGCCAATATCTGACCTGGGAAATTTCAATGTTCAGTCTTACCATGGGAACTAGAACAGGGAGTCAAGGAGGTGTACATCAGGGCAGACCACTTGGCCCCATCATATCTGGGTTAGCAGCACGATACACCAAGAGAGATACGCTGACCCTCCGATAATTCTCATGTTGTGAGCTGAAACGTCGACACGGAATTTGTGCGATAACTGGGCTACGTTAAGTCTTCACAAGAACCTCCAAGAGATGATAGGTATGAGGATTATTGAGGAGGCTGATCTTAATATATGTGCTATACCAATGCCAATTCCATCCCTGGTGGCTCCTCTCAATTCATACCAACAGCAACAACTGCACTCAGACTTGGAATGACCTATTGACAGGACCTTTCTGAAACTGGTTCACCATGTAAATGCCCTTTTCACTCAACCTGCACTTTTAAATTTTGAGCATCTTCTGTGAGTCTTGAACATGTGTGTCCAGTTCTCAAAGCATGTTGCTCGTAAGATGGTGAGGCCCACCCCATGTACCTTGGTTCGCCTTTCTCCTCACATTAGTACTCAGTGGCAATGAAAGGTCACCCATAACATAACACTAAGGCATCCACAGGTGAGCGGGGTCTCCTCACTCTCACAAATCAATCACAGACTGCTGGGTCCTTTTACAAGTCTAGAACTTTAACTAGAAGAGCTTCAGGACAAACATCTTTCAAGTGATCCATGAGCTTTACGAAGGCTATTAGCTAAAACAAAGAGGAGAAAAACACAAGATCAGGGTACATGCGTCATAAAGGGTGGTACCAACTCAACATCAATCATTTGCTACTTATCAGGACTCAGGCAAACAACAAAGAAACAAGAAAGAAATTCTGCCACCCCAGGGCCCAGTCTGGGCAAGAAACATATTCACCTATAATGGCCTATGATACACTTGGACGTTTTTCAGACAATTCACATCAATCATGAACCCAAAAGACTCTTTTATACCCCAAATTATGGAGGTTACAGAGACAAGAAGTTTTCTGCTTGGCCACCACAATGTCTAACTCTAACTGACAACAACTGATCATAAAGGATACTGCATGCAGACGACAAAAATAATACCCTGGATATTCGCAAGCCATGTGAATCAAAACAAACTTTAATGTAAACATCAATGTAAGCTTGTACATGAAACAGGAATATTTGCAACTGCAGCTCGCGGCAGTCAGCATGGATGCAATTTTTATATACTAAATCAAGGGAGCAATAAATGGCAAAATAAAATCATTTGTTTATTTTGGTCACAGCAGCTAATCCGTATTCATTTCAAGGAATGTCGTGGTTTTACAAGTAATGATAGTACGGCTTTTGTACTCACATTTGTACAATATCGCAGTTTTCTTTTCCTTCTAATTTCTTCTAACTTTCGACTGGAATTTACACAGTGTGTACATGCACTGACTACATCCACATGACCCGATGACGTACCAGTTCCCCATCGAGTAATGAGAGGTAAACAAGAGGAGTTTTGCTGGGCTTACCGCAGGGCAATGTAACAGAAAACGTGTGTTGAAAAGCGGGGCCAGTCAGGACCTGCTTCATCTTTAAGCCGAGTGTTTTCTGTCTGACTGACAGGACCGATCCGAATCTCTGAGGCTGATTGCAAGGCAAAGATTCGAGCCAATCCGAAACTCCGAGGCCAGTCCAGTGTTGTAATATGTGACTCCAGCATCTAAGAAATGTAGAGTTGTAGAAACACATCATCCAGGGAATAGAGTTCGCAACATACAAATGATGCATTGGTGTCTCACAGATAGTGCGAGATTGCAAACGCATTCACAAGGCGCAATGATGAATTGCCCTCCTCTGACAACTGTGATTGAGGAGCCGATCGGAGAAGTTGTGCCCTCCGCATGGGTGTATAATGCACTGCGGTAACTTTTGCAAGAAAAAGAAAGATTCTGATGTTTACAACTTATCGGCTCAGAAAAAAATTAAGCACCTTTCTTTCAACGAGTGTTAAAGAGTAACCCAAACATGTATTCCCAGTTTAAGAAGTTTTGACAGGAAACGAGTACTTGAAATTTATCTCCGCTACCTACTGATGTGTTAATTTCGAGAAGGAGTAACTGGCAAACTGGAGATAATGGCATGTAAAATCTATGCAATATAAAACCATTCTCACTCATATAATATGACCTTAATCATATTTGCTTTACCATTCTAAATGTATAAAGACATAGATTTCAAACTTCCATCGGGTTTAGTCATCAGCAGTACCTTCAGTAGCTCAGCATTTCTTTTGTACCAATTATTGCCTAAGGTCATTACATTTTTGGCAATGCACTAAAATATCTATCATTACATTTTTGGCAATGCACTAAAATATCTATCAGGCCTCATAATCAATGATAATGTTCAATCCTCAGCAAACAAAAGCATTGTGTCCATCCGATGTCCTCAATCCTAAACTTGGAACAATTATGCATATGAATTTAGAAGAATGTGTTAATAGAAACCTCCTTGGTTATGCAAACATCCAAGGCTCTATACTGCATGAGCCATGAAGATCTAGCAAGTGGGCATAGGGGAGAACCATGGGTCACTCCAGTTCAAAGAGGAGAGTGACCTTCCTTCACTACATATCATATGAAGACACCACAGAGGCACCAGGATTGATAAAGTGGCATTTGATGACAGATAACATCCAAGGAGATAACATGTACTTAAGATATCAGGTCAAATACATCATGTGCATCAGATAGTACTGCTAGTCAAGGTACATGAACTGAAAACCTTCTCAATGTCAGTATTACAACTCGTCAGCATATAGTGCATTATTATAGGCCTTTGCTTTCTATACATCTTTATAAATTAACATATATATGCATGGGCCATTAAGTAAGTGATGAACTTACAACCAGTCACAAGCAGAGTTATAGGGGATTGTAGCTCTTATCATTGGGTTGGGGTAAGAGGCCAATTTGAAATATTTTCACAAAAATGTCTATCAGTCTGATTTTAAAATAGTTTGAAATAAACTGTTGCTTCACTTTTTGCTTGTAAGCGAAGACAATGAAAACCTTTTACCATGTAGTATAGTAGTAGTATTGACAGCATTAGTAGCCCACGTTCAATAACAGCACCCTACTAAGCCACCACCTCCTCTTTGAACCTTGTGATCATCTGATCACTTCATAAAGAAGGTTGTGCCACGCTCACTGGGTTGGTTAACCAAGTAATAACGCAAGAATAATCTAACTGAAAAGACTTCTGGCAATATCCAGTGCTACCAATAATGAAGTAATCGAAATATAGAATGCAACATAGCAGATGGCAATGGATTATCAACCAGCATCAACCAACTACAGAATGATAGTTCTGGCTAGCATGGCTACTAAGAACACCCATTTTTGCAACTTCTTTTGTATTATTTCAGTTTAATCTAATTGGTTCATCCTGCTTAAGGCCACAAGTACATACATGTGCATGTGAAATTCCCATACCGTTCAAAGTCCATGGAAAGTGAGACGTGGAAAGTTATGCAGGGCAAATCAGATTGAGGCTAAATGAAACGAAGCAGGTTGGAAATCAACACATGCTTATAGATACAGCTGTAAAAATAAAGAAAGTTAAAAAATAAGCATTTCCTTGTTGTTTCCATTATGGTGTCCTGACCACCTGAAGAGAAGCAACAACATGTCAGAGAAGCCTTTCTCCTCAAGATGAATGGTCTCCTCATGACAGCTGCTTTGGCCGACTCCCCGGCCATCTCTCTTGGCTGCCTCTAGTTGCCTGGCAAGTGTAAAGTCTGCACTTGATGACAGACCCCTATAATGCCTGTTGTCCTCTCAGCTGGCTTGGCATTTTTCAGACTCATCTATCCTAGTAGCTATCACTAAGGGTCGAGGTAGATCAGAACAAGTCATCGCTTGTTTCTTCCGACTGCATTTCTCGTTCCTCCGGCATTATATTCATCTCAAGTGTTACAGAAATCCGTCCACCTTTCAACTCCTACTATTTCGCTACATACACAGCATCTCAGCTCTCATCTTGATGTAGAGTTACAACAGTCCCAGAACAGCCCATTTCTGTTACTCAGCTGGCACTGCCTACAACACTACTACATGGGCTGGGACTGAACAGTCTCTGGGAGGGGAGGTGATGTCAAATTGCTCGGGAGTTCTCTTAAAAACACACACATAACACCAGAGCAGAATGTAGCCTCTAATGCTCTGGGCTATCTCTAATATGAAATGTAGTCTTGCTCACTTTCACACCTCACTCTAAAAAAATTCAGACAAAATTGTTTTTTTTAGATTCAAAATGGTTTTTTGAAAAACCAAATTTCAATGCAAAAAAACAACATAGATTTTTTTTTAAATCCATGTTGGTTTTGCATTGAAATTTGGTTTTTCAAAAAACCATTTTGAATCTAAAAAACCAATTTTGTCCCGACATTTTTTAGAGTGCTCTTAAAAACACACAGGGGTCTGTTTGGCCAAAGAGAGTGCAAATGTGCTGGGTTGTATACTACAGACACCATAGTCATGCTACAAAAAAGGATTTCAGGGAAATAAATTGGACAGTTTTCAACAATTAAGACAAGTTAGGATCAACAAAGTCACCTCCGTTACAGTTATAGTGCGGAATCATCGAAAGGTCAAACACATTCTACTGGTGGGGGAAGTTGCCTTGACAAATTCAGGCTAACAAATCCACAACAAAAGAATAATTAGAACCATACATCACTAGAGCAGGGTTGTGATGCTTCCCCCACATTAACAGAGGGTGGTCCAGATTTCAACACTGGACAAAGAAATGCTCCAGAGCCAAATATATCATCAGAGCAATTATGAAGCAATAAGACTGAGTTAGTGCACCCTTGCCTAAATCTTCACCCAGTGGCCTTGTTGCAATGTTGTCTGTTTGTCTTATCCCTTTCCATGACAGGCAGCTTTTGAAATAATACACTTGTCATTTCTTTGGACCGCTTTCAAGAGCAGATCTGTGAGATCAGTGAAAGTCAAGTCATCCGCCTGGCTCAGAAGTTATCGGGCGCTGGAGATGGACTGGCAATCTCTCCAAGTGACAGATTGTCAGCTTTGACAGACATTGAATTCGATCCTGCAGTTCCAGTCCCAAGTGATCTGCTAATAGGAAAATTAGATCAGTTTCATCACTACACTCCCAGCAGCTAATGGAAGGGCTTCTCTTCCTGTCCTATCTCTGCTTTTTTGCCTTCCTGGGATCGATTAACGAGTCACAAGGCATTAAAAAGTGAGGAAGGAATTAAGAGGATGGGCCCCTTCTATTCTTGACATCACAGGGGCTAAATTTAACTGGGGTGCATCTAATTTTAGCGCCCTCCTGGGCTGATATGGGAGGCCAGCCTGTAGAGGATGCAAACTGCTGAAGTGGGAGGGGGTTATTAGTGCGTGATGATATCACCTCCAGCAGTTCCTTACCCCTGAACCACCCTCCTCTCAGACTGCACCCTCCTCTCCTCCAAACTTCTAGCTCCCATCTCAGCCCCCTTGCCTCTCCTGCCTCTCTTGCTCTCTGTTGTTGGTGGAGGAACACTCCACACTGGCACACGGGCCACATGAGAGCAGCTAAGACCGTGTTAAAAAACTCACAGCGAAAGCCGAACCAGCGTCCAACCTTTTATTCATTATTTCTGCTAATTTTCCAATTTTCGTGGGTTGTGCCGGGGCCTCCCAAGCCAACATGGACGGATGATGCTTCTTGTGGGGTATGTGAGGTTGTGATTACCGACACAGATTCACACCAACTTGCTTATAAAAGGCGACTAAATTACACATTCTTTCTCATGGCAGTACGCGTTCTATTTTTCTTTGGAGCAATCTGCTTTTCTAGTAATCGGCACATCTTTGAAACAACCTTAATTGCTTCCTAATGAGAAATGCAATTTCTTCCAAGCAGACACTGCTGCAACACTGCATTTCATGGAGATATCCAGTGCTGCAATCACAGCCATCTCTAGCTCCCCAAGAATGGAAGTATAGCAATTTTTATTAACTTGTGTGATTCATCTGGTCCCAGGGGTGTCATAGCCAGACCAGAGCAGGTTCCTTCATCTGATAACATGAGACAGTAATTTGTATTGCTCAGCATTGCAGAACAAAAACCAAATGTCAAAACTGGTGGCTGTGATAGTCTAATGATTGGACTGACTCCAGTTACTGCTCTTTTTCTTCTCTAAACATTTCCTTTGCCAAAATATAACCTGGATCATCTACTGCAGCTCCAATGAAAGCCTGTGTGTGTGTGTTCTGACTTATCGTTTTACTAGTGATTACATCTTCTTTCAGACCACACAAATACATGTACATAAGGGACGGACGCAGGGGGGGGGATGGGGAGATGCATCCCCCCCCCACCAGACCAAAATTTATATATTTTTACATGTTAATTTTATCCGCGCGCAGTTGCGTTATGTCGCGAATTATGCATTCCGCGACACGACAGCCCGATAGACCCCCCCACCGGAATTTTCTGGATCCTCCCCTGATGTACATTCGGCCTCGGACACAGTACCAAATATTATACATGAATGTGACCATTATGAGGTACTTATAAAGTTTATGACAATTATTGAGTTGTTTTCATTCTACTTTCTCCATGTACACTGGACGTTTATCACACCATCTTCTATTTTCCATACATGCGGATAAACATCTTTATTTTTCTTCAAAACCATCCTGTATGGAACACTGATTCAGTTACACTTGTGAGTCTCTGCACTCTAAAAAATATGGGGACAAAATTGGTTTTAGTGGTGAGGAAATGCAGCATGCTGAGTTTACCAAGGATCAGTCTTTGACAACACTCTAAAAAATGTCGGGACAAAATTGGTTTTTTAGATTCAAAATGGTTTTTTGAAAAACCAAATTTCAATGCAAAACCAACATGGATTTTAAAAAAATCCATGTTGGTTTTTTGCATTGAAATTTGGTTTTTCAAAAAACCATTTTGAATCTAAAAAACCAATTTTGTCCCCATATTTTTTAGAGTGTGTACTCAGGTCATGGAGGTGGTGTACTGCAAGGAGCACACTCGCAGCAGCTGTAGAATGAATATGATTAAGACAAGTCGAAAAGTAAGACTTCAAATAAAGCAAAACAAACATTATTCCAGTGAGTTTGGAGAAGAGCGCTGGCCGACCTTCAGAAGATTTGCTGAGCAAACTGAAGAGCAGCTAGAGCATGTTTGCAAAGGATGTTAAAGCAGTTACTTTTTGCAAAGAAGCAGTAAACAGGACCACATGGCCACCCAGAATTAGGGGACAAAGCCAAAGTGTCCGCTTTACGAATGCTCCCATTGCGAGACAATTGTAAATCTCTCCAGTTGTTTTTCTGCCCCGGGCCCTCTTCCGCAGGTGTCGGTGGGGCCTCCTTAAGATATACAAGGGGCACACACAGGGGGCAAAAAAAGAGACAGAAACATGTTTCTGGTGCGATAACAGCTTTTGTTTTCCTAAGTCGACCCCTGGTAGAAAAAAAGGTTTCCGTTTCCCAGATGTCACCCTCCAGATAGCAGGTTTCCATATCGCAGGGCAAAACAGGGGCTCATACTCAGACCCATCAATCGGCCCTGCATCCAGCACTCCATGCAAACAGGTATATTTGCAGGCGAGCAATTGCTGAGGTGCAGATGCAATGCTGAAGGGAACACACCCCTCACCTTGATTGCGGCATTTGCCCCTGACCTTTGCTTAACGCAGTCATATGATGAACGACCAAACGGGTCTCCCCCTGACTACTGTGACGTCATCAGTGTCAAAAATGGCGGCCAGTTCATGTCATAAGCAGCTAAAAGGGGAAGCAACCGCAGGCCCCTCGCCACTGTTTCCCTCCCAGCGACTGGCAACCGCTCAGTTGACGCACAAGTTCTAGTTAGCCAGCTGTCAGCGTCTTGTTTCGCTTCCTTAATTTCGCAACAAGGACAAGTCGTCCCACTTCCTCGGTATAATGTCCTAAATATCGTCAAGAAAAGCCAAAACGCGAGAATGTACCATCCAGTCAAGCTTTGGAATAGTAGACTCGGCTGTAGACTACAGACCCAGACGATGGGCAATGCATTGTGTTTTATGCACAGCAACATATATTATATGTACAAGCCTCGTCTATCAGAAAAACCATGAGCACTTTCATGTAAACCGTAATTGCAGCACACGCCCATCCTATAAAAACTTAATTTGTAGCATAACACACAAGCTTGGCACATCAACTGACTTTATCAGGAGAAGGGAATTTTTAAAAAGTTTTGGCAGGATGGAATCTGGAGTCAGAAGAGGAGATAATGGGACGATAATGAGTTTAGGGGAAGAAGTGAAATTTCAAGAGGGAAAGTATAGTGAGGGCAAGAGGAGGGTCAGGGGGTAAAAGAGACGACCTCTTGCTTAGTGGGTGACGTCTTTTGCCCCACTGTTACACCCTTTCATCTCCAGCCCCCTGAGGAGCTCTATCCAAAGAGGTGCTGTAGTTTATCCAGTTTTTGCAAAGGGCAAAAATGAAGCTCCCTGGCTCATGCCGACCTATCCATCAACCCGTGAGTAATGGCTTTTGTATTTGTCGAATCGGAGGACTGAAAAACCGCAGACTGAAGTTAGTCTGAGAAGTGGGCAGAGCCGCAGAGGCAAGAAAGTGGCCCAGGGGTTGGTAGATCAACAGAGGTGGAGTTCAAAGCTAGGGATGATCCCTAACAGCCCCACACCCTTCAGCAGCCACCCTCGGCTCTTCTTGGTGGCTTAGTTTGCACCCCTGTGAGACTGTGATGTCACCCTTGTACCTCCCTCTTCCTTTGTCTTAACATGATTTGTCTGATGATCTACGACACTCCCTTAATACACACTATCTGCACAAATGTCAGGATGCGTCTTCCTTTCGCTCCCTGTGGTTTCCTATCTCCATTGTCAGCCAGGCTCACCCAGGGCTCACCCAGCGCCCAGCATGTCTGCATTCAAATCTCATGATGAAAGTATAGGTTAACAAAGCCAGCCCATCCCTGTATCATATGAGCTAAATAACATGCGTTTTATGTCTCTGCACCCAAGCAATCAAATAGTTCTCTATTGCCAAATATTCACAGTACGTTGAATGAAAACAAAGCTCTTTCAAAGCAGGTTCATCTATTGTATCAAGAAGGAGTACTTTTTGTTTCAATACACCTACAATTTTGTCCTCAGTTCATGGATATCTTATGACAATGCACTTGAGTACAGGAAAAATATTACGAGCGCAGCCGCAGACATTCTGCGTTACAAAATCAGTAAGACAGCATTCTTCATCGACAAAACGCTTAATTTATTATCGCAATATTGACTGTCTTACGCATCTATTTTCAGAAAGCACAACCTTCTTCTAATCTACTTGTCAGTAACAGGGTATACCAGACTTGCCATGGGGTGTGCACCAGAACAAGGGAATGGAATTCCTTGCTAAAAAAGACAGAACAATGTGCTCTAGAAGCTGAGATAAAGAAAAGAAGAAGAGGGAAGAATGGAAAAGAAGAGGGCCTAGAGTGTCACTGCAATTTGGGGCATGCAAACAACGACACCTGCACAGGAAGAAGGACCATCAGCTCCTCCTGGTGGAGTTTATTTGCACTAGTAATGTGACGATTTCTTTGCAGGGGCATCGGTGGCATTCTCAGATGATTGAGAATACTATTACACCAGCACATCTCTGTTTCCAATACTCCACCAAGGCAATGTGCTCCAGGTACAGCCACTTGAGATCCCATAGCTGCTGTGGTATAAGATTTTCCGAAGAAAACACAGACAGTTAGCAAAAATAATAAGGGATCACAAACCTGAGGCTGTTATTTGAGTACACCAACAGTGGCCAGGGTGGGCTGATAAACAGATGACCTCTTGGTTTGGGCTTAGATGAGTGCCCAGGGCATGGCTACTGAAAGGGATCCCACCTCACCCTCTACCGGTCACACAACTTTGGAGAGGTCTCTGTTAGCCGTTTGGCAATCTCATATAGTCATATTAGTCCAGCTATATGGAAGGCATATGATAACTCCAGAGGATGGCTAAAACTGCAGCTGTCAACAGTGATATGCCATCAAAGATGACCTGCCTGTCTGCTAGTCGTTTCAAAATTCTTTCAAGGAAGCAAGGAGAATTGCAACTAACTGCAAGCACCACACTCTAAAAAATGTCGGGACAAAATTGGTTTTTTAGATTCAAAATGGTTTTTTGAAAAACCAAATTTCAATGCAAAACCAAAATGGATTTTTAAAAAAATCCATTTTGGTTTTTTGCATTGAAATTTGGTTTTTCAAAAAAACATTTTGAATCTAAAAAACCAATTTTGTCTGAAATTTTTTAGAGTGCAGGGCACCAGCTCAAGTTCAGTGAGTCAAATGGAGATCTCTCTTAAGTGTTTGAAAAAGAAATCTAATCTTCTCTGGTTGTCAAAGACTGGTCCTTGGTAAACTCAGCATGCTGCATTTCCTCACCACTAAAATCTGTATCAGCTCTCCAGCATTTCACTCCAGAAGAAGCATGGAAGCAATTGAGAGCAGAATGAAATGAATCTAACAGAGCAATTCTAGTGCAGACATCTCAATCTTAACCACATAGGCTTCTCAGCATCCAGCAGACCATAGTGGTGGAATTATGATCACAGGTGTACCTCCTAAGTGACCTCTCAATGGTTCGGGGTAATCCATGCACTCCACAGGCATGTACAACTGGATTTGTGGATGGCTACCACCAAGTGATTTCTGGCAATCAAACTTGTCTAACTTGCCTGATCTTGAAGTTATGTTCAGGATAAGTAACACATGGTTGCTGTGAATTTAAAATGTACAAGTCCTAATGCCCTTCTCCTGCATCTCTCAAGTAATTCATCGAAATCATAATGTACAAAGGGTCATTTACTATATTGGATCATACACCAAAGGTCATTCTAAAAGAAAGGAATTCCAAATTCAGGTCAGTTATCACACAGGACACTTATTATCAGCAGTCTGTAGTATCAGTGTATAAAAAATTCTTCATTACAGCTTGTTAGCAATTGACATGTTATTCCCAACACCAGCATGTACTTACAACCACTTGTATTGTAATATCTTGGTATCTGATCCATCACAATCACAAGCAAGGACAAATTGTAAGGTATGTAAGCTTTTTATCTTGTACAACAAATCTTGGCCAATAAATGATCTGTTATCCTCAAAGGAGTATACATGATATGTGCCTGATATGTGTCAATTGACGAACTGATATCACTGATATGATTGCATGCTCTTTTATTCACACCTATTTAGATAATATGTTGTATACTGCATTCCAACAAGGCTACACAAACACACATTGGATATCTGTTTTTCAAGATTTACATTGTACATTTAGGCTTGTAATTTTCAGAGATTGACATATTTTCTTCCCGGAGAGATTGTAACCTCTTAAATATAGACATTTATGTTCCAATTAGACAGTATAATACATGTACAGCGAAACACTTTGATATAGAATTAAAGTGGACAGTGGCACTGTGAAAATGGCAGTTTGTGACTCATGATAGCCGATGAAGTGTCATCTTCTATACTTTCAACATGGGAAACATAGAGGCTGTTTGCTAGTCATGATCAAGAGTAAGCCATTTGACTTCTCATAACAAATTTTAGAGTGAAAATCAGATGCATAATCCTTTCGTTTGGCTGTCACCAACAAGTGGGATGTCTCCTTCGATCAAATTAACATTGAAAGTGTTGGGTTTAATAATGACAAATCAGCAGCATGATGACACAGGAAGTGTCATTTTCACAGTACCACAGTCCACTTTAATTAGAACTATATCAAAGTGTTTCGCTGTAATAGACACAGATTTTGAGGGTTCTGAAATGCACTTGTCACTTCAGCAAAGATCCTCATGAAGAGATGTTGTCAAATCCTGACCAGAGGGAAGGATAACTAACAAGATACCTTCTCCATGTTATTCAGTATACATGTGGGAACCCAAAATCCAGGTCTAACAAGCTCAGATTTCAAGTTCATGTACTTTTGAAACTGATTCTGAAGTGTAATTATTGCAAAACATAGCATTGATTGTTTGTTTATAACACTGTTTGCAGAAGTGCTACAGCCTGAAAAGCTTTCAGCGAGAGCCTGGCTTTTGACAGCTTGGAATTATCACGATGAGGCCTTCAAGAGAAGAAAAACTTGTTCACCAAATTTGATTGGACAATGGGCTAAAGTATGTTTGATACAATCTTTCCATGATCACAATTTTGCAACAAATAGATATAGTCTATTCATAGCACAGAATAAATGTACAGTGGAAGCTTCAACCATGCTGTTGGCCTAAGTTTGCAATTTGATAGAGAGTGTAAGAGCATCGTAGGGCAATAGTGGCAGGCGATTGGGATCAAACCAGTCCACCTGAACAAAGTTGTATTGGATGGCAGAGTTTGTCAGCGGGCATCCTTCCGGGCATCTTCTCTGGCTCCTCCTGGGCCCGGACAGGTGAGCAGGTGAATGATTCGTCTTCCAATAGTCGTTTGACTCTTGACCCGGAAATACCTCCGAAGAACCCCATAAATTACAGGAATATCAAGAACAGCCTCAACAGATAGCAGACTTGTACAGACCATGGAACAGCTGCTTCACTCAGACTATAAGTCAAGTCTGTTCAGATGTACGAGTTGAAATACTGCTCGGAATGAAGTCAACTAATCAGATCTGTTAAATCACAATTTGCATCAAGCCGATAGTCAGCTCAAGTCAGTTATCTGACTTTCGAAGAGCCCAAAAGGAATGCCGGCTGCTTTACGACTTCTTTTGACTGCCATACACAAGACTTGATGCCTGTGGTGAAAGTTGGAGATAACAAATCCGGTTATCTTAGTATTAAGACAGAATCTCTCACAATCTTATAATCTGTGCTTATCGAATACAGGCTGTCAGACGGACCCTTTTTAGACCAGACTGCCATAATGGTGGCACCAAAATAGTCTAAACCAAAAATATAAACAACTGTTTGTTTAGTGGAATCGTCTCAAGCTATATATCATCTCATCATAACACTATCTATGATAATGATATGTCTTATATTAGTATAAATGTGAACTTGAGTGAACCTGCATGAGCTGAATCAGACAAGTGCTCAAGACTAAATGAAGAAGTCTGAAGATTGTTGGCCTGAAATTGGCTGACTGTAGCGACTGGGGAATATTTTTGAGATAACAATAGCACATTTGCTAGACATATAAACAATAACCTAGGGCGAGGGTTGGCCTTTCACCTGCGTATGCTAAAGTGAAAATAAACAAAGAGAAAAAGGAAAATAAATTATGGCGCGAAAAGCTTCAAGGCGAGACTGCATCTGTAGGTTGGTGGCTTGTCCTATTTCAAAACTGAAGCACTTCTTGAGATATTGCTACAGCAAGGAGGGATAGGCCTTGATTGACAAGAGTTGCTACTGCCTGCCTCTTAACAGATAAGCAGGTACTCTACACAACTGTGCTGTACGTGTGATTCTCTTTAGCTGTACATCTCGCGAGGAGCTTCCTAACCACGAGCAGAATGATACTTCATTCTTTGGTCTTGACGCTGGTTCTTATGTATTGTTTTTGCTGAGAACCACACAGTTATAATTGCGTATATATATACTCTTCCTAGACACCATGCAGAAGTTCTAAGGTCTTGCAATGATGGTCCAGGGCACACTCAGGCTACAATAGCCTGCTAGATCAGTTGCGAGCTCGTCTGCTTCTACAGCAGACTGACTTGTCATTCAGGGGCACACTGTAAAATTTGAATTTTGAGCTTAAAAGATTGAGTGAGATGGTTGCACATAACATTGTTTGTTGTTTAATGTCATGACAATGGACAGATTATCATATCTTAAAACAACAAGCCATGTTAGCTCAAAAGAATTGTGCAACCATCTCACTCAATCATTTAATCTGACTCAGAGTGTCATATTTTAGTGCAGGGTCCTTTTCTAGCTACAGTTCCACAATTGTTTTCTCTCTTGCTTGTTTGCCAGGTCACTCTGGTGCAGCTTCTCCAATTGCTTGCACTGTCGGTTCTGTTACTCCTCTCCAAATAACCACTGCTGGCCAACCCTCTCTCTTAACTTAATCCACCTCCTTTTTCTCTCCAGGGTTCTATTTATTTACTCGACTTTCAAAAATACTTCGGAGGTGCCACTGGCCTGTTTGTGTCTGCCAAAATAGCAACTTTTTTTTGTTTGGAGTTTTTCTTCAAGTGTGACAAACGATTTGCTTACTCAAAAATATTTGTTTTTTAACCTTCCATCTGTCTCCTTAGAAGCTCCCTGACCTGCAGCCAAAGACTCTTCAAGTGTCTGAAAAGGTGGTTGGTGGCCAAAACAATAACAACTTCCTCAACAACGTTATATGAGCCATCAATGCTCAGCTGCATGAATTAGTGAGAACGAACATTGTAAAATGTTTATACAGTGGTCCCTACGAATTACTGCGAGAGGCATCCGCCCGACGGGCAACCTCCCAATAACAAGTGATCTCCTAACTTTCCATGAAGGTTTTGACAGCAAGTGGAAATTATGCGTTTTACTTCAAATGAAGTTGGTGTATTTTAGAATTTGAACAACTTTTAAATAAATTTTAAAAGGAAACATATTTATTGTCTACAATACACCCAGAAGATGGATAATAAAACAAAAAGGCACATCTGCGAAACCCACTGTAAATAAAGTTAAAAGGGACAACCTCTGATAACAAAAGATATTAAAGCTTATTAACATGTGAAAACCCACTCAAATTGAAAACACCAAATTTTTCCAACTGCTTGTCTCTAATTTGTTATTCCCCTAAAGAAACATGATTATTAGGCAGTGGTCACCCAAAAGCACACCATCTTCTCCATTTTATATCAGGGTCTCTGATTCTTGGGTGCACCTTTTCCCTAGGGTGTTCAATGTCACCTCCTATTGATGAATATTTCACATGAGACACCCCCACACAATTGAAGAAGCCCATTTACAATGGAAACATGGCCATTTGCAATTGGGACACCAGGATGAGTCTCACAGGGGACTTGAGTCAGTTGTGATCATGTCAGGCTATCAATTGGCCCATTATCCATTTGCATGTAAGACAGGCTTTGTGAAATATTGCATGCCATTGAAGAAAACTATGGACAGAGATAGTAGCTGTTGTTCTTTGTTCTGTGTTTCTCCAAGTCTACATTGGCTGTCCAATATGATATATTTATATTCAGAGTAGGTATGTTTCTGATTAGGCATAATTCGACAGATTTGAAAAGCTTCAGAAATACCGTCAAGCCGGCTTTGCTGATGTACAGTTGGTTCAATCCCAGTTAAACGGGCAAATTCCAAAAACAAAGAATATTCAAAGATTGTTGGCTGTCATTTCTAGTAGAATCATTGTACAATTTTGAAACTTGGCAATTATTAAGGAAACTTATATGGAAATATAATCACATAAAATATACATGTAATTTGTGATAGCAACTGGGGTAAATTCCATGTTGAATGTCCGAAAAACGGAAAAATGGCATGTCCAATGGCTGAGTGGTTTCATATAAATTGATGCTGTGGCACTATTTTTGCAGGTATTGACTTGAGAAATGAATAGAAATGTGCCTGACAATTATGTCCTTTATGGAGAAAAATTCTTAACTCGTTTTGAAATCTATAAATATGTTTTTAAGGTTAAAAGAAAAAGACGCACAATTCTTGTAAATTACGTTACCAAGATTCAAGGCCACTTTAATCATGTTAATATTTACTAATTCTCACAATTAAGAACTTCATAACCAAGTTTGAAAAGACTAGTTTTTGGTACAATTTACGGCTTTGAAATATATTGAAAACTCTCTTCACGGGAGATCAAAGAAGGTCGAAAAGTGATTTTGTCGTTTTTAGATGTAAATTACGTTACCATGGCCTACAGAAAAGACCAATAGAGATAGAAAAAAAATTATTTTTCATTTTTGTAGGCAATCAATGCTTGAGATCATGTGGTAAATTTCATTAATTTGTGATGATTATTTTTGCTCTGAGAAGGGAAAAACTGTCCAAATTTGTGCAAATTTGCTCTAAACAGTGTAAATTACGTTACCATTTCTCATTTTAACCTGTAAAATTGCATTGGAAATGTTGCAAAATAAAAATTCAGATTAGTGAAAGATATTCCAGAAACTGTGCCTCTTGGCAATGTAAAAAAGATATTGAGCAAAAATTTCCATTTCCATGATGGTCACTTTTTCGCTTTTTTTAGACTAGAATTTGGCCATTTAACTGGGATTGAGCCAGTTTACTTCAGTTGGAAGGAGCATTGGCTATACTCAAGCTGCAGGTTTCTACAGTTCTGAAAGTTGACCCAAAAAAACTGAAATGATCCATCAATTTGGTATTTTGAATTTCAGAGAAAATTCACCGTAGAATGTAAGTACTCCACAGGTTTACTTTTCCCAGATGTTTCATTTGGCCTGGGAGACAAAACATCCAGATGGTTGTACTAGAAGAATGTCACACTCTAAAAAATTTCAGACAAAATTGGTTTTTTAGATTCAAAATGGTTTTTTGAAAAATCAAATTTCAATGCAAAACCAACATGGATTTAAAAAAAAATCCATGTTGGTTTTTTGCATTGAAATTTGGTTTTTCAAAAAACCATTTTGAGTCTAAAAAAACCAATTTTGTCCTGACATTTTTTAGAGTGTGGGAGACAAAACATCCAGATGGTTGTACTAGAAGAATGTCATGTAACAACAAGCAACTCTGCTGTGAACAGGAAAACGTCTCAGTGTGTTGATCTTAAGGTAAACTGCACAAATCACTGCAAGGCTAAAGAAACAATGATCAAGATATGAAAACACAGACAGCAAGATATATTGGACATGTTACAACTGCAAACTTACAATGGGATTATGAAGAGACAACGCACTCTCCATATTAACTGCCTTTGATAATTGCACCAGCCAAATCCAGGACTGCAATACTCTTCAGCCTTGAGGTGTGGATGGATTTTAAGGCATGCTAATCAGAATACAATGTAATCACAAAGCAATCACATGGCTGTTGGCTCCCGGTTGGTAGTTAGTTGTACTGGGGGTGGGAAAACAATAGGACAGGATGTTGCAGGGTCAAAGCAAGTGCTCTCCCATACACACTTAATTATAGAGATGCATAAATGTCGTTAGTGCAATCATAAAACAGCAAGTACATCTTCATTCTCTTCCGATTTATTTGCTGTCCTACCCGCAGTCCCTGACCCTTGTTAACCCAACCAAAGTTTGCTAAGTAAATCGAGTAAACAGATCTCTACAGATCACAACAGATCATGAGGCAGTAACCCAATCAAGATGCTCTTCAAAGGAGGCAGGATCGTGTCAGTGACATGATGAATAGTTGGGTTGATAATGACCAAGGAGGACTGGTAAACCAGGGTAAACTGTGTGTTCTTGTGACCAAAAGGATCAACTCACTATGATCATAAACCATGATTTCTATAGAGTTGAACCTTTGATTAGCTTATTGGGTTGATTGTGACAATAGATGACGTAAAAGCGAAGGTTAGTCACACAAGCGACCGCAACCTAATTCTGCTTTTTGCAGAGTCCTGCAACTATATGAGAGCAAATGCAATAAGGAACCATGAAAAAAGAAGACAAACAAAAATTGGCAAACCAAGGAATGAAGCAAATAACATCCAGGAAAGTCTTCCAAGGGGCCAGTGTTTCTATTTATAGCCAGGACACCCTCTCAATTATTGGTCACACTTGCTGGTAGTAAAACATGGCCCTGGGGAGCGGTCAGGGGGCAGATAAAGGCAATATGCACACTCTAAAAAATTTCGGGACAAAATTGGTTTTTTAGATTCAAAATGGTTTTTTGAAAAACCAAATTTCAATGCAAAACCAACATGGATTTTTAAAAAAATCCATGTTGGTTTTTTGCATTGAAATTTGGTTTTTCAAAAAACCATTTTGAATCCAAAAAACCAATTTTGTCTGAAATTTTTTAGAGTGCAGTGAGGGAAGGGGCAATAGAGGGGGTCCAGTGACAGCACCACAGAGCCATAGAGCACGAGGGGCCATATAAGAGGTGGGACCCAAACACACAGGCCAATGTAAGCATACAATGAGGGTACAGCCTGAGTTGTCCTTTAACCATCTTTATCGCTCATCTCTGGCCCTGCTACTGATGCCACCTCGGCTGCTGGTGCTGCAAGAGAGAGACACACAATGGCATCATCTTTGGTCCCATCCCACTTGGGAGACTACAGACACCCAACTCTGATTTCTGCCACTGAAGAGTTGTTTCTACAACTAAGCACTGCATTCATAAGTCCCCCAATTGATTCAGAAGCTGGACAACTGCAAGTGCAAGCAATAAACGAAACAAAAAGGGAAAATGAGTGACTCAAATGCTCTTCTCCATTCATTTTCACCAAAAGTTATGAATTGCATTCTGCAGTTTGGAGAACGAACTACAGTGTATTTGCATCATCCAGTATGAAGAAAGGTTCAAAAGTTTCAAACCCAGGGAAGGTGGTTAAAAGAAGTTCAAACTGAACAACCAAATACAGACTCCAGGCAACCTTTTCCACCCAGCCATACCTTCAAGATGTACAGGGCCAGGTGGGATTTGTGTATCACTGATTCACTGATCAATATGATATTGGATTGTTCATACTTTAAAGAACAATTGGAACTTTGTATGTTGCAAACCTTCAAGAATCATGCTCTCCCTGTCCATAGACTTACATGTATAGGTTTCAAGACTCATTGGCTATCTGGCATTTATCATTTTCAACTTGCCAAGTCACTTCACCAACAGTTATATTACTCACATATATATCCTCGGGAGCCTTATATATGTAACTTTATCAAACTGGCATGTATGAAGGGTATACGTTCAAACACCATCCAGAAAATTGCAGAAACAACAAGATCCCTCTAAAATTCCACCCCAATACATGTGATGTTCCTCTGGGGAGTCATCCGGGTCTCATCGGAGGGGAAATCTAATTGCATGTATCTTGTAGGACTCTACTGACTATGAGCCTATATAGCCAGTTCAACAAAGATAAGCAGCACCTTTTAAAAAGATTCCTTCTCCAATTTATGAAAGTTCGCCGGTTAGGTTGCTTGACTTATATCCAATCAAGCAGTCCCTGAACATAACTACCCATTTTCAAATATTTAATTTTTGGGTTTGTCCTACAAAATCTTTACAAAAGGTCCTCACTCTCCAATCAAATTGGTTCCTATCTCACCAGAAGAACCATTACAGCGAAAGTATTTCAAAAGAAATCCCAAGATGTCCACCGAAGTAATTTTCATCAGCCATGCACTCTATGAAACAAGACAAATTCACTCTATCTTTTGAACATATTAGACCTGGCTAAGGTTAGGCTCCAAAGAACAGCACCTAAAACTCTCAGAAAAATTCTAATCTACCAACGTATAAAGAAAGAAAATGTTTTGCTTGAACCATTCTGAAAATTGCCACTATCTACTGATGCCTATGCTTATCGCAACAGCTAATATAACAATACTGAAACACCATCATATGGTAGAAGTTGACATTAAGCACATAATTCAGACAATATAAAAAAATTATGCGAAAGCGTATCGAATATCTTCTGTTCTCATGGAGCAGAAAACAACGTATTAAGAAAACAGAAGAAATCGTGTGAAAAAAGGAGCTGCGAAAAGAATCATTTCAGAGCTTGACCAATAGAATGATTAAAAGCAGAGGAGAATAGAGGTTGGACTACAACATGATACTGCCTCAAGTTGCCTAAAGCTGAAGATAGATAGAGATGAGAGCAGTGGAGGCAGTGCAGACACATGTAACATGTCAAATGATGCAAGGCAGGCCTCCATTAGACACAGGGCTGTGGGTGTGATAAACCTTTTGTCAGCCCAGCCACAAAATGCACCATTTAAGTTTCGCAGAAGCCGTGGATCAAGAAGCGTCTTCTCTTTTTTGTCTCCCTCCTTCCTTCAGTGAGCCCGGCTTCTTCATCATTGCCTCCTTTGGCTCCAATGTAATACTTGGCTGCCCCTGGTCTGCTTGTCTTCTGACCTGTACAATGTACACTGGAACTGTGCTTTCACTTTCAGATCTTAGTGAGACTTGGAGCCCAACCCACAGGTCTGCATGAACAGCATTGGCATTAGAATTGGCATCGGCATTGGCTTCAGCATTGGCATTAGCATTGGCTTCAGCATTGGCACCAGCATCTACTGCTGCAGTTATCAACACCCACTTCCAGCCCTGCAATCTGCAAGACTCACATCAAAAACTTAAGAATTAGGCATCTCACCTTAGCATGGTTCTGTAAGGGTGCTTTTCCAACACAAAGATACAGCCCTGTAGTACCAAGTACTCTCACACCTATAGCTGGACTCGTGAAGATCTAAATCTGATTTATGTCATGTAGTTATGTTGCCAAGTGAAATAAAATGCAAAAAACAGCAAATGCTTCGTTTGGCTCACCTACAGGTTTACCAGTTCCATGGTTTAATGTGGGAAAGGGAAAATCCTGAAGGAGGAAGGGGAAGGCATATATACCTAGTGAATTCCAGAATGTCTACTCCCATCCCTCGCCTTTTTATTAAACAGTAGAATGTTAATGATAAGATATAAACTAATTTGTCTAGCCATTTGATAATCCCAGATTCTTCATTGTGTAATACAATCACATAATTTCCTGATATCAACACCAATTGCTTATGGCTGTTTGCAGACTGGCGGTCCAAACAGTTTCAAAATTAACTTTCAACTTGGTCATGTGATGTCACTGGCTTAAAAATGTTTTGTTTGTGTCAGTTATAAATGGTTAATCAGTTGATTCAATGCTCATCATATCTAGTAGCACAGGTGACAATAAACAAACTAATTAAAGGACTTGAGGTTCTTCATCAAATGAGAAGATTAGGAGACCAAGATAAATTGTCAACGACATGGAAACATTGAAAAGCCAGTTTGCTGAAAATACGAAAATTAATTTTACCCTGCGGACCGCCAATCTCCAAAGAGCTCTAAAACGTGTTAATATAGAAAAGGTTACTCAAGGTGCAACTGCATTGGTGAAGTTATCTGCTGGAATCTCATTAGCCCACTTTGCTGCCAATTAGAATATATTATTACTTCATCAGCAGTCTTGAAGCTTATGCACAAAATGTTTTTAAATGTTTTTTTCTTTTTACCTTCTTGTCTGCTGGGACAGAAGTGAAATATATGCTGTTGCACTCTACCCAAAAAACCTGAAACATACATGCTATCCTGTATCCACATCTGCCATTCAGGACAAATTATAACTTCATCAGTGACCCTTAGAGCTGTTTGCGGATTAGCAGCACAAACAGTTTCAAAATTAACTTTCAACTTGGTTGTGTGATGTTACTGGCTTAAAAATGTTTTGTTTGTGTCAGTTAATGTTAGTCAGTTGATTCAGTACGTGTCATATCTGGCAGCATAGGAGACAATAAACAAACTACTTAAATGACTTGAGGTACTTCATCTGATAAGAAGATTAGGAGACCAACAAAAAACTGTCGACATTTTTCCAGTGGACCACCAATCTGCAAATATCTATAAGTAAAACATACAGTTCTCAGATGCCAAAAGTTACATTACATCAGCTACAAGTTCATTAGTCAAAATTTATACCTTGGCAGCTCATGTACATTTCATAGAGGGACTCCCAATCAACAGGTTAATCTAATCTGATTTAATCTAATCATTAGCCTGCATAAGAGGAAGTCATTACTCCATCAGTCGTCCCAAATCTTCATTTTATAACTTTTTCTCTGCTGCTACTGAAGTAAAATCTATGAGAATCTTCTACACCAGAAGACTTGAAGCATGGAATTCTGCCTGTATCTCTTCTAACATCTTAGGGTGGAGCATGCTCCTTCTGAAAGATGAAGTTCTAAGTTCTTGTAGCAGGTCAAGACAGCATTACGAGCATGTGAAGAGTGCTCCATGGAATGCATCAACTTGTCAGCACAACTAGAATATATGGCAAGCATTGGGCTGGGTAACTTAACATAGCTTATTTGTTGTGGTCTTCAAATAAATGACTAATAATTTTGATTCTATTCAAATTGTCATTTAGGCCTATAAGACTCTTTTTAAATTGGCATATTTTAGACTGCATTACCACATATATCATTTTCTACTGCATTCATTTTTGAGGCATTCACATCTATTTTGAAGGCCTGATAATATCATTATCACGAAAATCTGGGCCAATTGTCATTCTAGCCTCAGTTGCCATTGTATTTGTTTTGCTAAAAGTTCTATGGCTTATCCCCTGTCTCTTTTTCGGGACTGTCAAGTGGCAGCAGAATGCTGACAGTCCCTGGAAAATCGAATTGGGTCAACAATAATTTGATCTGTTTTGGACAGATCACCAGATCAGGTTGCACAACAGCTGTCCATATTACTACGCCAAACTACTTTCACAAAGCATGGTTGCTGGCAAATATCCAGTCCACTGCTTTGAATGAAAATGTTTGGAAATCATGAGACAAAAGGGAAGTTTGGAAACTTTAGCATACACTTTGCCTGAAATTGATGATTTTACTCATCATAAGTTTGGTGGTATTCAATCTACTTATGCCATTTAGTGCATGTTAAATTGTGGTCAGAAAAGGGTCCATAAAGAATGCATTCTCACTTATTCACGTGTCCATACAAAGCCAATGTTTTTGCTTTGCGATATCAAAAATGCTCAATTGTATTTATTCTGTTACTTTATGGAGATTTATTAACTAGGACAACAATATAAGTCACAATTTCATAAAAGCTGTGTTACACTCAGCAAAATGTCTTGTCCATGCCACAAGTGGCCCCCTCTATACTGGCAATATATGTGAGTTACAATGTATACATCCTCCATGATAAAAATAGTTCCAACTTATTTTGGTATTTACAAGCTGTCTGCTTAAAATTGAAACCAACCAAAGTCAGATTAAGGAAATAAACTAGACCATCACTAAATGATGAAACTATCCTGGTTTCTTCCACACTGTCCTGGTTTCTTCCAGAGATCGAAATTCTGTTGACCGCTCACAGGAGCTCGCGAATTTTGCACCCTAGGTGGCAGTCAATAGCGGTCAACTTGTAGACAGGCTTATCCCTATTTGTGACCAACAGGAAACAGAAACACAAACTGACTGACACATTTTGCAACTCAAAACATTGCAGTTCAAAGCTTTGTTGTTGTTTTGAGCCGATGATTTTTACACAATATTTCATAGTGTTGGTACAGAAATAATTCAATTAATAGGTTTATTTGCTAATTGATGGATCGGTAACTTAATACTCATCGATCGGTAAGTCCATTGGCTGACAAAACTGCCTCAGTGCACACTTTTCATCGGGTTTACTTGAAAGAAAGTTTAGGTTACTCTCACCTTTAGTTGAGTCAATCATACATCAAGGAAAAAGTTCAACTGCATTCAGAACTCTGCATGAAAACAAATTTTCTTCCAAGGATAAAAAGTACAACCCAATTAGCCTTAGAGATTGGCCAATTAATCACTATTTGCGTCATATTTTTCTATAAATAAACGGATGATAACCACTTCACGAGAGGGGTCCATAACTCGCCCGGCCAAAGCAGCTCAAAGCGGGGTCAGCAAAGAGCGCTGATTGCATTCCCGGTGTACATTAGTACTTTGCTTGATTGTAGCTGTGCCCTTGAAGATGCAGTAAATCTCCAGCTAACAGGTCAACATTTCAGCCTGACCTTTGATTTGTTGGTATTTTCCAGTCCAACAAACATAAGGCTGTTCTTCACTTTCTTCTTAACCTCTAATTTACTTGACACTAACTGAGCTCTCCAATTATCGGCTTGATAAATGCCAGCGTATGGAAACCGTGTTATGTAAGTTTATCGGTTACTTTAGACCCTGGGCCTTCGCAGTGTGTCTCTTATCTGGCCTGCTCCTCTTCCTTGCATTGTAAACCAAGTGTCTGAGTAGAGCACTACATGCCTTTCACAATGACAAAGCTACATTCCTCATATACCTCTGAATATACCTTGGGTTAGAGTGGTATAAGTTGTTTAAGTTGACGATGACGGTCCGGTCGTTTCGCTAATTTTTTCACAAAGGAAATAAGAAACATCCCTGCCACTCTGTTTGCAGTGCCTGGTGAAGTTCACTAAAACATAAAAGCTAAGCGAACCGCTCACAACACTTTTGACAAAATAACTGCATAACGTATGCAAAACCAATCTTGAAAATATACGATCAAATACACAATGACAGTTACTATTCTTCTGAACAGACATCTCATCATTCTTGTGCACAGAGCATGAGACGTTCGATATCAATCTGATCTCAAAAATAGTGCACTCCAGATAATAGGAATATACTGAGGATTCTTGGGGATGATTGATGAGTATTTCTGCATCCACCTTTATCATAGATGCAGTGGAGATGCAATGGAGATGCAGTGGGGATGAGGTCAGATACATCAAGAATGTTTCCCTTGATTGGCCATTGAGGAATGTGTTGTGTACTGCTGACCTGGGTCATAGGGAGACGTGCTAATTAAGTACATCTCAGTGGGTGGGCCAGGGGGTAACACAAGGACCAGGTCTGTCACTGATATCTTGCTTGTCTACAGGCAACTTACAAGAAGAAAGCAAAAGGCCCAAGAGTGAAACAGACCCATAGGCCCATGGACCTCCCTGGGCAGGATCACTTGCAGCCATGGTTCTGCACTATGGGTATAGAGAAGGGAGAAGAGTCAGCATTCAACATTTGCTTGTTTGTTGCTTGTTGGCTATGCTAGATGCTGCTTGGTTGCTTAGAAAACATTTATCCATCAGCTGACTTCAGAAGTTATTGCCAATGTCCTCTCCAAGCACAGCTCCAAAGCCAACCGCTCAATTCTAATACAGGGAGATGCATGGCTTACTACCATCAAGATACTGTATCTTGATCAGAATGTTTCAAAGTTTGCAAGTGTATCTTAATTCATAGATAATTTGGCACACATCAAACACATTTAGATTGTACATATATATGATGATAATAGCAGTTCCTTGCAGAAAATTCATCCCTAGGTTCACCACTTCAAGCAACTATTATTCCGAGTATATAGCTAGTGACTTATACCATAACGAACCCGACCCAATCAAATTTAATTAAAGCTCAGTTGTAACCCCAAATACAAATGAGTGCCACAGAATAGTATGGGATGTGACCACCTGAAAACTTAGGCAATCAACCCATCATCTGAGTTTTAATTCTGCAGCTCCTTGTTTACTAACACAAGCTGTGACTGTAGCAGAAGGTGGGATGCGCTTTTGAAGAGTGATAAAAGCAGATGAAATTCAACTAAAGGCACAGCTGAAACTGCAAAGGAGTGCCACAGGGTGGCATAATATGACCACCTGAAAACCCGGACAATCAACCACAATCAACCTATTAGCAGTGTTTGCCAAGGACTCGAGGGTCTTCTAAATTCTGCTATAAAAACATGCACAATGTCAACCGCATACGAAGATTAGACTAGAACACACACATCCTTCCGCCTCTTCAACGTTATCAATGTTCGGCCGCATGACTGGCCCTTGTTTGCACATTGTTATGATTCCAGCAAATTCACTCACTATTCCTAGCATGCAAGTGATTGCCACATTTCACTGTGGTTACCATGAACAATTGTATTAACAATTGTACTGATGATTAGCAATTCTCCAGAGTATAGGGAAAAGAGAATCAGCTGTTGTATGAAGGCAACAAAACAGGGATAAAGAAGCCTTCTTGCTTGAGTTTGTGAATTGTACCCATGATCAGCATTCTTTCAGCAAATTAGTAGCAAAATTTTGTTATTTTTAAAACTCTATATCATAAAATATTGTAAAGTATAAACTTCTTCAATTTTGAATATATAACATAACAATGTACATATTTACAACTCAGCAAATTACTGACTATAGTTACATATGCACTTAAGTCACACTAATTATGTACTTAATGCGCACTAATTATGCAACATAGAAATGCATATCAACACGGCTAATGAATTTTCAAAATGGTGTGATTTATCGCCTTTAAAAAAAAAGTAAAAATAAATGTTGCAGTTCAACGAGAAGGAAAAGAAAAAGGCAGTTAAAAATTTAAAAAGCCAGAGGAACTTAACAAGATCTCCTCATTAAGATTGATGAACCACCCAGAGCAAGTACAAGTGCCATTGACTCTTTTTTATCCTGAGAGCACTTGAAGAGCCAAGCCAAAGCTACAATTCACGTTTGAAACTTCAGCTCTTCTCCAGACTCCAACTATTTCACCTTGCTGCTGCTCCATCCGTAAGTCATTTTCAAATTTAGGGACTTTAAAAACCTGCAGTTTGCTTTGCCTTATTGTACATTTCAAAGTCTGAGCTGTCTTGTTAAGATTCAAGCTTAAAAAAAAAAGGCAAAAAGGCTCCGAGCTCCAGCAATTCCCCTCAGGATTGCCCCCAGTGCGCCTTGGCAACAAATAGTTTAAAAAGAGAAGAACAGGTGAAAGGAGCTAAAAACTAGGGACACCGCAGAACACATCGACACAGCAAAACACTGCGAAACACCACAAAATACAGCAAAACACATCGACTTGTGTTTTGTCTCTCTATCTCGAACGTGCTGAGAGCTTCTGGCCCACACGATGCTCTGGCCTCGCAGCAGTTTTGACAAGCCATCTACAGTGAGCATAAGATCCACAAAAACACAGATTAGAGATTAAAACTTGTGCAAGCCTTGCCTCAGGCAGATACCCAGAGATCGAACGGTGTTTTTCGAGTTCATTTTGGCCAAAAAACCAAAAGTACATCAGCGAAGCGATATATCTAAATGTGTGACCTTGACCTTTCGCCCGGGGTCATAAAGGTGTTTGGCTTCAATATCCAACAGATGGCGATAGCAACTTCCGCTCCTGGCCAAAATGGAACAATACAATGGAGGTCTGATGACTGCTGTTCCTTCTTTTCAATTTTCATTCAAATGACAATTAATTTAGTCATGACTTGCAACTCCCCTGACTAAGATAATCCGGCATTTAACATTTAACATTTTATTTATTCTATAGTGCTTCGAATGAAGGCTCAACTCAAAAGCACTTTACAATCATAAGAAATTCAATCTTAAAATCACTTAAAATCTTCGTGTTGCTTCGTGGTACTTCCAGAAAATATGCAACATGTAAACGATCAACAGTAGGAAACAAATCAAATGGTCTCTTGGAAAAAAAGTGAATACTGCTCCAAATTCCTTCATCTTAACCATTACTTTATATCCATTTGCAATTAATTCATTCAATTACATAATATGAACGTGGCCGGTCATTTCAATGCTCGCCAGCTGTGGACATCACTACCCCAGTGAATGACCAATTCCAAACTTTCTTATTCATTTCAAACAAAAACCCTAATTATTACATGTTAGTTTCCATAACAAAAATTGGTAAGTTGGCTGAGTATTTAGAAAAGTATAGTAACATTAGCATCATTAGAACATGTTCCTTTGAGCTAAATTGAAACCATCCCAGAGGTAAGTTTAAACTGATATGCTTGATGAGTTCAATGCATATGGCACCCAAATGTTTGCATGCTGAGGCATTTTAAGAACTATACAGCACCAACCATCGGACTGATATAAACCTACATATCTCAACATGTACATGTGCACTGATGCAGTGTTGATACAGGAATGTAGTGTGCTGATTTCATGTGCTATCTCAATTGAGACAAATGGACACATAAAATTGATGCAGATCAAACCATCTCAGATTGACCTCCCCTAGACTACCCCAAGACCATCCCCTTGGAGACTTCACCCTTTCTACAGGATGGGGTAGCTTGGGTATACAGTACCATACATTTGACCTCAAGTCACTTCCTCTGACTATCAATGTATTCAACTTCTCTAATGCATCCCAGTTCTGTAAATTCTTTAGTGAATTCTGGAGTATAATCTAATGGCCCTTCACTGGAATTCAGCTCAGAAGCCTCCAGACAGAATGTTGCCCTCTAAATTGTCAGAACATAGAAGAAATTCTGCAAGGAAATCACAACTAACAAGGAACATATATACTACACACAGATGAAAACTACGAAGTTTAGTGAGTGTTAGCTCATGGTAATGCTTGTGAAATGAAGTTAATCCTGAATAATCATAATTTTTTTAATTACAGAAGCTTCTGCATTAGGTTTCTCCCATAGTTAAACCTACTTACAAAAACATATGATTCTTTATTATGTGTCCATCTGGATATATTTTCTGCACTAAAGTAGATTTTCAAAACAAAAGGAGACACAAGGATTAACCTCACTGGCAAACAGACCACTTTATGCCAATTGTCTCAGACAAAAACGATGCTCCTTGCTGACACTTCCTTGATCAAATTACACATTCAATTTGTCCAAATAAGCATAATAACAGCTTGTTTTAAAAATTATTGTATCTGTTTCCATAAACCTTTTTGAGTACAGATTTTCTTTTCAAGACACAATTGTGAAGACGCTTCATCATCACCCCCAGCCAAAGACCATATTGTGCAAAAGAGATCACAAAGCAGATTAGGCAGACAACCATTGTGGACTCTTCATGTGTTTGCACTGACAAAGCCACTGCTCCCCAGGGTGTCCTGCAAGGTGCAATTCTCTGACTCTATCATAAGTGTTGTCATATTTTCCTTTGTGTTATTATAAGGACAAGATGGGAGGTGAAGAGTCAGCCTTATCTGATGCAAGAAGCACCCTGGCTGCAACAATAGAGATTAGCCATATTGTGTCTAAAATTATAGTGCAGTTCACTGCCCCTAACAAGACTCAAATATGATATGGTTCATGGTTATAGACAGTGGGTAGAAATTGGCTGATATACCAAGTAAAGATTATATTCTTCCATATTTCAATTGTTTGTTCCATGCTCGTAAAGTAGGGAGCATAAGGGTAAGGGAGGGCATGTATAGTCTTGTGGTTCATACACCATTCAGCGAAAGAAGTTATCGAAAACATTTGATAACTTTCTTTTGCTGTTCAGTATGCAATGGTAAGTCTCCAAGGGGCCAGGTCCAACTGCAATGAGCCCAGAATCACTGCCACACCAGCACCATAGTTTCAAAGTCTGACTTATATCAATTTCCACAATTAATCTATTTTAGCAGATTTAGAGAAATCCCTCATATGTGAAACACCAGGAACCCCCTAGACAGAGAAGATTAGTCCAGTGCTATTCTGGGAAGTCTCTAATCGGAAGAAAGATTCCAATGCTATCCAGGGCATCCGCTATCCAGGCTGTAAGGGGAACTAGTGGTTGGGAGGCAACAGACCAGCAAATTTCCCTGGATCAAAAATAAGGCTAGCATAATCAAAGAGTGGATCTTAAACAGCTCCCCTTTATTATGCAGCTAATTTGAGGTCGGTCGAATCACAACATTTTGGCATAATTAATTTTTCTGCTCCACTTAGTCTTCTCAAAAAGGCAGAGATGAACAATAAACAGGCGCCATATTGGAGCCTCTGGTGGCCATATTGCAAAAGAGCATCCATCAGATGATCAGAATGAGGCAGGCAACCAAGAAAGAGAGAAAGTGGGAAAGAGGGTAGGAAAGAAAGTGATGTGGGACTTGGCTCTGGATGCGATTCTACAAACAGATAAACAGTCAATTGAATCTGCCAGGAGAAGCATGCATACGGCCCAGCAAGGGGCTCCTCCAGCATAAACACTTCTATATTTCCGCATAACCTGCAAATCTGGAGAAATCAAGTCGCAGAAGGGGGCGAATAACAGCAATCGCGCTTTTATCACTCTTCAAAAGTGCATCCCACCTTCTGCTACAGTCACAGCTTGTGTTAATAAAGCAAAGAGCTGCAGAATTAAAGGTCAGATGACTAAGCTTAGAGTCTGCTTAGTTGTTTGGCAACCTTAAAAAGTTACAAATATATCCTCTGGAAAAATGCCTTCTGCTCAGCAAACTTAACTTTGACTTGAATTGAGATAGCTAAAAACTCAAAGTTGGACAATCAAGCTTCATTATCTATATACCAGATTGTATAAGACAGGCGTTATTACGTCATACAATATGAAGTGGCACTCCAACTCGATCTCGAGAATGGAACTCTGGATTCTGCATACGAAAGCCAAGCACACTGCTGTTCAGCTACCTTCATGCCTCGACAATGTTGATAAAATGTGAAAATGGCAAACCAGAAATTATGCACAGTTAATCACAGCGATGGAGTTAGAGCAGATGGGATAAACCTCGGATAATGAAGTGCTGAGCGTGAAACACTGCTAATCGGAGAGGCAAAGTTTGTAGTTAGTTTGATTTACAGATCGCACTAAGTTTTCCTTCGCGTGGCATTCCAAATATTTCATGCTCAAAATGACAACATCTGCATGAAAGCATTTATGATCAACGACGAAGCAGCTGCAAACTTGATAATAAACTAATAAATGGCTGCCTTGCCATGCTGGCTATGTGTTTTTCAACCATGGCATTTTCATAGGACCATAATGCGGGCATCAAACACTTATCTCAGCCCTGTAGGGTCACACTTACCTGCTGAGAGGGTTGGCAAAACGTTATGGCAACACACACATTTTATATAAAATGAATGAGTGTTATAAGTTGAGTGTTGCAATTTTGGTGTTGTAATTGACAGCATAAGCATGGTAAAATTCAGTTTTGTGGCCTTTGTCTGTATAGTTTGGAAAAGTATACTCCTCGTCATTTGCTTTGTGCTGAGATATCCCGTATCGGGGTATTGAACATAGGTTTGACCAACACTTTGCCACCTTTATTATACAAGTCAGCACCAGAGAAGACAAAGCCCCTCAGCTTTTCATTTTTAGATGAAATCAATTAACTTTAAGACTATCGAAGAGTCTGCTAAACCAAATTTTGCTGTTTTCGTCTTCACAAGTTGTCTCATTTTGGTGCAAAGATATTCTTGGATAAAGCAGACCAGTGGCCAACTGTTCTAGATTATAATTAGATAGACCTTGCTTTATCTGAAATAAAGAATCAGCAACAGATGATGATATTTGTAATGAATGGCCATGCTGCAAATTAAAGACACATATATATGTGTATAACCAGAACCAAAAATCTCGAATTTTACAATGCATTCCCCAACTGCACTTTCTGTTACAGAGATACATGATAAATCAAGGCAATTGTCAGGTCAGCATGTTTGGAAGAAAGCAATGGTTTTCTCAATTTGCTGCTATAAAGTAAGTAGGCACCGATTTTTGTCTGTGTCTGATAAGAGAATGTCACAGGCAGCCTGGCTACATACCTTGATTCTGGGCAGAGTAATGTCTTGTTGGCAGAGGAAAGTCTGTGAGCTGGGGCAGTGCAGGACCTTTTTTCACAGCACGAGAGGTTAGTTATCTAATACTGTAGAAATCAACAATCAGGACTTTCAAGAAGGGAATGAATCACATGGTGAATGCTATACACTCTAAAAAAATTCAGACAAAATTGGTTTTTTAGATTCAAAATGGTTTTTTGAAAAACCAAATTTCAATGCAAAAAACCAACATGCATGCAGTCTTTTCATCAGGAAGACTGAGCCGAGCTTAGCAATGCAGAAGAGAGTCTTACAAAGGAGCTCTGCTGTATTACGTTGCCTCTCTTTATCATGGATCAAATCTTGGATCCAAAAACACTTGAGAAATCAACAGAATGGGAGGAATCTACAAGACAATGTGCTAAGTCTCCAAATCCACCACTCTCACTCCATGGAGGAGTCTTGTAGACCTTGCTCTGGGAAGTTTATCCCACTTCAATGCTATTCACTGCAGTTATCTCTCAACCAGACACTTATACTCCAGTTATAGTTTTCTCTCACCACAAAACAAGGAAATGAAACTCTTATATGCACCCAAGAAAATAACTACCCTTTTTATTGGGTCTTTGTTATGTGTTGGATCACACCTTATCTTCCAGTATTGAATCAGAAATAACCACTTTCCAGAATGCTTTTATCAGCAGACCACCCAAAATGGTGTTGCTTGTCATAAATTAGTGATACACCATGCAAATGCAGATGACAATTAAGTCAATAATTATCACAACCTTTGCCTCCAGAGGGCATACATGACTCACACAAACACATCATAATACAGCAAGGCCCACTTGGAGCTGAGGTAGGTAGATCCATATTGTACTAATATCAATAAAGATAACTAACCACCTGATGAAAATTCACTTTTTACTCTAAATAGCCTGTTCAAAGGGTAGACTGAGTACTACATAAAACAAACACAGCATAGAAGTTAATAAACAGGATGGGACAGACAATATAACACACATGTAGACCCTCCTTGCATAAACACCACAATAACAGTCAATGCAGATCGCAGGAGAACAAACTTATTTTGAGTATAAGTGCTATAGTGTTGGCAACCAGCCTGAGAGGGCAAGGGAGACAAATTATTAGAGCGCAAAGGCCAGAAAGAAGCGCCTATGAAATCATAGCGTCTGTGCATTAGGCAATGGGCGATGGCTTGCGGTAGATGCTCTTATTGTTTTCAACCGTATTTATAAGTTATGGGTTCGAAATGTGCTCGCCACATGAGAACATTTTGACAGTTATTCCAGTTTATTTAACATAGCGAAGAAAGAACCTGTGCGTATAACACAGAGCAAGCAGCAAACATCTAGCGGGTGATATCTGGGTCGGCTGAATGACAGACGAATAATAAATCAAACAGCAGTCTGTCTCCACATCATCGCCTGTCTCAGTCGTGAAACACAATCACATCTTTGCTTTTGGGTTCTGATAACGTAAGTATTTCATATTATTCGTATATTCCTGTGTTAGACATTACAAGATAATAGGGTTCTATATCATTGCCGACATTCGATATGATACGTTTCATAGATACACTTGATCGATACACGATTCGCACCGTCAGTCCGCAAATTCGGGCCGACCCGCGAAAAACCAAATTTTTGGCCCAGAAAGTGGATCTCGCACTAGAGCGGATGTCAAGATGATGATGTTGTTGAGTTCATTTCATGATTTTATGGATATTTTCTGTCAAATCTCGGCAATAAAATGGATTTTTTAGCTGGATATGGCATAATTGAACCAAACCGATAGTGTTGCTTTGAAAACCAGTTCGGGAACTGGCCAGACTGTACCGGTACGGCCGGTATTTATCGAACTGGTGTAGTGCCCTACTAGATAACGCAAAATGGTAAGAAAAACAAATTATCCTTTTAGATGTTTTCTGTCATCCAGAAAGTGCAAATTGAATCATTCAGTAAACTTCAGAAAAGAAAATTCAATCACTCATTCACAATAGCGATTAGCGAGTGAGTGTGTGAGTTTGGTTTTATGCCCATTAGCACCGGTGGGCTATCTCGAGGCATTCAATCACTATAAGAAATTAACTTCAACTGAAATAATTGACAATGTTCACTGTTCAGTCCCGCTACCAATATATGATGCTTTTCGAAACACTGAACCACTGAAGCAATCGAATCCCGCACTCCGCAGCTGAACTCACCTGCATTTCAACAACATACCAGGAATTTGACTGATGTGAATAGTGTGACTGGAACAGGTGTTTGAGTGTCGAGGGGCTCCTTCCCTGCTCAGAGCACCTGATCGAGTTTGACAGGCAAAATGGAATCCAGTGCCATCAGGCCACCATCAAGAGGCAGCAAAAAGCAACAAGATGCAGTTGGGAGATTTGATAGACACCCAACATTATCACAGATCCAGGCCTCCACTGCTCACAGGTACCATATGGTGGTGTAAATATCAATGGTTTTGCTAACAGCCACTGAGTAACTGAAAAGCATTGGAAAGCATGAAGGTAAAGTCAGTTAAAATGGAATTAAGCAACCAACCTCCACCAAATGTCCAAACAGCACTTAGGATTATAATGTTACCAACCCAAGACCCATTCTGGGTCACAGAGATATTTTGCTACCACAGAATTAAAACGTAACTCTGCTGTTGACAGGTTTGAGATTTGTTTACAATCCACAGCGGACAGGTGAAGGCCACTTTTTCTTCTCTTTTGCTAACTGTTGACTATTTTGAGGAAAATATAAAAACACAAGAAAAAGTATCATCAAACATTTCCAGTACACCTTGACTTGCCTCAGCACAATTACTTTACTATTCACCTGCTGTATTTGACTATTAATCTTTACATTAGTCAGAGCATTAGTGGGCCTTGAAAGATAGGTTGATGGCGAAATTAGCAGTGGGCCAATAGCACAGGACTCATCAATGGTATCCATCATAGCAAGGACGATCCCTGGCATCAAACCTGGCATGCCCCAACACCTCAACTTTATAGCTTCATTTCATTTGTGATGCATGTCGTTCAAAATAATGTATAAATAAATATCTGTAACAAACAGGGACCTATGCTGTGGTAACAGAAGTCTTCGACCATACATCCACATAACATCAAGAGAAAGTTATTAAATAGTCACTGTGTTTTATAATTTTCTTTTAGAGTCCAAAATATATATGAGTAGCATGTGCCTCAATCGGTGAACCTGTTCCAAAGTCTTATCCAGATGATGAAATACCTTCCAGATGATAAAATACCTTGCCAGAACATATAATTCGAGAAAGGATTCATTCAGCACATAAAAATCTTCCTATGAAAAATGAAAATTAACGGGCTTGATGCACCAGTCATCCTTTGAAACTCAAGACAGTGACTTTAAAAAGCACATGCATCGTCGTCAAGCACTTCTTTCCAACAGCACTTACCTATGGTGGTGATCACCGTGACTGCATAGAGAAGGGCCCCAGCAAAGGACCACTGTGCACTCCCCTCCTCCGTATCATCTTTTCCATCCCAGCCATTTTCTTTGACGTGTCGCGTCACATTCACTTGGAATTCCACGAAAATTTTTTTGACTCTGTCAGTGAAGTTTTCTTTGTTGAGGTTACCAAGGGAGTGATGGACGGCCAACTTATAAATCTCCTCAACCTTGACAGCCTTCCACTCGGTGATGCCAAAGCGCACTTTGAGTTCGTAAGGAGCCTCCAGGGCCTGGAACAAGAACCCGCCCATGATGGAATAGGCAACGACCATAGCCGCGAGTCCAATGTGCGAGAAGAGGAAGGCCAGCATGGACTTCCAGCAGTTGCAACACTGCTGTCTTCTCTGTCGCCGTCTCTCGCTGCGGTTCATGTGCATCCGCATCTCAATGTCCAGGATTTCCTCACTGATATCCATCTTGGCTTTCTAATAGACCTTCCTGACAGAAAAAGAAACTTATCAAACACAACTTACGGCCACACTAAACTATAACTTATGGACTATATACAGAGCATCTGCAGAGCATCTGCAGGGCATCTACGCGACTGATGTGGGTCATCCAAAAAGTAATAAAATCCAATGAGTCCATGGTAATTCACCATAATTCATCCATATGTCATGTTACCAAATAGTCAGTGACAGGCACAGGGCCTAATCATTTGTATGCAGGTGTTCCACAACAAACAACACTAATGCAAAGGCAACTCCACTTGGACATTTGTTTCATCATGTCCGCCTAAGGGACTCAACGCTGAATCAAGACTAACCATGGAAACGAAAAGTCTAGATTGTAGCTTTTTCAGTCAGTGATTCCTATGGAAGGATTGCTTTAATCTGCAGTGAAATGGGAAAATGCATGAACAAAAGAAATACTTCCTGTTAGCACTTGACCTGAGATCTTTCTTCTTCACAAGCCTCCTTCTTTAATTCCCTTTATTTTTATGACGATTCATCGCGTAACAAGCGCATGTGGTATATAACACAAAGATGTTGGGTAGCTCGCAGCAGAAGTCAAGAGGTAGATTGGAAGGATCTGCAGTCACAACAAGAGAATCCAACAAGAACTTGCGACTTGTAGAAAAAGGCAGAGCGGTTGATGTTGTTACAATTGCTTCTTCTGATCACAGATAAATTGCATAGTGCAGGAGTGCAGGCTCCATGGTCTGTTGTTTAAGGCATTGCAAGTAATTGTAGACAATCACACTCTTTGAGGTTGCTGGGTGAGCATCCAAACACACAATAATCCTTGGATCTATTTGAAGTCATCTAGCCTTCATTTGAACACAGTTGCTTTAATATACATCACATGATTGTTGTGAGAATCACCAAATTGCATACTGTACAAGCACTTTCTATGGTTTACCTCTGGATCATTCCAGTAAGGAGGTAAAAAGTTGCTCAACTATGATATTGTAATCCGTGTATAAGTTGTTTCAGGGGTCAAGTGGCCAGCAAATGCACAGGGGGGTGCCCTGCTCCACTGACCACGTCCTGGGACAGTGGGACAGCCATGAAGTAAATCCTTACATGTTGGTTAGAAGACACAAGAACTTCCAAGAGGTGAGGAACAGGTAGTGATAGTTGGCCTCACCTTGTGCTTCCTCTGTCTCTCTGCCCCAAACTGAAAGCAAGGCAAAGAGAGCAGCACCCACACATGCGCCCTGCAACACCCCAGCCCTGCTCTACCCATACATCCATCCAGCCTCAGCCTGCTTCCCCAGCCTGCCTCAGTGCCTCATCCAGCTGCTTGGTTTTGAGCAGCTCAGCAAAGCAGTGCAGACGCCACACCACCCCTCTTGCCTGCCCCCTTCCTTCCTTCATAAAAATAGAAGAGAGAGGGGCGCACAAGCCAGTGGCTGCAGCCCAACACCAGCCAACAACCAACAGCCTATAGCTCACTTCAGACTAAATTGTTTACAGTGCCATGCTTTTTGTTAGACTAATCAACTTTCTAATTGATGCAGCATTTGATTCCCTTCATTACATCCCACACCCTAGCTGCTTTCTAATCCCAGCCTACTGATTCATCACAACTCAGTATAATGCTCTTCTAACCCAATGATAAATACAAGAAACAAAACATCAGCCAATTCCCCACTTAGGTAAGTTTGCTGACTCATGTCTCCCAGGAGTCCAATACACTTTGGGAAAGAAGTACGTCAGGATGACACCAATAAACCCGACTTTACGTCATAATGTTCAAATAACGTCAAACCCGGGTTGAAAGCTGACAACCTCAGCATGACTGAAATATCATTTCTTCTTACATTAAGTTTTAGAAGAAGTTCTATGACCTTATTTCAGTGGTTGGACTCATACAATTCACAAGAACACATTGTTCCTTATTTAATTAAATATATGTATAACTTTCATTGACAGAGAATATCAATTAGAATCCATTGAACTGGCCACTGGCCAGTCTAGTCCAAATTATAGAACAATAACATATTGGAATGGCAAGTAAAGTCCAGTATAATTACACATAATACACAATGGACCGGCAAGTCAAATCGATATCATTACACAAGAACACATTGAACTGGCCAGTCATGTCCCTATCATAACAAAAGAAGTCCTTATTATTACAAAGAACACAATGGACTGGCCAGTCAAATTAATATTATTGCACTGTAACAAATTGCTGTAGTTTGTACAGTGAATTACTGTAGAAACTACAGTAAGCTGCTGTACAACTCTGATACAGTAAGCTACTGTAGAAGCTACAGTAAACAAAACTCTACCGTAAGACTTACTGTAAATGTTACAGCAAGCTACTGTAAGCTTCATATTACCGCAAATTGCTGTAGATTTTACGGCAAATAAAACTCTACTGTAAGCCTTACTTTAAGTGTTACAGCAAGCTACTGTAACCTTCATATCAAGGCAAATTGCAGTAGATTTTACGGCAAACAAAACTCTACCGTAAGCCTTACTGTAAATGTTACAGCAAGCCACTGTGAGCTTCATATTACAGCAAGATGATTTTACAGCAAGCAAGCCACTACTGTAATCCAATATCACACTACTGTAATAACTACATTAAGCCATTGTACTGACAGTTCATTCCTTATAAAGGGAATATACCAAATGTGTCATGTCCACAAGCAATGGCTGAGCATTAAGTTCTAATTGGAGATATTATATTGGAAAATAGCCATCCCTCATATTTATGTCCATGAAATATGTTTTTAAAATCATATCAATATTTTTGTAGACATACATGTATTTGTATCACAATGTTCACCCAACTATCTAGTATAATACTTAAAAATATATAATTATTTAAAATGTGGACTATATAATATTAGGCTTTTTTCATTATTCTCTAAAATATATGAATTTACAGATTCAATATGGCAAATTCATTTATAAAGATGAGATGCATATGAAAATTACTTTGAAAAAATCTGTATTGTGTAGCATTTGATTGACAAATTAGATTAGATTATTAATTTTTTTAAACTGTACTGTATTACATTTGTAGGATGTTCATTTATTGAATTGCTAAATACACTCTAAATAATATCTAAGGTCTAAATGGCATAATATCAAACTATACACAATTGTATACTAGTAGTCATTTCTCAGGAATACCACAAGGTGTCACTTTGCATGCATATTATATGAGTATGGCATCAATTAAGGGGTAATTAGAGGGAAAATCACTGACGCAGAACTGTGACCCAGTTACATAAACTGAATTTATTGGCAGTATTAGACAATTGTATTAGAGTCATTCTTGGACAGTTATTCAAAGGAAGAGGTGGCACTGTTCAGTGGCTCCATGTTTATTTCTTGTTTTAGCAGTGGAGTTGAGTAAACATTGACTGGGTAAGTGTGTTGAATAAACTAAGTATGTTCATTAAACATTCAATTAACTGATTCTTTATTACTTGAATGCTTCATCAACTCATATGATTTTCTTCTTTTTCAGGAGTCCAAAGGACCAGTTACAGGATATTTTACTGAAGTCTGAAATGCTGTTCAAAATTATGGAATTTCTTCTATTTTAACTACTGTTTCCATTTTAGCATCTCATCAAGTTCATTGGTTATTCTGTTCATGGACATGTTTTACCAATTATCTTGTTTAAATAAAATTGTCCCTGCATTTGAATAAAGTGGTCCCAATAATAAAACACACCCCAAAAGAACTACGGTATAGAATAATCTTACTGTAAAATCTACAATAATCAGCTGTAGTTAAAACTGCAGTACAAGGTCCCCTTCCCGTAAAAACTACAGTAATTTACCGTAATGCTTTTACAGTATGAAAATCTATTACTGTAAAAACCTACGGTAAGATGCCGTTTTCAAACTACAGTAAGATATATTGATTGCTGTAGTTTTTACAGTTAGTACTGTACAGCAGAATTACAGTAGTGATTTTTGTTGCTGTAAAAAACTACAGTAGTTGCCGGCAAAGGAGTCTGCCGGTAGTTACTGTAGTTTTCTACGGTAAGGTTCTTACAGTGTGCAAAAGAACACATTGAAATGGCTAGTCAAGACCATTACTGTTACACAAGAACACATTGGACAGGCCAATCAAGCTCATATTATAAACAAGAACGCATAGGACTGGCAAGTCAACTCCATATTGTTGCAAAAGAACACATTGGACAGGCCAGTCAAGTCCATATAGTTACACAAGAACGCATTGGACTGGTCAATAAAGTCCACGTATCATTTTACATAATTATTATAAGTAATTTGATACACAATAACACATTGGACCTGTCCATCAAGTGCATGACATTATTATTACACAAGAACACACAGGACTTGCCAATCAAGTTACTATAATTGTAGACAAGTTTTTGTCCGAATGTGGTATGAAAATTTACAATTTGAGACATCATTTATTATATTAGTTTAAAAAAAAACTAGTGTAACCGAATGTAAACCATATTATGTTTGCTTGATTACCAGTGATTTCGTATAAATCTAATGGTGGTCTGCTAAAAGGGTTATATCAGATCAACCAGTTTCATAAATAAATATGGATATTCAGATAACATCCAAAACTAGCTTTGTCATTTTGTAGACGTGCCAACATTCTCCCTTGAGTGTTCCTTGTTTACAAAACACACACACAGATAACACTTTTCTAACAAAGCCTATCCAACTTGTATACATATATTATTTATTGCACTCCATGTAAAAATGTACAAGGGTAATACATACAATTTAAATAGTCATAAATAATTATAATTATACTTTTTCAAAATCAAAAAGTGGACATAAAGTCCAGCATTGTCTCTATCTCAGAGTCTGTAAATTAGTCAAGATTCAACGTCCTCCCTTTGCGGGAAACCATGCAGTTCACTTATGACATTGGCACGATCTTTCTCTGTTGACGAAATTTCAATGTTCATGTCTATATTTCTTAAAAAGGCCATATTTACACCAATCAGGCCATTGTTTACAAAACTTAAATTGCTTATGAAATTTGTTTTTACATTGTCACTGCTTAGCACTGAAGAACACATCAGCTGGCATCTTTGGTATATTTGGTGCTGGATAGGCTTGCACTTCATCAGTTCAGGGAGGAGAGACGATCTAGTGGTGAAAGGAAGATTCCATAGCCGACGAACTGCTTTCCTTCACGTTACAAAGAAAGCATTTACTTAAGAGTTTAATATCTGGGAATTGAAGCAAGCCACCGAGGAAATCACAATGCATAAACCATCAAGAAGAAAACAGCAATGAAGCTGTTGACCTCCATTATGGATTAACCAAGCCACAAATGGATCATGGAGGGAAACGGCAAATGAACCTTTTCATATTTGCCAAAACTACACTCCATAGTTTATGGAAGGAGCTGATGAGTAAACTAAAAAACGTCAAACTTTCTATTTTTAGGTCACGGCTTTTACAATCTCAACTCCCATACTAGCGCCTTATTTACTCAGAGATGAATGATGGAGATGGATGCTTTGAGTTGAGTCAACTTGCAGAACAGGTGGAACAATGCCGACCACCAGCAGATCCTGCAAAACTCCCAAGCACCAGATTTAAGCACACACTGATGCATTCCTGTGCAGCTTTTTACTAACATTTTGCCCATTTAAATTTATTTCACTTGCATATAATATCACAAATCCATTTCCCATGATCCATGGATTACATATAAATTTATGTGTTTCAACCACAATCCACATCAAGAGTCATATGACAAAGATCCACAGCTACCATCAATTTTAAATAACTGGTGAATGCGGAATGTGACATTTTCAAAGGGTGAGCAGAAAGAAAGGGTCTGACTTACAAGATTTGTGCTGAAGATCACAAGAGCAAAGAAATGTCACATATGAACACAGGAGAGATAAACCTACCAGTTTATACGAGCAAAATGTGTAATCCTTGAGAATAAATAGGAAACTATTGAAACAATTGGAGAGTTGCAGACCCAAAAAGTTGAACCCCATTAGAGCTCTTTGCGGATTAGCGCTCCAAACAATTTCAAAATTTTAACTTTCAACTTGGACTTGTGATGTCACTGGCTTAAAAATGTTTTTACGATTTGTTTGTGTCAGTTATATGGTTTAATCAATTGATTCAATGCATATCACATCAAGCAGTATAGGTGTCAATAAACAAACTAATTAAATGACTAAAGGTACTCATCTAATAAGAAGATTAGGAAACCAACAGGTAACTGTGAATGACGTGGCACAGCCAGTTTGCAAGTTGAAAATTTTTTTTCTTGTGGACCGCCAATCTGCAAAGAGCTCAAAGCACAAGATAGAAAACTTTGCACACAATCAAATCAGAAATTAGCAATAATACAATGGAAATAGTGAAAACATATTTTGGTCCCACTAATTTTCACAGCTTCGTAAATTGACCACTGGGTCAAGTGATAACTTAAGTTGCCATGTTTTCTTGCGTTCTCTTATGTACCCACTGAAAATCGTCTCCACTAGAAGGCTGTCAAAATTATGAATTAAGTTTGTGAAGTGACAATGTCAAAATTGCTTAGAAATAATTAACTTTAGTTAGTTAAAATTTACTCCATTGATTAAGTTGCATTAGTCAGCTAAGAGGTGGAACTTGGCTGATCAACTTAATATGACAAAACTCTTTGGAAAATTCAGTCATAAGTTAGTCTATTTATCAATCGTCTTAGTCATAAGTAAGTCAACTTACTAATTCCATTATTCACTAATTGGTTCAATTACTAATTTAATTAGCCATAAATCGGACTATATATATACTAATTAAATGAGTCATAAAAATTAAATATCTTCACAATGGCAAATAAAATCTACTTTGGGCAAAGAGTGCCGTAGGAATGTCTGGAGCTGCTTAAATCTGGTGCTTGGGAGTTTCGCTGGGATCTGGTGGTGGCCGGCATTGTTCCACCTGTTCTGCAAGTTGACTCAACTCAAAGCATCCATCTCCATCATTCATCTCTGAGTAAATAAGGCGCTAGTATGGGAGTTGAGATTGTAAAAGCCGTGACCTAAATATAGAAAGTTTGACGTTTTTCAGTTTACTCATCAGCTCCTTTCCTAAACTACGGAGTGTAGTTGGGGCAAATATGAAAAGGTTCATTTGCCTGTTTTCCTCAATGATCCATTTGTGGCATGGTTAATCCATAATGGAGGTCAACAGTTTCATCGCTGAAAATTGTTTGTCACTGCAATAGTAACGTGATTTCTAATACAATAAGAAGTCATCAGTATATAACATTGAGGATGTTGAGAATATGGGTATTCTACAGAGATCAAGAAAAGCAACACTTACAGTTCAATGATAAGGAGTTTGGAGTGAGTACAGTGGATGCCATAACCTGATGAATCAACTGAGACATAATATTTGAATTAGGAGTTATAGCACTTCACCCTTTGACCCAAAAACGACTAGAACTGTCAACTGGTCATCGACCAAGAAATACTTTATCAAGAGATACCTATCTGTTAAGAGATCTAGAATTATTGGAAAGTGCCAGGTTGACGATTCAAGAAACTGATCCATTTTCAATGGCCTCTTAAATCTTGGCCAGAACATAAAGGACTACTAATTTTTGCACAACCAGACAGGTAAGTTGAATCTTATAACCAAGCAGATGACATATTTGGCAAAAACCTTTAATTTGTGTTTAACTTTTAACACACATGGACTAATTGCAAGTTCCTGAGCCAAAGGACCCAAGGGAAGGACCCTGACATATAGCTTTGTTTTATCTCTTTTTCCATCCATATCCAAAATGTTACAATCAGTGAACTGGTGATTTACTTCTGACGATTTTCACATGAAGCCATGTGTAATAACATATATATCTTATTCCACAAAAGTAAACAAGGAAAATTCCTTCTCTTTAACTAGCAAAGCAAGACTACCCAGTCAGATTCAGAGACATTTGTTCATGGTTTACATAGCGATGGATAATCAGAAGGTCACCCTATCTCAGGGCATCTGGGGATTGGGGCACATCATATGGACTGTAGATAACCTATCTTAAGAAAGACATGCACAGAAAGGAGCATCCCAGGGGGTAGTTTATGTCCAGGTAATAATTACAACTCTGATTTATGAATGTCTCTCTTAACAGGTGGTTCAGACACAGAGGTTATAATGCAAGAACTTATAACACATGGGGTCAATGCACAATTCTGACAATGGGTTACAGTGCACACCGAAATGAAATGTTCGGGTTAGAATCCGGTCTCTTTCCTGGCAAAATGAGCAGTACTGAAAATAGATCATGATGATGTTACACCGTCATGTAAGATTATATATTAAGATGACATCAACAGCATGTATAGACATACTAGAAACATTTATAAATCTCCATCTGGTACAATGGAGGCAAACTCATAACAAGACAAGCTAATCAAACTTAATCAAGGACAATAAGTCACAATGAACACACATTTGACACAGCGCTCTTGAAGAAACATTGGGGTTAAAAAAATGAACCGAAAACGGGACCTATACCACCTGAAGCTACACAATCATACGAACATTTTAAGACAAAAACAAAAAAAATCTGTTGGGAATTTTTTGAGAAATTCAAGTTTTTAAAAATCTTGTTTATCCCATCACCTGAATACATGTAAAATGGTTTAAAATACAATAAACAAGCCTGAAAACACAATGAAACATGTTAGTTTAGCTCCCTCCAGAGTTTCAAACATGTTACAACAATGAAATGAACAAATTTCTTGACTTTATTGAAATAAATGTGACATATAGTTTATCACACACTTTGAAAATTCAAAAACACTGAAAGTAACCCATTTCTTAACTTTTTTCACTCTTTATTGTCAAGAAGTTTCAAACATGTATAAGGAAAGCTTTAAATGTGAAAATTGGATCTAAAAATTATGTTTGGTAAAGCGGACTGCAGCAGATTGTCAACTTCCAAACATCATTATGCAGGTAGCGGTGACCACAAATACACAAAGTTTCTAGACTTAGTTAAAAGAAGAATGGTACTGCTTTCCTTCTCCCTTATCAAAATGGTTACTATAAATATATTGCACAGTGAGCTGTTACAGCTCTTTCCAAATCCAAATGACTGACTTAACAAAACAGGTTCACATCCATTTGCTCATTGTGAAAGAGAAAATTAGCAAGTAAACCTCTGAGGGAATCAATTTATCCAGTTACTGATCTCGAGTAACTCTCGAGCCTTGATAATATTATGCTTAGGACCTATTACAGCTGTTGCATTCTACGATTCTGTGCATGCAAGCATGCATTGGTAGCTCCCTAAATCTGTTCTATGCTAAGAGATTCTCAGATTAAGAAGTCCACTCAAGGCGCAGGATATATATTCAAACAACAACCATAGTCACTTAGTGTTCACTACAGTAAGGCATGTGCAAGGTACCTGAAAAAGTGTAGCAAACATCAAGCCCAATTTCCGCACACAGCCAAGGACAGCCATGCCTAGTTTCATAGCCTGTTTTATGTCTGAGGATTTGAACATATTCCATTCAATATTAAATAGTACTTAATCCTGAACTATATTTATCCTAATTAAGGCCTCCAATGGAGATGCAGAAGAAAAATGTCAGCTGCTTTCACAAACCTATGTTAGAAAATTGAATTGTGACATGTTTATTTTAGGCTCAGATATCACTCTAGATATTGCTGTCAAATACTTCAGCCTGCATCACCTTTGCTCTATTTCAAGTATTGTATTTAGATAGTATCATATAAACTAAATGGGCCAGAAAGAAACCCATCTGAAATAATAATGATCAGTGGATTCAGTGCTGTCAGAAGATTCTTACCTGTCTTGTTTATATCATATCAGTTTTAGATGCGTTTTCAATTTTTAAAAGCTGTATGAAGCTTTTCATATTCAGATAAAGGATAACAAATTTGTTTAATAACACCCAAAGACTGGATATATGGAGAATTTGGTTGTTTTCAGCATTTTTGCATTTATACAGTGTGTGATAAACAATACGTCACATTTACTTTTAAAAAGTCACTAATTTTTTTTTTCATTGTTTTAACTTTATTGAAATTCCTTAGAGAGCCAAGCTAACAGGTTTTATCACATTTCAAGCATGTTTATTGAATTATAAGCCATTTTACATGTATTCAAGTGATTAGATAAACAATATTTTTAAAAAATTGAATTTCTCAAAAAATTCCCAACAGATTTTTTTCGTTTTTGCCTTAAAATGTTCGTGTGATCATGTAGTTTCAGGTGGTATAGGTCCTGCTTTCGGTTCATTTTTTTAACCCCAATGTTTCTTCAGGAGCGGTGTGTTGAAATAGAAAAAGTGATCATTTCTTCCCCACTGACATGTCAAAGTGATAAATGCCCATGACGTCAATCCACAAAAAAATTATCATTATTTCCACAATTACGGATATACATTTCTGTATAAACATGTAGCATTGCTGTATAAACAAGTAACATAATTAAATGTTAATGCTCCTCCTACTATCATAATTGTCTAGTGTCAAACTCCTGTTCTTATTGTCCAACATTTGGTGTAATTATAGTTACGCATGCATTATAGATTAAATAAATTCCAATCTTACGATGGTATGATTCAAGCACAGGTTCATCTGAGATGATTTCGAAACTTGTGTGGGGGTGTATTTGAGTTTTACGTCTCATCAGCACCTGAGTGGGCTATTTAGAGACATACTCAAATTTTTAAGTTTCACTGTGACAGGTACATTAGTGATCTTTTTTAATTCGCATAATTTCCTGGCATGAGAGGGGTACATGACTTGTACCAAAAGATTGCCATTATGTTGTCGTTTAACTGACCGTGGTTTGCCAATCATTCCATGATTGTCTTGTATATGACATATGATTGTCTTGTATATGAGATACGATGACATACCTTCCAAACTGCCATTCCGTGAAACGATGACAAGTTTGTGAATTGAGGATTGTTCTGTTCTGCTGGCCGTCTTACTCTTGTCCTTGGGAGGTAACAAATGGTCTGTTGAGCATTCTTGTTTTGCTGGATTGGGTGCTTTCTCGGCAGATGATAGAGCACATTTTTTCTTGCATTTGGCTGAAGTCCTTGTCTGTGAATTATCAGAAGATTGACTTTGTCAGAGTTTTGTGGTGAAGTGTGCACAACTGGTCCAGGGCAATTGTCAGTTTCTTCAGTCTTTGGTTGAGCCGGTGAAGGTGCTTTCATTAAGACATCTGTAAAGAGGTTCCTGTCCAGATGCATCATTCTCTGTGGTGATGAAGGAAGAGCTGGTCATGGGTAATCTGTTTCTAGGCCAGGTTTGTCTGTGTCCTGTTCTGCAAGGCGTCGGGCTTGAGGGAAATGATATTTGTCTTTCAGTTCGTAGTTATAGGATTACTTTTTCATTCTTGGAGACTCTGCATTCATGGCTAAAGGCAGAAACCAACTGGTAAGTTCAGAGTCTGAGCAGGTCTTGCTTTCCTTGGAAAAAGATAATGTCCTTGCCTTGTCTTTTAAAAGGTTGAATGGTGACTTTGGAATTGGCTATCTCATTTATGGCCATCAATTTCTCTTTTGCTCAGAGGTTGCAGGTTTCTGGAGTAATGTGCCATTGGTTTGGCGCCTTAGGCTATCTGTGACTGTCTTGTTGCAAAGGTCTGCAATTGTTTCGTAGAGAGCAACAGATGACAGGTCTTCCAGTGATTGTGTGCCACTTTTTATAGCAAGCAAATTCTCAGTGTTTGACAGCAGTGGGGGGGCAGTCAGGGTCAGTAAAGTCATCCCAAGATGTCCTTGTCTATTGTGATCTTGGTATTCCAGTCGCAAACTTTTCAATCCCAGCCTGGTTACCCGCTAAGGGACGTACAATCTGGTTTTGAAACATGGTATTTGACATAACTATTGATATTCGCCTGTAAGATAGGGGACACACCGTGCAGGTGCACTGTCTCATGTTGGCCACTAAGGATAGAGGTCTTCACCTCAGTGTTACCACCCTCTGCCACGAGGAGCCTGAGACCTGCGGGGCAATTTTAAAATGAAAGAATTTTCTGGAAACATCAAAATTGAAAAACTGGTTCAAAGCTTCATTCCCATTATTAGGGAAAATGTCATGATTAGTTGGAAAGTCATCTCCATCTTTTATAGTGCAGTGTAGAGTTCACAAATTACAACAATGGCTGTGGCATCAGTTGAAATTAAATATGATTTGAACTACGATGGACAAATTTATATGCAAAATACTATATTATCCATCCGATAGCTAAATCTTTCAAATCTACTTAACTGAGGCATGATGTCTTGTTAGGGATGGATGATGATCATCCTTCTGTTTGGCAGTTTAAAAGATCAGTAAACCAAACAGTGATAATGAATAACACATAGCAAGCTTATTATACATCCAGTCAAACATTTATTCTAAGCCTGCGTGTGCTGTCCATTTAGTGATCTTTAAGTGTAAATTGCCGAAAGTAGAGGACAATCAGCAACCAGCATCAGCATGACATTATCATTTCAGCCAATGAAGCAAATTTGGAGAATACATAATTAATGGATGTATAATAAATCGACAAATGCTTCATTTGCCAGCGTAAATTTGCTTTTCAAAAGGACAAATTGTCCTTCCCAGAAAAGACCGGTATTACAGAGACTGGTGACCACTCAAAAAGTATTTGCTTATTTCCTGCAGGTACAGGAGTTAATATTCCATATTCCATGCCTTTCAGCTACTCTTATCATTATTTTCTTTAAAACGTATTTTTGATTGATTGATTGATTGATTGATTGATTGATTTATTGACCATAAAGACTGGCGTACAAAATTGAGAGACAATGAATAGATTAATTCGAACAGACGGGCCAGAAAACATAATTATTCTGTCTATGATCAGTCGACCTTTGTGTTGATTACTCCATTATGGTCAGATGGAAAAGATTATGATTGACAAAGGATTGAAATTGAATTACCAGTCTAGTTTCAATCCCAGCAACGAGCATGGGTACATCAATAAAAACAAAATTTGATTTAATGGCACTAAATTTCTTTATCATTGAACTGTAAGTGTGACTTTTCTTAATCTCTTTAGAATACCCATATTCTCAACATCCTCAAATGTTTATATATACTAATGACTTGCTATTGTATTAGATGTCACCTAACTATTGCAATGCCAAACAATTTTCAGCATGGAGCTGTTGACCTCCATTATGGATTAACCATGCCACAAATGGATCATTGAGGAAAACAGGCAAATGAACCTTTTCATATTTGCCCCAACTACACTCCACAGTTTAGGAAAGGAGCTGATAAGTAAACTGAAAAACGTCAAACTTTCTATATTTAGGTCACAGCTTTTACAATCTCAACTCCCATACTAGCGCCTTATTTACCCAGAGATGAATGATGGAGATGGATGAGCTTTGAGTTGAGTCAACTTGAGCCAACTTGCAGAACAGGTGGAACAATGCCGACCACCAGCAGATCCTGCAAAACTCCCAAGCACCACATTTAAGCAGCTCCAGACATTCCTACGGCACTCTTTGCCCAAAGTAGATTTTATTTGCTGTTACAAAGAAATATAATTTCATAAATAAATTTTCTCACTTTAAATAGAGTCAATTGTTGATTAATAGAGTCAATTGTTGCAAATTTCATGCATTTTCAAGTGATATTTACATTAAAATTTTAATATTTTTTATTGGCAATGTTATTCTATAAACAGTTCAACAACTATAAATCTCCCTTTACGAATGCCTCAAAGATCTCTTTCTGATTTGAATGAAAGTTGGCCTGCATATGAAAAATAACACAATTCATCTTCAAAAGTGTGACAAAAATACAATTTTCTCCAGTAATATTCCCTGTACCTATAATTTTTATGAAATAGTTAATTATTGGCCTTGACAAGCTTAATTGAATTAATAACAAGAGATTTCTTTTGATTTCAACACAGACAACAAGAAAACATAACAAAATTAAAGCTGCATAATCATTATAAACTAATGATTATGTAACAGTCAGCAATTAATCGACATGCAAATCATGTTATTGTTTTATTAATATTATGCTATTAATGCCTATTATGTAATGTCAACAATCTAACCTAGACTTAAATTTGGCAGCCTTCATTATTGTCTGCATTTTACCATTGAGATGATTATTGATAAATCTATTAATATTAGGCCTATTTATCTATTTAATATTTCTATCTATCTATCTGTCTGTCTGTCTACATTGTATCTATTGAATATTTTATCTCTCTATTATTCTACATTTATCTGTCTTTCAGCATATCTTCTTTCCTAGCAATTTTTTGGAACAGTTACATAACTGCCTTTATACATTGGATATGAAATAAAAATAAAAGTTATGGTAACACTGTAGGTCCTAAAACTTAATTTGAAGTGCTGCGCGAATTTCATGGCAGTGCCATTTACATATTAACATTGTGTGTGTATTCGTATAGCTTGTTTGCTTCATTTTTGTCTGAGCCAGCAGACCCTGAGTTCACATACACCTCTTTTCAAGGAAGGCTGCTGGCTCAGCCAGGAATAATGCCACGAAGCTACAAATACACACATTCAGGGTCCACATAGAGACCTATAATTCAGCCAAATCTCTGAAAAATAAAGGAAGGAATCTTTGAGATATCCCAAGTTTATTTAAAGGGGGACTTCTTTTTGTTGAACTGTTTATTACAGTCAGCTTTATGATAGTCATATCATTCATATATTGAAGGAGAATTAATCACTTAGCCTTTCATGACAGTCTAATGTAACATAAAGTGATATACCCTAAATTTAGGTATAACTCCCATGGGAAATGGGGACCAGTCAATTAATTAAGACAGAACAGCTCTCAAACTTTCATTCTATTAATCCCTTGACTTCTGAGTTCTCCAAACTCGATAGCTTTCATAAAACACCCCCCTTGGGTTTGCTCTGAAGTTGTTTTCCAGTCACAACTCAATCAAAACCATTAACCTTGCCAGTCAAATTTCTCCCAAAGGAAATACAGTACTTCATACATCGAGTGAGGGACATCACTCACTTCAGTCAAATCTTGGAAGGACTGTTTTAGTGGAATGGGTGTCATGGTTAATGGTCATGTACAAAGATCAACAATATACATGTTGTCTATATATACTGCACAGAGAAATACTACAGAAGGGGGGACCGGGCATATTGGGACATTCTTCAATTTGTCAATGCTGCAAATACTGGGCAACGCAGAAGTTTGCATATTGTTGAAGAAAATCCAAGGAACTAGAGATTAAACTGCGCCTACTCTGTTGGAGTCTGACACGAACTTGTGACACAACCATCAGTATCTACAGGGTGACCCACCTCAACTTGTGCATTGATGTTGTAACCAAAACAGTGTTTGCTGTTAAAGTTTAGGATTTCCTATGCAAAAACCAAATTGGATTTTCAGTGACAAGAGCCAAGAGAGGAGTATTATGCAAGTTTGGTTCACTTTTGGTTAAAATCGGACTCAGAAAAATAGTTCAAATTTTCGCATAGCTTTTTTTCTGATTTTTTACAATTTAGCTCTGTCAACCTTGGAAAAAATTTTCGGCAGGAAGCCAAAATACTGTCCTGATGCAATGCACCATTTTCATACCGGTAGATTCCTGGGGTCTATTACCAGTGATGGGTGGGCAAGACTTTTTGTTACCTCACTATGAGCAATTGAATGGCTTAATCTTACATGGGAATATCATTAATCACTTTCAATTTGAGCATTGATGTGTTTATCTGCCACTTTATTAATTGTTCCAATAATGCACATAAATTGTCATCAATGAATCTTGTATCTCCAAGAAAAATTACTTGGCTTGGATTTCTAGGCCAAATGACATGGTGAATTTGTTGAGGGGAATCTTCTGCACCTGGCAGTATTAAAGAACCATGTGTTTCCATCACAAATGTTGGTCAAAATAAGACTCTGACAATCATAATACCTTACTATTTGGTGTTTGAAATTATTTGACTGTCGGTTATGCTAATTGTTTTGCCATATTTTAACTTGTTTGTCTCCGACTGGTTGTCATTCTAAATTTTCTGACTTGGTAACATACACTGGACTCCAAATCTCACAAACACCATCCATTCCCTTCCTTAAGAACCTCCTTTTGCATATCAAAGTCATTTCAAGCAGTTGTGGAGGACTTTGTTGATGCTGGTGCACTTTGAATTCTTCTCGGCTGATTTTTCGGCACAAAATAAAACAGCGACGCATTTTCACTTGCCTGTCATTTTTGATAGAATTACTGCAGAGGCTTGTAACTCACCTTATTTAACAGCCATTACTACCAATTCGACAAATATGTTTTCAAAAATTGCCTGTCTCATTTTTGTTGTCTTCAGTGCACAAGTTGAGGTGGGTCACCCTGTAAGTGAGCCTTGACATGGTTTGGGGAGACCGGGGTAAGTTGTGCCATAAGGGAAGTTGCCCCACTCGCTGTTGGAGTGAAATGAAGACCTGGGTAAAGAAGGCAATGCCACCCATGTATACTATGCATGGGTGGCTTTGCCTTCTTTACCCAGTTCTATAATTTGTGAGATATTTAGGTGATATGACATGCAAGATGAGCATGATTTGGATCACTCACAGCAATTTTGGTTCAAAGCAGCAAAAATTATCAAGTAAGTGAAACGCATGATATTATGCCATTGCATCAATGTTAAACATCCTTAATCAAAATGCTTCTGGAAGAACGAATTCTCATCCGATGAGAGGAAAACATTTTGGGTCATAAAGGCCGATATGTGAGGCATGTGGGATAAAAATAGCAGCCAAAGTAAGTGAAACGCAGGCCCAATGTTAAAAGATAGGGAAGGGTGGTTCACTTACTTATCAAAGACTTCGACCCATACCTAACTCCGACTACAGCGAAGAAAATGGGCTATTTTTATCCCACTTGCCTCACACATCGGCCTTTATGACCCACTTTGTTTCCCTTTCATCCGATGAAAATTCATGCCTCCACAAGCAGTTAGGCTGAGGATGTTTAGCATTGATGCAATGGCACAATGTCATGCGTTTCACATACTTACAGGCGGCACTGTAGTGCCTTTTTTCATTTTTGTCAAAATAAGTTGAACACCCCTTGTAGATGTATTCTGAACTCCGTGAGCCTTGCAATCATTGATAAAAACAAATAACTACATTGTTAATTAAGCATTTGTCCAGATTGGTGCAGATCACATCTGGGGTTCTGGGTAATTTGCTCCCTCTGGTGGTTAAACAGACACACAACATCAGTTTCTTGGAACTTGAAGCCAACCAGATTACAGCCAAACACTTTGATATTTATAAAATAAGAGTGGACTGTGGAACGGTGAAAATGGCACTTCGTGCGTCATCATGCTGATGATTTGTCATGATCAAACCCAATACTTTCAATGTTAATTTGATTGAAGGAGACTTATCCAACTTGTTGGTGACAGCCAAACGAAAGGATTATGTGTCTGATTTTCACTCAAAAATCCGTAATGAGAAGTCAAATGGCTTTCTCTTGATCATTTACCATGTTGAAAGTGGAGAAGATGGCACTTCATCGGCTATCATGAGTCATGAAATGCCATTTTCACAGTGCCACAGTCCACTCTTATTCTATATCAAAGTGTTTGGCTGTAAAGTCTTAGTTGAGTCATTCGTTTGTGTCTTCTGGTTTTCCAATAGGCAAGCACAATCAGACGAAGACTCAGATTCATGTTATTCTGCCTTAATCCCCAGATCATGCCCAAGATGTTATGACAAGGACAACACATTTAAGAATATGAATGATTGCCTTGCTCAAAAATCCCTGTAAGCAAACTTGTGCATTGCAACTCAAGTCTTTACCCACTAAATTATCACTGAAAAAGTCAATGCATTACTCTATAATCTGTCCCTTTTTCAGACATTTCTGTCACACATATAAAAAATAAAGACGGGTAAGTTGAAATTTATCATACCTAAGGGTATAGATCTGACAATTGTGGAAATCATATGGATGACAGTTGAATGTAATGTATATAACCTATACACAGGAAGGAGCATCCCAGGGGGTAGTTTATGTCCAGGTAATAATTACAACTCTGATTTATGAATGTCTCTCTTAACAGGTGGTTCAGACGCAGAGGTTATAATGCAAGAACTTATAACACATGGGGTCAATGCAGAATTCTGACAATGGGTTACAGGGCAAAGAAAGATGCTATAGTCAAAAGAATACAGCAAGTCGAAGATAATATAGTTAGTTAAGAAAAAAACAGGTTAGATAAAAGTAGGTTTACATTTTATTTAAATTGGTGGTGACAAATTCAACAACAACAAAAATGAGCAAAGCTTTTACTCGACAGTCAAAATAACTTGTAACAAAAACGAATGGACCATTTAATTCACTTGATAATGACTTTAAAATCAAATGGCCCCTATAATTATTTTTCCAAAATTATGAGTCGAACACATAATATAATTTAATTGGCTCTCATGACTCACAAAGTGCAACAGTGAAGCGATTGTCTCCTTCCTTGCAACAAACGAAGCCACTGAAATTGAACTGTTTTTTTGGATTTGTCTGCTTGATGGCAATAACTCACCATTTTCAAAGATAAAACTGACATGGTAAAATTTAATAAAGGTTTCAAACATGCACTGAAGACATTTTGTTTGTCATAATAACACATCACATACGTCATAATAATATCTGACTTAAGAATAATGGATGGATGATTGGGGCTTTACGTCCTGTATTTATGCGCTTGGTAGGCTAATTAAGACAGGAGGAGGACAAGGCAATGAGGCAAAGGATGATTGAAACAGCCATCCAACATAGACCCAGGTGACCCGGCAAGAGCTTGATTCGAACCCTGGACCCAGTGATTGGCAGCCCAGCATGCTACCACTAGACCAACCCCCCCCCCCAAGAGAATAATGCACTCATGATATAAACGACAAATTAAGTATAGTTATTATAATCTCATGACCCATGATAACGAACAAATTAGTATTTGACAATAAATCAAACACATTAACAAATTACCCAATTTAATCAAAACATTAAAATTAAAGTTTTATATTCTTATTAAAAATATAAATCACTATACATACACCTATGATCTAGCAGCAAATCATGATGAGTTAATTAAGAAATGACCAGGAAATAATTACATTAAACACCAGAATATGAAGAAGCCATGGCACCATACTCAATCTGGTGAAAATGAGAACTGCATGCTGCTGCCACCTGGCACAAAAGTTGACTTTGTATGCTACAGCATTGCTGTCCGAAGAAATAGTTCCAATTTAATTGCAGATTCACAGCAGAATTGAGCTGCCAGTGACTGGTTGATGATTCCATGGTGTACTGGCAACGTTCTGGGTTGTGTACAGGCTCGTACAATTTCGCTTAGACTCGTTTTGTCGTCCAGGTCTCGTTTAATGTCGTCCAGATCTCGTTTTATGTCGTGTCATTGTGTAAATTTTGTGTTCATAATGCACAGATATCGTGTCATTACGTATAACCTCGTATAAATGAACCGCCAGCATGCGCAAGAAAAAATTACGCATGTTTAATATTTCTGAAAAGTCTGGCAGATAGTGGCTGATGACTGCTGATGATTGCAGATTCATCACCTATCATTTTGTATGCCTTCTTGAATGGAGGCTGGCTGGTTGGATAATTGGCTCAAACGAGCCTGTACGAAGTTGGTGTGAAAGGGGTATAAGGAAGTAGACAAGGCCATCAGCACACACAGAAACAACCCCGGTTTCTTCCAGACAAAATTGTGTCAGTTCCTCAGACTGAAATGATGTGGACCGCTCACAGGAGCTCGCGGAATAGCATACTAGTCACTAGGTGGCAACACAAGACGGCATATGTTCTGATCTGCCAAGGCTAGAAAAAAAAAGTGGCAACAGCGGTCCACTTGTAGACAGCATCATACTATAAATATTTAAACAGACAGATGGGGAATATCAGGATGATAGGACTTTCAAAACACCTACTGCCACTTCAGTGATCATGGCAATTTATATGCCTCGATTCTTCCTGAAATACGTAATCCACCTCACTGCTGACTGGACAGTCTGGAGGAGGCCATCAGGGTTGACATCCACATGGCAATTTTTACCCATAGGCAGGTTACTGTATTCTTCGCCGAGTTTGTTATAATTGATGTTGTCATCATTTTCAGGTAAAGTTACATTGATTTTTAAAAGTTTAAATATCTCATTCCAGCACTGGGATACATTGTGGACTTTGCTGGCAACAATGGGCAAAAAAAATCGATCAGCAGACAGCGCCTCTTCCCTGCTCTGATGGGCACTGTAGAAAAAGGGCCATCCCAAGTGGGGCCAAGCAATCTCAATCAAGGCTGTAAAGGGTTTCATGAAGAAGGCCCACTGGAGACCGGCTCCTTGGGTTCCCACCAGTATCGAGGCACAGTATATTCTCTGAGCTTGCTCTTTTAGAGTAATGTCTTCAAAGTCAACTGTTGTGATTTTGTCAAATCCGTTTAATGTCAATATATCAACCAGACTCTGTATATTGACAATCTTCCTTGTCGTCTTCCTCTTCAGGATAACTATTTCGTTTTCTTTACATTCGCTTTCTTTTACTCCCTGAGTCTCATGGAAATAGGCAATTGCTTCATGGGCATATTCTGTGAATAACTCGTCCGAGAAGACTGCATTTTTAAAACACACTCCGCCAGGATGCTGAGCATAGAAGAAGTCGTAACTCGCTCCATCACTGATGCCCAATGAAGGAAAAACATATCTGGCTATTCCGGTCGTGTGGTATAGTTCGAGGGGTTTCCTGAAAAACACTATGTTATAGTAGGTGGGTTAGGTCAAAGTTGACTTCACTTTCTGATGCAAAGGTCCCCTTTGGCACAAATGTACCTTGGGGTCATAGAAAAAGATTTATCCAAAGACACAAGTGAGATCACCCCCTGGATCGGAAATACCGCCATTTTCCAAAATGGCCCCCGTAAGTGCAAAAAGTCCAATATCTCCGCTTCTATTTCAGCTAGAGAGACAAAATTAGGGTCAAAATATATGTTTTTAGGGTCAGAGAATCCATTGAAATAGTTCTTGATTATGAAAAACCAATATTTATGCAATTTGTTGTTTCCCCCGGTTTAAAAATGGCCGCCAAGCAAGGTTGGTGGCACCCAGGCCACTGTTAGTGAATATTTTGTGTTACTTTCATACCATTAGGTTGCATTATCTGCCAACAATGCAGGAAAAACTAATCTCCACTCAAAATCAACATGCTGTAACACAATTGAAAAAAGACATGCTCAATATCAGCTCCATTGAAATATATATTTATGTGGTCTTCAAAGCTTCTCAAGTTTCTTCACTTCGATCATTCACATTCGTCAATCGAAATCATTTAGACAGAGTGTCAGAAATATTCGGTAAAAAAAAGAAGTATGGCATTGGTTTAACCAGTACTCAAGAAAATGTTTCGGCTGGTGGAGAACATGTATTATGTGCTATGCTACATTTGGACAGCAGTGGCATGCATGACTTGGGACATGAACTTGCACAGTATGCTGCCCCTGCCCAGGATATCTAGTGATCACTTTCATGACATTGTCTTTATTTTGAAGATTTTTTTTCCTGCCAGTCATGACCATCTTTGAAGACCAATGTTACTTGGTATTAAGCTTGTCAGCAAAAATTTCCTGCCAAAAAAATGTTCTAGAATTTCATTAAAATGAGTACTGGAGGATGGATGTTTAGATGAGCATATATATTCAAAGGGAGCGAAAATCTTACACCAGAGGTTCCTCTGATGAAGCAGTCATCACCGGTTCCCATTCATCTTAATGTGAGGCTGATTCATTCCTTCAGATGCTGCTTGAATAGTCTGGAAGAACACCATGTACTGAGCACTCCTATGACCTCAGCCCCACAAGACTCTCACCCCATCACTGTCTTCACTACCCCATGACCAGGACTCTTGAGTCCAGTGTCATCATTGACAAGAGACCTGTCGCTCTTATCACTGCCTAGTTGGCATGAAGTGGTATCAGGGTCTCAACTATCTCTGTAACTTTTGCCAGACCTCTCCAACTCATAACCAGGAAAAGAACCCATTAGTTCCAGAGAAAACAGGGGTTGATGATTAAACAAAACGGGGTAGAGTCTGTCTAGCTACTGCATGTTGGTGGGAGATGAGGATAACTATACAGAGGTAAGACTTTTTTTCTGACACCAGCCAGATCAACCCCACAAACTCAATCAGCCAGGACTTAGCAAGAATTACAATAGTCCTCATGTGACTATAAACTCCCTAACTGTCAAAGGGCCAGGTATTGATCAGTCTCCTCTGGTCAACAGTTTATCCAAATTTCAACAAAAAATTGATGCAGCTTCAAGCATCACAGCTGTATGCCTTGCTTGACTGATTCAGTGATCAGCCCCTCGGGAAAATTCCAAGTTATGATACCATCTCAAGCAGTGCATGGAGTCTTTATCATAGTAGGCTACAATATAACAATATTGATCAGAACCCCTTATTCTCTACAGCTATGTGTACTTCTGTTATCCATGGAACTTGCATTGCATCAACCAGCTCTTCTAGACAAGTAACCAAATCACTAGAAGTGAACTGACATCCTTGATCCAGTTGAAATGGGAATATTTATTTAAAAGATTGACATCTCTAAAAGACTACAGGGTGTCTACACAAACAGAGGACAGTCACTTGTCTTCTTTTTTTTACTCATATAATTTCAGAATTTGTTGATAAGTCTGACATAAGAGTGTATTTGATAGTCAACCATATTAGATCTATTGCAAAAATGTTTATTAGTGAATTAGATTACTTCTAAAGGCAAAATGGAAGCATATGTGAAAGTGCTTGCATTGCTTCAAGCTGACTACGGTCGTCCTGTCTTCCTCGTTGGTGATGAGAAATTTTTTACCATTTATGGTGCTTGTAAGACAAGGAATGAATCATTTGTGAGTAGTGGGACATTTGCTGATGCTCCAGCTGCCGATAATTCAAATTCAGGACCTAACACTTGGTCTTCAACATGGGGTTATCTGATGACAAGAAAATCACAAAAAAGTCTCAAATAGCCATTGATCAGAGCGCCGGAATCAATGCAAATGTTTATAATAACATTCTGAAAGAATTTGTGATGCCATGGCATGAGACAAGAAACTCTTTTGATGGCAAAATCATCTTCCAACAAGGTGGAGCACCTGTTCATACTGCATAGAAGACTCAGGAGTGCCTCAAAACAAACCTGATGAGCCAGGTAGAGTGCCACCCCTTGTCTCCTGAGTTGGACGCAGTGAATTACTCGGTATTGGCAACTTTGAAGGCAGAATCCAGCAAGTTATCCCAACCCTCGCAGTAAAGTTAAAGGCCTCCATCATGTCTGCATGGGGCAAAATGTTGGCGTAGTGCATCAAACACGTTTTTGCATCATTTTGGTCTCATCTACAGAAAGTTACCACAGCAAGGGGTGCGAATATTGGATAATTTGACTCTTCTGATTATACTTTTCATTTACAATTTTTTTTGTTGAATAATGATTCTTGGCACAAAATAAGCTGTAAACAAAACAAATTGTGTTGACTGTCCTTTTTTTCTGTAGACCCTGTATGTACCATCCCTACAAACATTGGTCATCAAAGAGGTTAGAAAGGGTAGAAAACAAAGACATGAAAATGGTAACTGGATATCCTGGGCACTGGGCGGCATACCTTGCTGCTATATCTTAGCCAAGTTCGTAACCCGTAGGTCGTAGGTAGCCAAGTCATACATGCTGCCTCTGTTCACTGAGTGTCCAAAATGTCTAACTATAGCATGACACACCATGAATGTTCTCCGGCACTCAATAAATTTCTTGAATCCTGTACAAACACCTTACCAACATTTTCTACCGAAAACATATTTTAATACCCGCAGTGGAAACTCCTGAGTATGGGCTTGGTTGGTTGCTTTCTTGGTGACTTTGATACATAAGCAATGCATATATGACAAGATGCTGTGGAGTGCGTCTCATGATTGATCCTGCGGGGGTGACTGGACAACTGCCTTAAATAGCACTATTATCACCTGGTTGGCTGTGAATATCACTGTTTACAGTCAAAATATCAGGGCCTATGATATTGTAAAAAATACCACCCTTCAAAGGCGATATTTTTTAACAATGGTTATGACATCACCGGCATTTCATATGCTGATGACGTCACAAACCAAGCAATGGCAAAAACAATAGGATTGTGACGTCACCTCCATTGTTGCTCCATGGTGACGTCACATTTTTGTAATGGCAGAAAATAGTCCCTCTTTATAATTGAAAATTTGAGGTAAAACCAGGTGATAAAAACAAAACAACCACGTGTCAGGGCACTTCGTACAATATCACTCGCTGTTGTGTGAATTAATATCACTCTCGCCCTGCGGGCTCGAGTGATATTAATTCACACAACAGCTCGTGATATTGTTACTCAGTGACCCTGACTTGGGTTGTTTTGTTATATTATCTGAAATGTACAGCAAAATTAATTTGACACAGCTTGATGCTGTCTATGTAAAAGTTTGTTTTTTTCTGCTGATATCAGGACAGTAGAATTCCTTAATGTAGATTAACATTTGACAAAATCATCAGGAAATGCAAGGGCCAAAATGCGATCGATCGAGGCTTTGAAGACCACATAAATAGTGTAAAATAAAAGAGCTGAAAGTGAACATATCTTACTTTTAATTAGAGTAGGTTGATTTTTTTGTAGAGATTGATTTTGCAACAAAGTTTGCAAATTATTCAACCTAGTGGTATCAAAGTAACACAAAATGTTCACTAACAGAGGCCTCGGTGCCGCCAACCTTGCTTGGCAGCCATTTTTAAAGCAAGGGTAACAATAAATAGCGTTATTATTGGTTTTTCATACTCAGGAACTATTTCAATGGATTCTCTGATCCCAAAAACATATATTTTGACCCTAATTTTGTCTCTCTAGCTGAAATAGAAGCGGAGATATTGGACTTTTTGCACTTGCGGCGGCCATTTTGGAAAATGGCTGTATTTCCGATCCAGGGGGTGATCTCACTTGTGTCTTTGGATAAATCTTTTCCTATGACCCCAAGGTACATCTGTGCCAAAGGGGACCTTTGCATCAGAAAGTGAAGTCAGCCACCTATTTTGTTGACCTAACCCACCAACTATTATCATGTTGAGGGTGAAAATTATTGGTAGCACTGATCAAGTGGTGAAGTGGGAAGTACATTTGTCTTGTGAAATGAAAGAAATTACTTGGCACAAACCTCATCACATATCCATAGAAATAAGCCACATTCTCCTTTAAAGTATGTCCTGCTGGCATTGGAGTTTGAACGAACTCCACAGGGAACTCCATTATATTGTTTTTGCCAGTTATTCTGTGTTTATGAACAGTGATCTTGGTCTTATCTCCATGTCTGGTTAAACATACGTTATGAAAAGTTCGCATACTGTTATTGTAGATCGGGAAAAACTTTCCGATGACTCTCTGGACAGGAGGAACAGTAATGATCTCCTTGCGTCTGTACTTGCGCTTGGGTGGCCTGGACGTATATTTAAAGAGATCCTCCTTCATTGACGTATGAGGTAAATGTATCGTTCTAATATTTGTTGTAAATGTAGTCCTTTTAGTCGTGTACAAAGCTGTCTCTACACATGAAGCAGGTTGTATATCATTGGTAACTGGTGAAACTAAATAATCCACAAAAAGATCAAGGATTATCAATGCAGCAATAACAAATAATACAGCAAATGTACACCTCAGTTTCGACATAGTTATTATAATGTGCCTCTATTAGATTAGTGTATGCTATTTTGAATATTTTAAAAATAGGGTATTTCAAATAAGTAGGCTTGAGTTCTCTGCACAACAAGGTCATGGACTGTCATGCTGGAGTAAAATGGCAAGCAGTAGGCCGAAAAAAGGCAACCCCAGAGATGACGTTTGACAATTCAAGCATGGCATGGGCAACCACCATGAAAAAAAAATATTGACCATGGGATGTACACTGTATCAACATGTGGCCATGCTCGTTTAATTTATAGTCGCTTAAACATTAGGAATATGTGTTATGTCAAGAATTCGTATTCATGAAAATATGATAATTTTTTTGTAAATTTTATTGACATTCAAGACATCAGATAATGATGCATTTTCAAAGACACTAGACAAACTGATAAACACTAACTTGGGCTAAAATTAAACCCAAATCCAACAAAATGCAGTAAAAGTGTTTGAAGGAGTAAAGTGAAGGGAACAACTTTTTTATACATAACTCCAAAAATGGGACTGTGATGGACTTCATGACAAAATTCTTTCTGGCTCGATTTCCATTGATTGTGATTTTAGTTATTTTTGAAACAGTTTCACTAAATGTGGCCTGATGAAGCCGATTCTCAATGTTTTTCAGTGAAACTTTCCAGACACTAGGAAGGGATATTCAGCCAGATCAGTGCAAAATTTCATGGCCATATACCTTAATTAGAAGTTAGTTTTTAAGCTATTTTATTAATAATAGGTGTGCGTTTTTAAGTGTGAGCAGAGTACATGAAAAGTACCTAATTTGGTATTGTTATAGGGTTATGACAGATGAACATCCGATACATGTGTTAAATTAAAGTAATACAAGATAAGAGTAGAATATTAGAATAGGACAGTACAAATGATTAATACGGGATACAGGAGCCAAATATATAATGATTAAGCTAAAAAGATGCAATACTGGAATAAACGTTCTAATTTAGAACAGTTTTTCCTTTACCTACATTTAAAGAACAATTAAACTATATTAAAAAAAACAGCAATAACAAAATTAATGATTATATATAAGTATACATGATTAATTATACATCCATGATTATAGTCCAATCAGTGAATAAAAGGCATTTCACATCTGTAATTACCATAATATAAAAGATGACATTAACAAATATATTGCATATTAAGTTAACCATGCCAAAGTAAAACAAACTATCTGATGACATAGTAATACAGCCATGGCCGTTAGTTTTCTCTCAGCTGCTATGCTTCACCATGGCGCTATCATTGTGACCAGTCATAACAAAGCAAATACTTGCTCAGTCTTCACCAAATTTCAGGAATTATAGTCTGTACACAGTAGCAGGTCTTCTGATAAAAAATGTTGAATGAAATAATTTTGTATAATAACTGTAAAGCAAAATACTAAATTGACTGAAATTTAAGCATATAATTAGTTCGGATGCCAAATATCATTTGCGTGATAGCAATAGTCACCAAAGTGTCTAGATGTATTTGGCACACCTCAAATTAAGCATTCATGACAAAATTGCAATTAAATCTGCAGCTTTCACATTGGTTCATCAAGTTTGCTTGAAGTGTTCATAATTAGAAAAATTGTTGATTTCCCCAGTAAGAATAAAATTGTAAAAATACTTTCTTCTTTAAAAATTTCATTTGTTTTATTATATTCTAAATCTATGGATAGCATTTAACACAACTTTCAGTTCAGATGAGGTAGGGTTCTATCTTCTACCGCCTACTTAAAATTCGGCCATATTTAAAGCCGAAATTGCTTATATAAAACCTGACAAACCAAGAGTTAGACCATATGTTTATTTGTAATTTTTTCATGAATGCTTAATTTGATGCATACTTGCGTAGGCCTACTTAACGCATTCAGACACTTTAGTGACTATTACTGTCATACAAATGACATATACTATCATAACTGATTATATGCTTAAATTTCAAAAAATTTAGTATTTTGTAATGCAGTCGTCATGTAACATTCCTTCATTCAACAATTGTTATCACAGCACCTGCTACTGTGCACAGACTATAATTCCTGGAAAATTGGTGAAAATTGAACAAGTAATTGCTTTGTTATGACAGGTCAAAATGATAGCGCCATGGTGAAGCATAGCAACTGAGTGAAAACTAACAGCCATGGCTGTACAATTAAACGAGCATTTGAGTAAAAATTAAATAAAACAAACAGCACAATAAAATAGGAAAGTTAATACAATCGTCCAATATGCTAACACAGGTTCTAGCCAACATTTACTTCTTCTTACTAGCTGTCAATTCATTAATTAATTGATTTTCTTCATATATATTCCGATGGGACCAATTCAGCCTTGGCTGCTTTATCTATGGGTCCTTTAAGTTAACAATAATACAACCAAAGTGTAATACTTTAAAATAGTCGACAGGTCATTAACAAGATATATAAAAAACAACAAGAAAAATAATAGATTTCACAGATCCTTAAAAATCATTCACGAGCTGCGCACAGGCACACCCCTGTATCAGTCAATTGATATTCAGCATAATCAAACAGAATCTACAGTACAGTCAGTCCAGGCGACTGCGTGTGAGCTGCGTTTTCATAAAATGTTTCAAGACTGTTTTGAATAATTAACAATTGTCACACTCCTTCAAATTATTTAGTAAATTGTTTCATTACATACCTCATATAGAGAAAACATTTACTGAAGGAAATTCTTAAGAGTTCAGTTATTACATCAAATTAGACATCACCAAGATACTTATACCATTGGAAAAACCGGTATCTAACTGACAATATTGCATGTTAGCGCCCTGCTAAGGATTAACATTATTTACAACAGCTAACAAACAATGAGATTATGGTTTATTTTGATAGAATTATAAGTTAAAACAAATAATAGAAGAAGTATATGATGTCTAAGTCAGTTAGACACCTCTTCGTTGGGTCCTAACATGCATTTTTGTCAGCTAGATCTAACTGAAAAAATGCAAGCTAGAACCCTCCAAATCTGTGCCTAACTAATACATAAAAGAAGTAAGCTCGATGTTATAACACAATATCACAAAATATCACCATACTGATATCTATATATCATTTCAAACAATCAAAATAATTACATTCATTCATGAGACTTCATTACGTAAATATCATCAATCAATAATCAAACAATTATTTACATCATGTAAATTTTGAAAAAGAAATAGCACACATTCCAATAAAAATCACACAAGCTTTATATACATTGTAAATATGAATTAATAATTACACCTTTAGACAAGCAGCTTGTAATTATTGTCTTTTTGACAAGCAGTTGATAATAATAACAACATTATATTCATTAAATTACATTCTTCAAATTTTCTCCACTGACTGAAGTGATGATGCATGCTGATACAGTGCCAGTTATTAGCAGCAAAGGCACACATTTCAGGTTTCTTGGGATTTCGTGCGACCAACATCACAAGTAGCACATTTAATTTGTGTTTCACACCTATTATCCCAATTGTCTACAAGGTTATACCAAAGACATGTGTGTCTTTGTTTATACACAGTTGTTCACGCCACAAAAAGCTAGTAACATATCTTGACCTAAATGACTATAAATTTTGCCTCTCTTTGAAAGCATAACATGGCAAAAATGGTACCGTTCATAGGAATATGATCGGTGTTCCAGATTTTGATGAATTTTCATGGACATACCAAGCTGCTGCAGCCACTAAAAGGTACAGTGAATGACTAAGCACATGCCTAAATAGCTTCAGAGACAATCCATATATTTTAGCATTTTTGGTTACTTTGTGACACAATTAAAACCTATAGTTTGACCTAAGATTTGAATTTGTAGACCAAAAAGAAGTGGAATTACGGCTAATTTTTAATTTTGGCGGCCATTTTGGAAAATGGCTCCTGGTGGAGTTAGCCCGAACTTTTGAGAGGGGTACCCTGGCTAAACTTTCTTATTTTGATCACATCTAACTGAATTTGAATCGAAAATCTGAGTCAGAGAAATTTCTCACAGAACCTATGGCACGTTCCTCTACTATAATGCTGCATTGTTTTGAAATAATTGATAGTAGCTTAATATTACCAATCCTTTAAGTGCTACACGTTTTTACAAGGTAGGTCTATAATAAAAGAATAGAAAACTCAATAGTAATTTGTTTTCATATTAGGCCTATACTTTCAACTCTGTCTCAATAACCAAAAGAAATAATTTCATGCAATTTTCAGGAATCTGGCACAAGAACGGTCTCAATGCAACAGTGAAATGTGAAGTTGTTGCATGCATGCAGCCATTCCATAGTTTTGAGACCCTACTGAAAACCTGCTATAAGGCTTCATTAGCATTCACCAATACTTGGTGAATGGTATTTTTTTGCTCGTATTATTATTATTATTTGGCCACCTAATTTTGGAGAAAGTTCATGAAAGTGGTGGATAGGTAGTCCTAAGTGAGAAAAGAAGTTGTGCAAAATTTTATTGACATTGACCTATTTTTCGAGGTCAGAGGTCACCTCAAAGTCAGCATTTTGGGAGGTCTATTTTGCAAACTGTTTGAGATACTAAAACCAAGGCTTCGCAGTTGTCTTCCTGATCCATAATAGAGACATTATAAGCACAAAAAATTCAAAAATAGAGTAACTACCACACCACAAAAGGGTGAAAACCAATTGCTCAACAAAAACTCAGGAACCAGCAGTAGCACATGCATGAAAATTGCACAGTTAGTTGCTCCACAGTTTAATACGTTATGAAAATGTGGGTGTCAGACCCTGATAATATTCAAGCGAAAGGCAAGTATCTTGACGCTGTCATTGGTGCGGCTTGCAAGAAATATAATTTTCGAATGCAATTCACTTCAAATGTCACGGATGAAAAGAAAAGAGCCACGAAAAGAGTGACTTGAAATTATTTGATCAAAGATATTATCAATAGTGGATAATGAATAGTGAGAGCAAAGGCGAACAAAAGGAGAGGGACAAAACACACACAATTTATTTCCAAAAAAATATATATATATATAATTATAGTCCAACACTTTTTGCGAAAAATTTGCACGAAAACGCCGATATCTCACAAACTAAAAGAGGTATCAGTACCTGGTTTTGACCTTTCTTTTGACATTTGTATCTTCATCTTAATGCTCCAAATATTTTGCAAATTTTTCAAAGGGAAAAGTATGCCGATGATTTGAAAAAGTTTTTTCAAAAAAATTGTATCACAAAAAGTTTTGAAGAAAATGCTTTGATATTACACAAATCTGTTCCCAAAACAAAACGACGGGGCAAAAAAAAATACAGTTGGCGTAACTTGAACGATTCCCCTACTTATACGTTTTGGCGCCAAAAAAATGTTGAAAATGAGGGGTAAATTTAAACATAGGCTGCGCGGCAGCATACCCTCGGCTATTCAACAGGGAATTTTTCTGAAGCCAGTTACATCCATTGACGTACTGGCGGGGAGGTTTGGCAGCAGGACAACCAGCCCCCTCAAAACAAATACTGGAAACAGTTAAAACATGGGCAAAGACTCTGAAAATTTGGGTACATGAGATTAAAAACCTGAAGTGGTGTATAAATACCATCTTGCATGGGGTGGATGGTAACTACATGAAATCTGGATAATGAAATTCAGGCAAGTGAGCCTATTTGTGGACTACAGCAGAATAGCGGTACTATAAGTCTATAACTAGAGCTCAGTTTGACGGCGATTGGCATGGTTTAATGAGACTGAGACATGTAAATCACCAAAGTTATATTGCAGACATACTTATTTACTTTTTATGGCTGTCAGAAAGTGTTTTTAGACGAATGAAACATCAATTTCTCTATTTTATGTGATGTTTTATTGTGTTTAATTTTGACAAATTTCCCAGCATTAGCATTCAACAGATTCAAGGTAATGAAAAGAGATTTGCAATGAAATAAAAGGGTCACCTCATTGCTATGTCCTCCTCATATCCTAATTACCCTACCAAGTGCATAAATACAGGAGGTAAAGTCCCAATCATCCATCCATCCTTGATTCTCTGGATGTATTAGATTACACAATATAGATGATCAAACAATCAATCATCAAACAATCAATCAATTGATCAATCAATCAACAATCAATCAATCATAATCAATCAATCAATCAATCAATCAATTTCAAATCAATTTCAATCTATCTATCCATCTATCCATCTATCCAACTATCCATCTATCTATCTATCTATCTATCTATCTATCTATCTAACAACTCAATAGTGCAATATGAAAATTTATTTGTTGGGATAAATTCATAGTGGATCTATCTGTCAAACAATAATTAATTAATCATTCATTCAATCAGTCCAATCAGTCAAGCAATCTTCAGTCAGTTAAACGCCTGATCTATCTATCTATCTATCTATCTATCTATCTATCTATCTATCTATCTATCTATCTATCTATCTATCTATCTATCTATCTATCTATCTATCTACCTATCTATCTATCTATCTATCTAAATATAATATAGGCCTGCCTTAAAATAGATATAGTAGATAGGTTGACTATCTATCCAACCTCTCTATTTTAAAAATTAAACTAAAAACAATGTATGGCCTACAGATACTTTTTAATAAGACTAATACACTTACTAGTTAACACAAAAAAAAGGTCAAATGCTGTCCAAACTTGGGGGTATAAGTATAACAATAGCTGAAAAGACAAAAAAAAAAGCCTGCATAGAATATGAAAAGTCATATATCTCAGTTTCTACTTGGCCTATATTTCTGATTTAAATTGGAAATTTATTATATGTTTAAGATAAGAAGAAAACTAAGGTTATAAATGCAGTTTGAACATATTTCTAAGAAGAAGGGAATTTTGCTAGAAAGATTAAAGATTTGTTCTTTGGTTTGGTCATTGGAGAGGATTAGTGACATCATGTTACATAATGTCCATTCAACAAAAGAGCTCTGTACCCCTTCAACAAAGCAGTGACACTTATTGTCTTCAAGGTGCTAATATATGCTTAGGATGAGTGTTGTCAATAATCAAAATACAGATTTATCCAACATTAAATATCTTTGGATATAAAATGAAACATTGAATGGAAATAAGGTTTTGTTAAATGCCAAGTAAATTTCTAAATAATATTTATATATTATATGTATAATATATATGTATTTAGTGGAATAATTTCTGCAATCATGATTTGATAATATTTAGTTTTTTATGCAATTTTATAAATAAAAGCAGGCTGACATTAATTTACTGTGTTTCTTTTAATTTACATCACTGAGGCTACATTTGAGCAAAAGGGTAACAAGTGGGGGTTTTGAGATTTCCTGTCAAAAGTTTTGGTAAGGCCCTCTGAGTCAGAACTATGTGCATAAAGCATATTTGTATATACAATTATGTAATATTCATAATTTATTATATTTAACCACATAAATTCTGAGGAAGAATGAGATAAAAAATTATACTTGGGCACATTGTCCGGCACTTTGAATAACCATGATCCAAAATTGACTAAAATGTGCCAAGTAATTTTCTTTTTGCCAGTCTGTCTCATATGTTCACATTTAATTTTAATTCAAAATCTAAATAAAAGTAAGCTGACAGTACTTAATGTGTTAAGATGTGCATAACTGAGGTTAGATTAAAACCATAAAGTCAGAATTGAGAATTAAAGATTTCTTGTCAAAATATTTAAATATAGCGTAGAAAAAAACAGCAAATGTGGCACTGTTTTTTAATATGCCAAATGCTTGAAAGTCCACTTATATTGACATTTCTTTCTTTATCTTTTATTTACATAACTATTGTTAGATTTTTAAAGCAATAGAGCCACAAGTGGGGGATTGAGATTTATTGTCAAAAGTTTTAAATGGTCAACCCTATGAGTCAGAAGATTTACTATGTGCATAAAGCATATTTATATATAAACATAATTTATTATAGTTAACTTCAAAATATATTTGGGACACAATGTATGACACTTTGAGTAACCAAGATGCAAATTTGAATAAAATGAGACAATTCAAAGGTCTACAGTTTTTTGCATATTTTTAGCAATTTCTGTCTTTTTGTTTTCAAATATCTGATGATTTTAATAGATATATGCATAATAACCATGTATTTCATTCATGTTAATTCATTTTGTTCATATTCAGGAACGTAGCATGACTTTATTAGAAACAAAATGGTCAGGAAGTTGATATTTTCACATTTTTGTGAATTTTAAACTTGTTTTGTCGGCCTAAAATATTGCATAAACTACATAATGGCCATAAAAGTTCCTTCTTGATAGGTTTAATTGTAATACCTTTTGGTTTTTACCAATATAGTTATTGCCATTTTGGTGTGAGAGAAAAAAATTCTAGAAAAATGTGAAAAATTACACATTTTTCAGTATTTTGGTTTTTGTGCAAAATTCGTTAGATTGACCCTCTAATCGATTCAAGAAGTTAAAAGAGCTATATTTTAGACAACTAAATACGAAATTTCAAATGTCTAACTCCAAAATTGAGGGAATTACAGAGGGTTGAAGGCACAACTAGGGTATATAATACATGTTATGGTAGATTTTCATGCCAATAGGTATAACCGTTTCCGAGTTCTGATCCGGAAAAGAAAAAAATTAATTTTTCCGAATTTTCAATATTTTACAAAAACTGTGGTCTTTGTATAAATATGAACTATAAAAGGCACATTAACACTATAAGACCCATTTATGTGTCAAATTTCATATATATAGGTGCAATAGTTTTGGCACAGAGGCCAATACACATTGTGTGACGCCGCCCGCCCGCCCCCCCCCCCCCCCCCCCCCCCTCACCCGCCCGCCCGCCCGCCGGACGGACAAAAATTTGCCATACTAACTACAATACCCGACGGCAATATACATTGCCGAGGGTAAAAAAAAATTTTATTGGAATTTAAAAGCTACATACACATGAAAATTCAATGCAAAAGGAGCACAGCTGCACTTTTTCCAAGCCAATACTATAACCGAGTGCGACGCTATGAGGAAAAGAGTGAAAAACGTGCATTTCGCAATTTCTTTCATAACTTAAAAACCGCAACGGGGATTTTGACGAAAATTTGTGAGAAAAGATTCCAAATGTGTTACTATGACCCTGTCAGATTTGAAAATTTTGCCTCCAACGGTTGCTGAGATACTGATTTTTAAATATGGTATGCCGAAGAGCCCCATAGTGGCCAAAACCTTACATGAGAATCCCAGGAAATATATTCCAATATATTAATGATCAGGAATAAAGCTGCTATCACTTGTAGGAAGAACAGAAAAATTAACACATTTTTAAATACAGTAAATGCATAAAACCCGCATATTCCCATTTTTCTATGAAAAATTATCACATCTTGACAAAATAAGTTAGAAGCCTGGAAATTGTTTCAAAATTTTCATTGAAGTTGGGTTCATATACCTATCTGAAAAAATGTATACCTTAAGAGGGAAAGATTTTGAATGGTGGCCATCTTTAGAAAAGTAGTGCTTCTCGGGGACCATTTAAACATGTATCGCTCAGATCTCCTTTGAACTTTCGCAACATCCAGTGTGCCCCACTACCTCCTGCTGATTGCCTGGTTCTCCTGCTAAATCCTTCCAACTGATGTAATTCCCATTAGCTCCTACAACTCCCACTAACTGGCCATGTTAATAGTTGTTAAAGTTAGATGTCTTTGTTAGTCTAAGTCCTGAAAGTTTAAATATAGGAAGCACTAGTCCACAATTTGTCCCGTTTACCTTATTATTTAATCATAGATGAAAGGTGATGTCATAATCTTTAAAAAATTACAGACTTCAAAATTCCAGGTAAAATCTGGTGAATGCTCATTCCCGATAAATTTATTGGGAATAATTGAGAATAGTTATTTTTTTAAATCAGCCAAGTGCGTTTCATATTTTGCTGATACGATGAAGCGAAAATACACACACTCACACAGTGACATCAACAACAATACATACAGAGATAAATGCAACATAAATACATACCATATTCATAAAAAGACCAAAGATGTATACTATATTTGGTAAACCTAAACAGCATATTATTCCAAAGTATTGTTATATCTCAGCTATCACATAACCTGGATGAGGCGTAGAGTTAGATATAAAAGATCAAGCTGGTAAAATTCAGGTTCAGTCTCTTGTTATAAATCGCAGAATAGGCAACAGTCCAAAACAAGGTTGGTCGATGCAATGTTCCTTTATTATTTATTATCCATGTAAAGATGATGTTGGGGCCAAATTAGCTGGTATAAAGTTTACAAAAATTAAGAATTTTACAGGAAATCAATTAGGTGGGAAGAGTTTTTGGAGCACCCAGGAAAGTACAAGTATACAGAGTATTTAAAGAAAAAATTGCCGGTCCATAAACATAAATTTCTCCTCTTCTTGGGAAATAGACTTGAGAGCCAGATATGGGAGATTGCTGTCCTGTAGACAACTTGTATGCTAAAGATAGTCCAGCTAAGTAAAAAGTACAATCCGCTGTTTCGCGTGTTATCTTGCCTCACATTTTCCGGACTTAAATGTTTCAGTCATGCATGGTTTACCCCTGTGGCCACATCTACCTGAATTATGTTAACTCCACAAAGCTTCCATGTTTCTTGATCATCATTCTGGATATTCAAGGTGACGAGGGTATTACACCTACTCTCAGAACGAAGGTCAAAGGTGCAGTGAAGAGTCGAATTAGAGGTGAAACTCTCATTCAGCGCAAGTTGTTTGGAGCAGATAGGACTGTAAACGGTCAGGCCAGGTTCTTCGCAGGATTGCAGGCCAGCAAAAACGATTCTTGTTCCGGTTCCGTGAATGGCCAGAGTGACAGATCTGGAGAATGAAGGATTTGGACCCGAGGGATTCGGAGCGATCTTCACACAGTTGCCCGGCGAATCACTTAGTATCAGTGCATTTGCTTCAGGGTCAGATAGCGGAGTTGCTCCGGAGCAATCTTTCTCATAGTTGGTGACTGTTGCTTGAGGAGTTCTGAATGTGATTTTCCCAACATTGTGAGAATCTGCTTTGACTCCAATAGACCGCATTGTATAGGTGCGTGAATCTTCGTAGGAGAATAACCTATCAGTACCAACAATCCATCCTCTACCAATTTCAATTCTTTGATTCCCTTGGTTCCTCCAGGACACCCAGAACTTTCTGAACTCAGTCTCATCTAGGATCTCCTCACCAACTATAATGTGTGAAATTCTATCACCTGCATGCATGTTTATCATAGTATTCCTAAATCCAACAGTCAGCTCATACACTTTTCCCAGTTGACGGTCAAATCCAGAGTGATCACTTAATGCAAGATATGCATTTTCATTTCCCTTGATCTCCACAAGAAGTGATGAAGTATACTGCAGATTATAGTCTATTTTCATGTAAATTGAATTTGGAACGAAGGTCACTGTATGTACCAGGTAGACATGGCAAAGAAGAATAAATCCTTTGACAAGAGGTCCATTCATATCCATTCCATCAATTGTGGGATTAACAATACCAATGGTACATTACATCAATTCAGCTCCTACAGTCAGTCTGCCTTAACTTAACAATAAAATAGACTATTAAATGCTTTTTTATCCAATGGGCTATTAAATATGTTATTATGTCCAGCGGACTATTAAATATGTTATTATATCTCCTTTGGATATTCGAAAAGACATTAAGTTTCATAACAACTGAAGAAAACAATAATTTAATTGCATTGCACTCAACGATGAACAAATCAATTTTTTATTGTCTGCGTAAAGCCTTAGCAGCTCACAAATTTGTTTAATTACTGGCAACTGGTAGCATCTTATACACAATCTTCATATGTTGAAATAGTTATAAACCAACCAGAGGTTACTTAGTCAAAATCACCTGTTTCTGGAACCTCCTACTCTCAAATATGTGTAGGTCGAAGATGTCATGAGTAAACAATAAGGTCATATTTTGATTCAGGATATCAAACTCATTTCTACAAGTCTAAATCTAAATTTTACAGCGAAACACTTTGATATAGAATTAAAGCGGACTGTGGCACTGTGAAAATGAATCTTCGTGTGTCATCATGCTGATGATTTGTCATGATCAAACCCAACACTTTCAATGTTAATTTGATTGAAGGAAACTTATCCCACTTGTTGGTGACAGCCGAACAAAAGAATTATGCATCTGATTTTCACTCTAAAATTTGTTTATATGAGAAGTCAAATGGCTTACTCTTGATCATGACTAATCAAACAGCCTCTATGTTTCCAATGTTGAGAGTAGAAAAGATGACACTTCATCGGCTATCATGAGTCACAAAGTGCCATTTTCACAGTGCCACAGTCCACTTTAATTCTATATCAAAGTGTTTCGCTGTAATAGCTTTGAACTCATTCCTTTTACACGCAAATTGCTCTCATGCCTGCTTGTTTGCCAAATATTGACATGGGCTAGACGTTCTGCGAAATTCTGATTTCAGATTCGGAATCAGCATGCTCGAATAAGTTTATAGAGGTATTTAATCGAGGACAGAAAAATATCTGAGGGAAAAACGATCAACTTGGACAAGAGCTGGGAAAGACAATCACACTGAAAGCCACCGTGATAGAAGAACTTCAAGAACAATTCGACAAAGCCAACAATAATCAAGCAGCACCAATGCACCATGTATCGAAATGGCCCTAACAATCGAGAAGAGTAAGAATGCGGAACTGAAGTTCACAAACCACCCTCAGACCTTGGAAATTACATGACTTCAAGAGCAACGAAAGGAAAAAGACAGCAATGAAAAATTTCTAACGGCAAAACCACTCAAACTGACGGACAAAATAGAGAAATCAAGCGACCAAGAAGAATATGATCAACTCAGACATAAACTAGAACAAGAATTTGATAATTCAAAGACTGAGAGAGAGACTATTGACCCATTATGATAGCCACTGACAGCAAAAGCATGCTAGTTTGTGAATTGTACCACTTCTCACAAGTACTTCAGTTATATACTTATTGTATACTTATTATTAATATCTGTAAGACTCCAAGTGTAGTTGGTATAGTAATCCTTTTTATTGTGTGACACAGCAGGTTACATATCTTTCTAGAAACTGGCTTCCTCTAACTCATGAGAGTTTACATCTATTAGAACTATCTTACTATTAATTATTACATTACAACTTGAATTACTTTAACAAACACTTAAATAAAGACATTACAAGCCTTTGGTCTATTTTGAAATTTAGTCTAAAGAAAATTTAATTGATAATTTGATATGAATTGTTAAATTACAAACTTGATATTTCGATATATGAATTAGAATTTCAATGTGGAAGGATACATAACTTCCTTTCTTCACACACACACAAGACTATACGTTAAATTAAAATTATTACCTTTCCTAATTGATAATACATTAATGAAACATAAAGATACACTTAGCTAGCACTCTGAAGTTGGAGATACAAACTTACTAATTCATTTGATCTCACTGATGATTCTCCTTTTTATATCAGACCTTTTACAGTGTGGGCAAATGAAAAACCAATCATTGATCGTGAATTACAGAAATTGGTACAAAGGGGCATACTAAAAGAAGACAATGGAGCATATTCTAGCCCTGTAATGTTACTGAAAAAGAAAAATACAAGCGATTTTAGGTTAGTGACTGATTTGAGAGTCTTGAATAATCACATTGTTAAATGCAATTTACCCTTTCCATTGATACGAGATGCCATTGAATCTATCGACGAGGCTCAACCAACCATCCTCTCCGTCCTAGATTTAAAAGAGGCGTATTATTGTTTGAAACTGAGCCTACAATCGCAAAAATTTTGCTGAATTACATCATACTTCTGTGGCAAAGTGTACAAATATTTAAATTTACCAATGGGTCTGTCTATCTCTCCTTCTGCATTTCAGCAACACATCAGTTCCATCCTAGAATCGTGCAATTCCAAAAAATCTGTATCGGAATTTTTGATGATCCCATAATTTATTCAAAATCCATCTCTGAACATTATGAGCATGTTCAAACAATTTGTCATATCAAGCTTTAGAACAAAATGGTTTGGAAATTTCACCTTCAAAAGCAAAATTGTTCCGCACTAATGTTGTGTACATGGGCATGAGCTGATTGTATCCACACCGAAGAAATCAGAAAATTTCCAATTCCGAACACAAAGAGAAAATTGTAAGCCTTCATAGGTAAAGTGAGTTACCTGTCGATGTATTTGCAAAAGCTACGACTTTTGCTTCAACCACTGCATAAGATTTCTAGCAAAAAGGCAGAATTAAAATGGTTAGAGGAACATCAGACTGCTTAGTATGCAAACCTCCCATTTTATCACTGCCAGGAAGCACTGGCTTATTCAGATTATACGTAGATACTTCAAAAATAGCATTGGCGCCAGTTTATGGCATTTACAGGACGGTCAAGAACGACTGCTGGCATATTTTTCAAAAGCTTTGCGACAAGCAGCCCGTCATTATGGCATTACTGAACTTGAATTGAGTGGAATTTCGGTCGCTTTGTCCGCATTCAGATACCTGCTCAAAAGCAAAGTATTTGAAGTGTGTGTGTGTGTGTATTTAAGTTTTACGTCTCATCAGCACCTGAGTGGGCTATTTAGAGACATACTCAAACTTAAAGAAGTTTCACGGTGACAAGTACATTAGGGATCTTTTTCAATTCGCATAATTTCCTGGCATGATCGCGGTTTATGACTTGTACCAATAGATTGCTAGATTGCTATTATGTTGTCGTTTAACTGACTGTGGTTTGCCAATCATGCGCATAATCGCCTTGTAGATGACATAGGATGACATACCTTTCAGGCTGCCATCCCATGAAATGATGACAAGTTTGTGTAGTGAGGATTGTTCTGTTTTGCTAGCAGTCTTACTCTTGTTCTTGGGAGGTAACAAGTGGTTTGTTAAGCATTCTTGTCTTACTGGGATGGGTGCTTTCTCGGCAGATGATAGAGCTTCTTTTTCCTTACATTTGGCTCAAGTCCTAGTCTATGAATTGTCAGAAGATTGACTTTGTTGGAACTTCTGTGGTGAGGCGTGCACAACTGGTCCAGTGCAATTGTCAGTTTCTTCAGTCTTTGGTTGAGGCGATGGACGAGTTTTCATTAAGACATTTGTGAAGAGGTTCCTGTCCAGATGGATCTTTCTCTGTGGTGATGAACGAAGGGTTGGTCTAGGGTAATCTGGTTGTAGGTGAGGTTTGTCCATGTCCTGTTCTACAAGGCATCTGGCTTCGGGAAATGATAGTTCTCTTTCAGTATATAGTTGTAGAATTTATTTTTCCTTCTTGAGGACTTCGCAGTTGTGGCTAAAGCAGAACTTTCTCTTTCAGTCAAAAACAAAAGAAAGGCACAGACAAGAAGTTAATGAACTAGAAGAAAGATATCCACAATGGAAGATGTCCAATCAAAAACGCAAGCCAACATCAATTATAAAGGATTTATCAGCGACAAAAGCATCCATTTTCGAAATGATGGTTCAATTTTCCATTCAACATTACGAGGTGAATGTTTATGGCATTATAAGACCAGTTAACTAGTTTTGGGGTACTTTTTGTGGAATAGCTTAATAATTTGGGACATTGAAAACCCTGGCATGTGGCTGCATTACGGTATAGCTTCTCAATGCCCCGATGGAATTGGACAAAATTACTAGGGTATTGGCTCCATGGTACATTATAATTATATCATTATGTTCGAATGTTGGTGCCTGAGATAGTCCCCCTGAAATGGTGTTTACAACCAGGAAATTTGATATGTGGCGTGCCACGTGAAAGGGGATCTTACGGGTGGTGACGTCATAGTCCAGAAACTCCCTGGAAAGTTGACGTCACTTGCAGAGCCCCGATCACTGAATTGTATTTTTATATTTTAGGTGATTCAAGCACTGACCGAGAAGAAAGCAGTTTGCCAGAGGTAGAAATAGAATGCAGCGCAGAAGATGTAACCTACCAGGGAGAATACCCAATCAGCGTGATTTCACAGTTCAGATGCTTCCAAGTGACACCATCAAAGTTGGCATGTGGAAAGATTACATTCAAAGTCTGTCTACAAGTTGACCGCTATTTGCTGCCACCTAGCGTGAAAAATTCGCGACCTCCTGTGAGCGGTCAACAGAATTTCAATCTCTGGAAAAAACCAGACAGTGTCTGGAAGAAACCAGGACAGTTCCATGATTAAGTGATGGTCTACTTTATTTCCAAAAACTCTGTAAATGTCTAATCTGACTTTGGTTGGTTTTAATTTTAAGCAGAAAGCTTGTAAATACCAAAATAAGTTGGAACTATTTTTGTATCGGTGTCTTAACCTATAACAAATTTATATGTAAGTTACCTTAACAGTACATCGATTCATCAAGGTTAGGAAAATCAAATGCATGTGAAACGTCATCAAAAAAAGTGTGTAGTGTGTATACAGTGGCAAAGTTAGAAATTTTTCAGAGGGGCACAAAGTAAAAATTGGGCTACAGACCTTAATACATGTCCGATTTTCAAAGTTTAAAAACCTGCATATATATATCAAATAAACTCCTCCGAATTCGTTGCACTTATTAATTTTGCTCTACTTGCAGTATAAAGTTTGCAAATAAGCATGTCTGTGCATTGCGCTGTGAGGATATAACTTCAATTGCTAAAACCGAGTGGCCAAAATGGACCGGTGGCATATCTAGGGTTTTTTGCAGGGGGGGGGGTTGCTTTTCGCAAATTATATGTTTTAATAATATTCTTTCATTTTATAGAACATGTTAAAAATCTACTTTGTTTTTCAACTTCAAGCCAAACATTACACACTTTTTTAGCTCTGAATAGCTGTGAAGTTAAATTGAAAGATACAATTGTTTTGAGAAATGCATAACATTGTCAAAACAAACATGTCACAGTTAATTAAATTGTACAAACAAAATTTGCATATTTCTACACAGCAATTAACAAAATAACAAAATGCATCATTTTGATTCAAATAACTGAAGCTTAATTTCGTTTGCAACCTTCCTGGTTAAGTAAGATATGCATAAAACAAGGGGGAAGGCTTAGACATTTGTTTCATAAAAATGCCTACTCATTTTAAATATTAAATTTATGCGCCTTCAGGTTCATGATTAAATCGATACAGTGCCCTTTTTAAGGGTACTTTTCTTGTTTATTATGGAGGATGTATACATTGTAGCTCACATATAATGCCAGCATAGAGGGGGCCACTTGTGGCACGGACAAGACATTTTGTTGAGTGTAACACAGCTTTTACGAAATTGTAAATTATATTGCTGTTCAAGTTAATAAATCTCCATAAAGTAACAGAGTAAATACAAATGAGCATTTTTGATATCACAAAGCAAAAACATTGGCTTTGTATGGACACGTGAATAAGTGAGAGAGCATTTGTGTATGCCCAAAGCATATGTAATCACTCTCAAATATCCACAAAAGACTATTATGGATTTTGGCTTAGTCTTTTGACTTTTACCAAAGAGCCCATTTTGCAATTAGCCTTTTTGATATCAGGCTCAATTTTCATTGGTTGTTGGATATTAGATTGGAATCTCATTGAATTCTCAGTGTTTCCAACGAGAATCCAGCTTAATATCTACTGGCCAATCATGGCTCTGTGGATATTAGGCTTGACTGTTATTGGCTAGGATATTTCACAAGATTCTCATTGGACAGGAGCCCAGCTTTCTCAAGTACAGGATGGGAAAGAAGTCATTATTGCATATGCCAGCATGTCCATGAATCCACAGCAACAGAGGTATTGTACAACCCGAAAGGAATTGTTGGCTCTGATTACCTTTTTATCGCATTATCGCTTCTATCTGTTGGGCCGTTCATTTCTTTTCCGGACAGATCACAATAGCCTTACTTGGCTTATGCGATTTAAGCGTGTAGAAGGACAGTTAGCACGTTGGATGGAGTCTATCTCGCAGTTTAACTTCAAGATTGAGCATCGAGCCGGAAAACTGCATGGTGATGCTGATGGATTGAGCCGAATTCCAGCCCCTTGTGATTGTTATGATGCAGGAAAAGAAATTTCTAGCATTCCATGTGGTGGATGCAAGTACTGCCAAACCAAACACAAGAAGTGGCAGAGATTCGAGAATTATGTAGATGACCCAGCACCAAGAGATTATGGACTCTGAAGGACAGACTGCGGGTCGCCAGTGGAATTTTGTATTATTCATGGATCCAGGATGAAAAGCAGAAGACGAAGGAACTCATAGTGGTTCCCCAGCATCTTCGTTACCAAGTACTCCAGTTGGCACATGACGTCATTGCAGCAGGACACCCTGGACAATTTCGGACCAAAGTCAAGGTACTCAATCGCTTCTTTTGGCCAGGTCTCACCAGCGATGTCCGTCGCTTTGTGGAAACCTGCCGAATCTGCAACACACAGAAGAAGGCCCCAATGCAGATTCATCACGCTGGAATTCCCATGGAAAGAGTGCATATCGATATCCTTGGTCCTTCCATTGAATTGAGTCGTAGGAACTGATATATCTTAGTCATGGTGGACTAGTTTACTAAATGGGTCGAGATGGCACCCCTCAGCGATCAAACTGCTGAAGTAGTGGGCTAGTGGCCCATGCATTGGTTACTCAATTTCTATGTCGGATGGGCTGCGCCAATGAGATCTTCTCAGATCAAGGGACCAATTTCCAGAGTGCACTTTTTCAGGAATTGTGCAAATTGTTTGATATGGCCAAGAGGCGGACAACACCGTATCACCCGAGAGCCAACGGACAAGTAGAAGGTCTAAATCGTGAGGTACTCTTCAAGGTAAGAGCCTACCTTGAAGGTCAACACAGCCAGTGAGACTGGGACAAACATCTTCCATTAATTGGGATGGCCCTCCGTGCCACAGTTAATGAATCTACGGGATATACCCCGAATATGATGATGTTAGGCCAGGAAGTAAGTGTTCGAATTGATCTCCTGGCTGGGCCTTTCCCTTCATCCGAAGATTATAATCTACAACAGATTATGTCTCCAATCTTCAACGAGCACTTCATGAAGTACACAAGTTGGCCAGGGACCAACTCCAAGCCAGTCTACAAAGTCGAAAGACAACATATGATCGCAAGGACTACAAAACAATGTACGAAGTTGGGGATCTGGTATATGTCATAAATAGTGCAACAAAGAAGGGATTCAGTAGGAAGCTCCAACCTGTTTACATTGGGCCATTTTTAGTGACCAAGAAGATTTCAAATGTTTTATACCAAATACAAGGACGTCGAGGAAAACATGTCCAAATTTTGCATCATGATAGGTTACGGTTATGCACTGATCGTGGCATTCCCTTATGGATTCGTCGGGAACGCGCCAATCTGCAATGGAAAGAGGATATCACGGAAGATGTGGAGGACTTGATGGATTCGGATCTTCGGTCTACTGAGGAGCAGGACCAACAGGGTACCTCCCACGGTGATATGCCGTCACCCACCCCTGAACAAAATCAACATCAACTTTGAGGGCAGTGACGTGGAAGATTGGGAAGAAGAGGACCCAGCGGTTGCAGCTGAAGATGCTCCTATGTAGCAGTGCCCTAAAGATAAAGTCGGCAAGTTCTGCCATGCCTACCAGACAAACGAGTGGCAAAGATTACGGCGTCACGCCGAAGAGTGCCATGTGCCCTGGTGGCTGAGCCCCAACCTGGCCTGTTGGTCCTGTCAAGGCACCGCTCTGAGTGCAACATTTGCCTCATACCAGCACCAGGAGTGCCCACAAGTGGCTATGGTTGATAGCAACGTGCCCCATTTCGTTGTATAGCAACGTGCCCCATTTCGTTGAACTGGCGAATGGGCTGTTGAGGACGCTACAGAAGGCCCTGGAATGTGAATCAGCTCAGGAGCTGCTGAGGACGGTTGTTGATGAAGGCTGGTACCAACAGTCACACAGAGCTGCAAAGCTATCTTTCCAACAAAAAATGCTGATGTGGCTGTGGGAAAGGGAAAATTGGATGGAGATTACCCCCTTTGGCTGAATGTCGATTTCTCCGCCTTACTGCGTGGCCAATCTCCTTCATTTCAAGGTCTGGCTCTTGATCCTGCCCCATGTGCCTGAAGAGACCAGGCAAAGTATCCATCGCGGAACTTACACCGACCCTAGGAATATCCGCCGACACATTCGGAGAGTGGTGACCAACAGCAATGCCCACTGTCACGCGGGACACAGAGATCTACGGGGCTGCCACGGCTCCCGGTGGGAGTCCACCCTTAGGGTCACTACTCTCATCTCCAATTTCGCATTCCCCTCCGGGTGGCCGGATTAGAAAACGTTTCAGAGGAAGATGCACTCCTTGGCATGGTCGGCCTTCATCCGACATTCGCGATGAGAAGGACTTTCCTCCAAGGGTGTTAAATGAACTCTGAAACTGGCTCCAGAACCCGCGCTGCATTGCCCTTGGCGAGGTGGGTCTCGACTATGTACGTGGTCCGGTCCCCTCCCAACGGGTACTACAGCGCCGAAATCTCATGGCTGTACTGGAGAGCAAGCCCGCTGGAATGCCACTGATCTTACACTGCTGGGGCGGCGAAGAAGCGTTTGAAGACCTAGCAGATATTCTAGGGCGACATATCCCCAAGGAGGATCCTATCATGCTACACTGCTTCCTTGGCACGACGGCTGACCGGGACCTAACGAGCAGGCTCACCAAACGGCTCTACGTGAGCGTCAGCCCAAAGAGTCTGAAATTGCCAGTTGTGGAGCTGTGTCACCTGGAAAGCGCCCTCCGGGGAGTTGAGCTCTACCGGCTCCTCCTCGAGACGGATTACCCCTTCCTATCCAGCGATCCACGCCAAGACCTGCAGGCCCTTCCGCACTGGCTAGGAGGAATGTGGCACGCCTTTTTCACCTGGAGTAGTAGGGTGCATCGTCTGCCCCTATATCTTCAAAACATCATGCACTTTTGCATGAGTGTTCCCCTATATCATATAAAAGAAGCCCTGCAAAATTTTAGGAAAAAATTCTAATGCCAAAGGGTGGCTCAACAGCCTTGAAATTTCAGTATTTGGTCATATTTTAGCCATTCGCGGTTATAAATAATATTATCAATTTTAATTAAATTGATTTCTGGATGGCACAGTTAGATTCCTTAGAAAAAGAGCTTTAATTTGAATACCAACATCAATGGTTTCCATTGAGGAGAAACCGCAATTGTGTGGATATATTTTCCTTTATATCACGAAAAATGTGATAAATCAAAAAAAGGATGTTAATATGACTTTGAGAACTCAAAGAAGTACACAAAGTGACGATGTGGTCCACTGCATCCTCTGATAAAACCATGATTGAATTATGATATTGTCAGAAGAAAAAGATAGACAGAATGGTGTATCAATGAACTGTTGTATTTTTCATATTTTCATGTAATTCATGCAAATATGCAAGCTAGATTTTGATAAATAACTATTTGGAAAACATATTAAATTTCCTACTTTCTTCAGGAAAATGTTCCTCATGTTTGATTGTAATGATCATGTGAAAGTTAGGCAGAAGTTGACCTTTTAAGTTGATTATTTCCAACATTTTGTCCCAATAGTCAAAAACTTTCGGCTTTCCAAAAACTTAAGCATGGGAAATTTTCAGAAATATAGCTTTCTACCATACAAATTAAAGACAATGTTCTTCTAAGAACAATGGTATATGAAAAGAAATCATACAACGAACCATAACCTAGATATTTCTAACCGCGACTTTTCAAAGCATAATTTTTAAACAATTTTGGACTCAACTTTAATGCAAAAGTGCCACCCTAAGGCCACATCCGATCTTAATGAAATTTAGCAGAGTGTGTTTCTACTGGCGAACAGTATGGCAAAAGTGCAAATGAATATTTCAATTATTTCATTTTTAAGGGGCAGACGATGCACCCTATGGAGTAGTTTATCACAATGTAAAGTGAGGACCATTTAAGAAGTTTCAAGTTCACAAGTTCCAAGTTCAAAGAAGTTCACTTGAGGAGTTCAGAAGTTATCTAATCTACATTTCACCGATTCACCATGTCAAGGGAAACAGGGACTTTTTGTGTTTGCTTATGGCACATTTTGGGGACCAGCACCTGTACAGCACCGACCTGGCACTAACACCTGATGCAACGCACCGCCTTCGGTGTTTTACAGCACCCATGTCCGCGTACTGTTGTTATCAGCCAAGTTTCAGAAGATTCATGTCACCTGTAACATAAAAAGTAGAAGATTCATGTCACGTGTAACACAAGGATTAGAAGATTCAAGTCACTCAGCTCTAATATATTTTACCAGGATTCGGCATCAGGACCTTGAAGAAAGGGAGGAGTGTGACGGCGGGCTCCGACAGACGGCGACACCCTCGCGCATCTTCGGCGCATGAGCAGGCCCGGAGGACTTCCGCCTTCTCGATATTGGTTTTGCGACGGCTGGACGTGTCTTCAAGAAAAGGTATTCCTGAAGTAATTCCAACTTAACAGCGACTGCTGTTATAGTTGACATGAACACAGAGATCATCAACACCATCAACAAGGGCACTCATAGCAGAGATATTAAATTAAGAAGTGTACAAGGAGCAGTCGCTCGCGCAGTAAGTCCTCTCACCATGCACGGCAATCGAGGGTCTAATCTCCGGAAAGAAAAATAAACAGGAGATGGTTAATGCAACAATTGACGCTGCAAAATTTCTGAGCCAAGCTAATGCTAATATCAATCAGACGCGCCGGGAACTGTTAAAGCCTCATATTGCAGCCATATATCACGGATTATGTAAGGACAATGTTGTGACACAGAAGTCTCAGTACCTGTTTGGCACTGACATGTCGGATCGGATTAAGGCCATCAATCAGGCGGTCAACATTGGCAGATCTCGCTCTTTCTATGGGGCCTCATACCGAGTTAGGAAAAATAGAGGATTCCGCGGAGGCTATGGTGGTTACGGCTGCAACAGTGGTGGCTATTCAGCTGGTGAGTGGTTTACAAATACGTGTATTTCTGCTCCAGTAGTGACCACTGGCAATAATTGCCATGATGATATGTCTGATCATGTTATGCAGGGACTGTCTGTTTCTTTCAGGACAGAAGAAACCCTGGGCTTGGCAACGGAGAGGGGCATCTATCAAGAACAAGACGAGCCAGTCCTTTACGAACACGAAGAAAACGTAGATGAACCAGCAGAAATTTAAACCAGGCACCTACGGTTAAAAATGTTAACATTCAAAATTATGGCCAGTGTTTGAAGCTGGTAGAACTAGTGATTGTTATGAACAATGGAAAGAGTTGACTTCGGGTCATGTCATGTTACAGGATGTAAAGGGATATAGGATTGAATTTAAAGAATTACCAGTGCAATATAAAGAACCTAGACCTATGAAATGTAAGCTGTCTTTTTTTATTTATTCGATTCTGCCTACCTCTATCTATCTATCTATCTATCTATCTATCTATCTATCTATCTTTCTATCTATCTATCGATCGATCTATCTGTCCCAAGTGTCTGTTCTGTTTGTCCGTCTATCTAGCTGGACGTCCTGGCCTCACCTGCTTTGGGGTGCTGGCTTTGGTCCATGTTATATGTGATACTTGTGGCGCCATCTATACCATACTGTTACATGAGTAATTTTCAAAAGTAATTCACAGCTTATTTTAAAGCTTCACTGAAATGATAGTTTGATAAATAGAAACTACAAAGTCTTTGTGGACCATGACGATGTTTAGATGTTATTTTATGATGCTGAAATATCATCAATAGCGCTTTTTAGTAGGGGACAATACAAAACAATAATAAGACATTTGAGATTATTATATAGAGGCGCATTTCCAGTCTGACAGGTGCGCGGATGTACAAAATTTTTTCGATTCCGATGCCGTTGTCGGAAATCGTGACGTATATTTTTGAATCCCCCAAAGCGGGATATATCTTAGTTAAACAGAAGCATGAAAAGAAAGAAAAACATCACATTGGAGTGGAACTTCATCCCCAGTTGTGTGTGATATCAATACCAGAAGGCCCAATTCGTATATAAATACGTATATATTTGTTATATCATATTTCATTTAATGTATAACTGTAACAACAAGTTTGAAGAAAGGACCCAGTCTGAAAATGCAACAGAAAATTGAAACTAAACAGGCGAAATCTGAGAAAACAAGAAACTTCAAAATGCAACAGATTGAGTTACAAAACAACTGCCAGAATTTTAAATGAATTCAAAGTTGCAAAGATGGATTTTGATGACTAATATATTTCCAGGATTATCAAACTGGCAAATGAGCTTCAAACTGTGAGGAATTTGGCCCCATGGATCTCGTGTTACTCCGCCAACTAATGAGTATCCCCTAAAAAAAATAAGCAAAACTTAAATTTGATGGGGATCCTAAATATAGTTTGCCGTCGCGAATAGGAGTCCCACAACCTCCCTGGCCTCCCACCTGCGTATTTCTGGGCAATGCCAACCTATGAAGCATCACAATACTGGAAGGAAATAGATGACATCAAGGTCCAACCATAAAAATCATGTGGGGGAACGGACCAATGAGGACGGATCCATTTGAGTACTGAGTACAGGCCATCCACGCTTGCAAAGTGAAATTAATTGCAAGTGGGTTGTCAACACTTTCCCAGATCGTTTCTGACGACAGAGTGGGGCACTTGTTTTGTTGGTGTGTAGTGAATACATCAACCATTCTCTTCCAGTCTGGTGAAAATGAGAACTGCATGCTGCTGCCATCTGGCTCAAAAGTTGATTTTGTATGGTACATCATTGCTGTCCCAAGAAATAGTTCCAATTTCATTGCACATTCACGAAATTTCTATTCAACATTGATGTACCAGAGTCAGACTCAGCAATCACATTCTCTAAGGAAGTAGACAAGGTCATCAGCACACTCAGAAACAGCCCCGGTGTCTTCCAGACAAAATTGTGTGTGTTCTTCTGATCGAAATGATGTGGACGCTCGCAGGAGCTCGCGGAATAGCACACTAATCACTAGCTGGCAACACAAAACAGCATAGGTTATGATCTGTGGCAATGCAAGAGCAGTCCACTTGTAGACAGATTCTCTCCAGAAAAGATACCACAATGGATTCCAGGACTCATTGACGTGGAAAGGTAGGCCTACACCATTTGCAAGGGACTACATGCGTTATAAGGCCATATTCATGCTCCCAATCAAAGCGTGGCGTCAAACGCGAGTGCCAGTTCTCGCGAACTGGCTGTCCGCTAGGGCGAGTATGTAATGATATTGGCAGGCCTCCAAGATAAGGAGCTTCTTAATTGCAGTGAAATAAAATAGTATTGACTTTTGATTTAGGACAAGTACAACCTGAAATGGTAAGAGGGTGCAAGCTTTGTTCTGTAGGTGATTCCACGCATAGCATATTTGGGAATTTAGCAAAAACAGGTCCTGGTCATGTGACCAGTCATGTCCAAATCCATTCTCTTCACTTGACATGCTTGTGCCTGAGACATTTTCTATGGTGGTAGGTATGAATACCTGATACTTTTATAATGCATTGGGCTGTGTGCCAAGAATGGCTGAGCTAGCTCAGCCAAAAAGGAAGATTCTACTGCGGCCCTCTTAGCCAATTTCATCAGGACAGCCCGCGACCTCTGGTTTCATTCAATCACTCAATGAAACAAATCCACCAATGATGACAACAAAGATTTTACATCCAAACCCACAATTTCACAGCGACAAAAGCAGACAACAACCATTGCACAAGTATGTTCAACTTGCAGTTACTTTGATGAGACTCACAGGCTGAAGTTGCACAACCTTTTCATATAGGCATCATGACAGGATACACCCCCTCTCCCTTTTCTTATATCAGCTACCCCCCAGTTTACCCCTTTTTGCTCCCTGCTTCCTCCCTTTTCCCCCGCTTGCCACCTGCTAGCCCCCCACTGGCCCCTACTTGCCTCTTGCTAACCCCCGCCTCCCCCCGCTTAATCTCCTCCTTTCCCCCCAATTCCTCACCTTTCCCCCTAATTACCCCAAATAACATTTTATGTTAGTGTTACCCCATAGGGTGGAGGTTTATCCTATCATGCGGCCTTTATAGTTCTTTATCCATAACTTATTTTGATGAAACTCACAGGCTGAAGTTTCACAACCTTTTAATATATATCTGCATCCATCATTAAATTGGAACCAGCCCATGATTTTCAGCAACTCCCTTCGTCTTCACCTGTGGCGTTGTTCTGTTTTGGGACTGACAAAAAGATCATGGCTAACATCCAACACAGATCTCATGAAGATAAATCCATCACAATTTCATAATTCACTTTCACAACACACAGACAAGAAACTAAATTCAACATTTGAAGCAACAAAATAAAATTTTATAACAAAAAAAAAAAGACAAGACATGCACCACCATACAACATAAAATAATTATAACTTACTGACAAAGAGTTAATCGGATTACAATAATACGCTTCATAAAATATCACAATTATATATAAAGCTATAAAGAGTACAACTAGTAAAGTATAATACTGTAGTGAGTGAGCCCATCACAGGGAGCATTAATTGAGATACATACTGAGAGAAAAAAAATCTTAAATTGAAATAGTCTGTTGAAATAGCACATCAAAATAAAGAGGATATGGACAACACAACAAACATATCAATCAAATACTTAATATAAGGCAAAAATACTGTGGAGACAACAAGGAAAACAACCAGTAAATGAACGAATATGGCCCACAGCCTAATAAGAGGCATAAAGGCATTGTTTTTTCCTAAGAAAGGCAGTTTATTTCAAATAAATTGCGACATTACACATCTCTGTTGGAGTGATTGCACTACAAACACAGAGCACTGAGAAGTTAATTTTAACTCAAGAAATAGCAGTCATTACCGAAAGGATCATTTCATAAACTTTCCTTCATCAATTCCAAACACATTCAATCTGTATTGCCAAGATTTATATGGAATGGGTGCAATATAAAATCATACTACATTATCTCATGTTATCAAAATAACATCCACAAGTAAAGTGTGATGTAAATTTAAGCACAAGATGGGAACCTAATCATTTTTTCAAATCACATATTTTATGTTTGTTTGAAACTGGTGGCCTATAGGATTAAAGGGTGAATGTCTGATGATTTTTCCATAGATAAAAAACTTCTTTATTGATTCACTTCATTATATACATGTATCTAAAATATTCCAAGCAAAATTATAACTTTTATTACAATTTTAAGTGTAATAATACATTTTAAATATCAAAATGTAACTAAATAAGGGTTTTTCACTGCTTCCAAAATAGTTTGTTTATGCTTTTCTAGAAAATAATTTTCTAGTTCCGTTTGATTAGAAAATAATAACATTGGTAGAAAGGTTTAGTACAAAGTGCTGATTAAGAACGTAATAAAATCATCACTTCCATGAGTCAAGAAGGTTGGAACCAAATCTGCAGGCATTCTCCCTTTAATTTAAATAGCAAATAATTTCAGATCCTTGAGAAAAACGCAATACTCAGAGTATATATGGCAACTTCTGATAATGGAAATTTATGTGAGAAAGCTATAACTAGACTTTGGTACATTTGAAATTCACTATGCCTGCTCATGTTTGTTCATATAAACAATGAATATCATAATACATCATGTTACATATTACATGTGCAGTGACTGGTTTTACATGGTAGCCACACATCCATGTGTTCACACAAAATTGTTACTGTACAGACTGAATGTAATAGAAAAATGCTCACTGACATTATAAGCTATGTCCATTCAACACTGAATTTTTACAATGCAATCAAATGCACATACCTGGTAAATTGGTAGTTACTTTATAATCGAGGCATAGATACATTACTTCCATTTGGGTTAAGTCTGGTGTGAGCATATATATATACATCTATTTCTACTTACAGAGCTCTATTCTATATTGATATTTATGAAATAATTCATAAAATAATTCAAATCAACTCAAGGTCTGTACAAACATGCAATTTACATAAGTCATATAATAATCTAATCTAATCACATTATTTTACATTATTGGATACCAACTAAAGTGAGATTGATAGTCATAATCTGTAAATCAGTAAACTTTCAAAATAACTCTGTTACATGACTATTGTCATGTATAAGGCCACACATAATTGATTCTTAGCTTCGCGGACCCGCCGACACAATAGATTTCCTGCCGATGGAAAAAAAAATAGAAAAAAAAAAAAAAATTTGACATTATAAAATTTTTTTTTTTCACCTTTTTTTTGTTGTCCTACCGACCGACCCTAGAAAAAGGGCCTTGAGAGGAATCCGAGAAGCTAAAGATCAATTATGTGTGGCCTAACTCAAATGATAAACAGAGCGTCACTGCTTTCCATGTTATCTGGTGTGACTAGAAAAAGCAAAGCTTCAACATGTTTAGGACTCTAAAAGTAGAGAGGAGTGTTTTGACAGCTTTTTGGGTGAATAGAAAATTCATATAAAGGATGAGATATATATCAAGCCATATCTGATATAATATCTGATATAAAGACCAACAGTCACAAGTGAATTCATTCAATCAAGACAAACACTAAACTTTGGTTAGAAACACACGAATGTCAAGTAAAAAGGTGAAAACCATGTTGTTAAGTACACAGAATGACATCAATAATGTATATATTTATAGTATGCATTCAATTATATCACATTTACAGATCACATCATTAACTTCATGAAAATGATAAACTTGCCCTCGAACCACTGCTCTGAATCCGCCAACTCACAATCACATTGATGTCAAGAAAGTTTTGCTACACGTTGACATGAGAATGTGCACATCAAGATAGGGATAGTCCTTTAATTGTTACATATTAATACTGGATAGTCTCCATTTAAAAGGCACACACTACATAACAAAGCACTCCCATATTGACTAGGCTTAATATATTATCTTAATATTACCCAATTATCAACCAAATTACATTTTTTCTTTGCGAAATAGCAAAAAAATATGGACAAAAGCCCTTTGACTCAAAAATGGTGGATTTCAGATGTATACTGCCGTCCATGAACATCGACCAGTTTGTTGCGTAGTATCATATTACTATTATGATGCATTCGTGAAAATTTCAGAGATTAATAGCCGCATAGAACGGCCCTTCCTGTGCATCTAAAGGGGATGGATGGATGATTGGGGCTTTACATCCTGTATTTTTGCACATGGTAGGCTAATTAGGACAGGAGGAGGACACGGCAATGAGGTGAAGGATGATTGAAACAGCCGTCCAACATGCATCTACAGGGGACTATATAGTAGTATCGATACCAAACACGTACACAGACCACGTTAAACATGTAGCAAAACCTCTCTTACTTGATCACACATCTCAAAAAGAAGGAATGTTGTGATAATAGAACTATTATCGTAATTATACATTATTTCAACGAATGCTAGCTATTTGTACTGTGCACAATAAATCATCTTGGAAATCTATAGATATAAAGCAGAAACCAGATCATTTGATGATTAGGTTCTTATATCTTGTATACTATCAAATAATACGCATCCTTTATAAAATATATCCTAAGTGTAAAATAATGGACTTCTATTAAATCACAGATCAAGTGTCAAATAAATACATCTAGGTCTATAAATAGTCCTATTATAAATATAACATCTGTACTAACTCAAGCAAAAAGGGAATCAGTGAGTTTAAATGCTAGTTTTTGGTCCTTCGTGCAGTTGCTCTCAAACGTAAGCCTGCCCATCAGTTATTCGCCATTGAATTCCATGCAAATTACTAAACATAAGCTTACTTCTGACAGCAACTGTAAAACAGCCTATGACTCAGACTAGAGCATTTCAATTTCAATTTCAAATAGATACATTTGAGTAACAAAGAATAAATTAAAACTTTTCAACCTTTTTTTGTTTTTAGTTAGACTAGTATTATGTGCACCTGTATATAAATGTCATAAAGTAAATACCTGTATAAGAACTGACTTCAGTAAATTGTATATGTGGAGTCAAAAATGTAAAAAACCTACATTTAAAAAACTCTGGCAAAAAAGTTAAATAATATGTTAAATATACAATCAGCATTAAACTTAGCAGTAAAATAACTTATTTAAAGTATGTAGCGTAGTTAACTGTATGGCTAGCACTGTAGTGGCATTGCACCATTCTGGAACTTTCGCCTAACTGGAATCTTTCGGTCGGCATAGACCCTCTGGGCTAAGTCACAACGTTATTGCATGGAGGCTTATAATGACATTGCTGAGATAGTAAGGAATCACCCCTTAGTCTCAATTAATATATATATATATTGTTATGTACTTATTAAAGTGTGACGTGTATCGTTAAGCTGACTGATGTGCTGATTACTCGCGGCCGATGGACTTGCTCTCAGCGTGGGGTTGGCCGTCACATGATACTGGGCGTCATCAGGACCGACCAGTTGTATTTGGGGTTGTTCGAGTGGGCGAACCCGAGCACTGGGGGCTCTATTATCGACCATTTGTTAGCAATGTCCACGTCCTCCTGCACAACCGCCATCGCCAGGTACGGGATTCGGTGGTTAATGTCGTGGAATCCTGCGTGGTTCCTGGGCATCATGCCGACCAGCTGTCTCGTGCAGACGTCGAGGGATGCAGCATGTGCCACAAACACCACGTTGCCTCCTAAATGGACAATTGGTAAACGATCGTTAAGCAATTCAATCAAAATATCTTCAATTGACAAGATGCAACATATGATTATTAGACAAAATTAGATCTCAACCACATCTTAATAGGAAAGCAAAAATATAATGGTAAATAAATAATATAATAATTATTTATATAATTATCTCAACTGCCAATGAAACAACCAAGTATAAACAAGCACACTACTTCACTACAGCTAAAGCATATCATCAGCTCCGCAAAACTTAAAACCATCCCAAGAGTAGGAAGAATAGATTTTTATTCTTGTAAAGTATAACTACTATATAGTATATAAGGATATCATTTGTCTCGCTGCTACAATCAACAAAACAATAACAAATAAGAGGCAACAGCCATACAAAAATTTTATCACAATGCTTAACATCACAGTAGATTATGCTATCACAGACACTGTGTGCAGTATACCCATGCCTAAATCACAGTTTGCAATCAATTAAAAGTTGGAAAATACATTATAACCTTCTTCCTGACATTTTGGAAATCTTTTATAATGTTATAGATCTATTTTTAAATATGATATATAATTTTGATAATAATTTCATTAAAGCCAAATTTTCCAGTCGTAGCTGGTATTGGCACGGTGTGTGAAGCTCCCTACAGGGGGCTCAACCATCTTCCACTTTGGTTCCTCCACACAACACGAGAGGGCACAAAACGGAACTTTTTCCACCAGAGTTTTGAATTCTTTTCTGGTCCGAGGCTTTTTGCCCAAAAGGAGGCGCGTGCAGACATCCACACTCCCTCGGTGAGTGACTAACATTATGGAACCTCCTGAAATCAACAATGCTGTTCTCAAATTTAGAGACTCAGTCTGTTGTTAGAGGGATCAATGAAAGTTAGTTGATGGTGTGCCAGGCAGATTTCTTGCAATTTTTCCAAAATTACTGTTTTCCGGCATGAAGGTTCACCTGGACTAAAGCTTCACATTGTGAAGTATGGGTTTGGGTAATAATATTTCACAATCAACTTACATAAGCAGGATGCCAGAAACAATACTAAGCAACAACAAAGGTACATCACAAGCCAAGGAAATAGACAACATCTCTAGTTCATGCATCAACTTACCGTCATTTTCGTGAGTCTTGAGAATTTCTTGGGTCACCTTGGCGCACCGCTCGTAGTACTGTTCCGTCGTTTCATGCATGTTGAATTTGGAGATCGGGCAAACAGGATTGTGGTTGAAGCTGACATTGAAACCAAATTCTTTAAACTCCTGGGGCGAGAGTAGTTTGGGCAGACCCATCGTGTACCAGCCTAACCACTCAAAGAGACCTGGTTCCAGGCGGATCTCTCTCTCCAGCTCCATACCTGCAGCAAACATACAGCAAATGTTAGTACGACCTCACTGACTTGTGATTTTTAATCTCGCACATTGAACTCACCAGCCATCGGCTGGTATAGTGAAACTGTGTGTTCTGCTAGTCTGCATTCTGAATTTCTGGTCACACCAATTCCCGCGTTACTAACTCACCAGAACTTTCAAGGTGAAACTGTCTGTCCGATCATTCAAAATATTCACAACCAAGAAATCCATTGTCAAAGTAATTTGCTTTTTGGTGGAGTTCATATGAAAGCCACAAGGGGGAGACACATGCTTGAAGGTAGGCTAAGGCCATGCTGTATTTCTGTAAGCTCAGCATGCATTCTTACCTTGCAGTAAACTAGTTGCAGTTTCAACACATCTAAAAGAGGGTGAGGCGTAAATGTGGGAAATGGGAACATCCTTCTCTTTCAAAGCTTCACCTGAAAATAACATCACAAGTACATCAACATGTTGTTCCAATGAAATATAGCTTTGTCATTCCATATCAAATCAACAAATGCCTCCCACTCTACCCACCTCAGATTTGTTTGAAAAATTCCTAGACAAATAATTAGTATTTTAAAGCATGTGCACAAATTTCAGCTCATTAACTGTCATATTTTTTCCTAAAAAATGATTAAAGAAGCCTGTGTTGTCACTAGTTATTCATAAATATAAATACAATAGTGACAGGTTAAAAGACTCCTTTCAGGCTTGGGTCCATCCATGCACCCAATAGTCTCTTTAGGACAGGAGCAGACCACAGAGCTCAATTAACTTTTAAGACGAAAGATGTTTGAAACTGCTACCAAACAAAGGTCACAAGAGCTGGAATAGCGGGCGTTAGTGGAACTCTCCTTTTTCCAGCTCTCCTGTGTTGACGAGCAGAATAAAACTATTTCCGGAAACATCAGCCTGGGAATTTACAATGGAGCCAGGGTTTCTAAGGTCTGTAACAAAGTCTAATCAGCCTGACAGTACTGGAATATGGTGGCAATCCATGCTAAACATTCCATTTAAGACTCGGCAGTGCAAATCCGTTAATGTTTTCAATGGATTAAAAGTGCCCTGGGGCCTGGAATGACAGCTCCACTCACTCAGCAATGGTACAAAATGGCAGCTTGTTCCCGGAAATAGTTTTATTCTGCTTGTCAACACAGGAGAGCCAGAAAAAGAAGAGTTCCACTATCAGGGCCTATCGACCCTAGACCACTCACCGACAGTTCTGGCTTGGAAGTGGCCCTGCACAGTCAGTGGAGAATCCAATTTGTAATCCTGCGGTCCTCCTTTTCTCACGGGTAATGTCTTTGGCAAATTCAAGTCATGTCTAATGTAGTTTCCTTGAAATAGAAATTAAAAAGATTCAGTTTTTTTTATATTTCTCAGTAACATTGCACTCAAATAGAAGCCTACAATATACAATCCTCAATAAAGCTATTGTAGGCAATATAATTTTCAATCGGTAATACAACAAGTGCTAACAAGTGAATATAATATAATTCAGGTAATTTTGCGCAGCAAACTTTAACATCTATGTTGATGAACCATCCTGAATTCTTGGAATGTGCCGAAGAATTGTACGAGCAATCAACAACTAAATGTACATGCAGAATAATATTCTAAAATTTAATGTGCGACTCTTGCATCGTCTCGCAGACTACCAGCATTGTGCTATGTTTATGATCAAACTCAGTTCTGATTAGCGTAAAGTTTGTGTTCATTGCTGCTAGAATGGTAGATTTGATTAATATAGGGCAGAACTACCTCCTCATTAAAAGCAGAGTAAGAAATAGCACTATAGAAAACCAAAACATTGCAAGTCCGAGCCAAATCTTACCTTGCTTATCAAACGTTTGCTGTATCCAGTCTTTGCCGAATGTGAAGTCAACTCTCTCTCCGTGCCGGATCACGTACAACTGGCGAGGCCCGAGGGGCTTAAAGGGACGAACAACGGGGAAATCCGGCCGAGCCAGAGCCTGGTACGCACAACTGCTTGAACCAGAACTGGTGGATTTCAGAGATTCGGTGGAAGTACTCGTGTAATAATGACTTTCCCCAGACTTGGAATGTTTCATTGTGTTATCATTCAATAGTTCTGGAATTGTGGAGTTACTATAATGGCCGTCCAGAGAACGTGACTTCACTGCCACCTGCAACGAAAGGGAAATCTTTGACTTAAGTCATAATTTATTATTAATACATTTATTTATGTAGTGAACGCTACCCAAATATGAGGTGTGGTCAAAACTACGCTTTAAAGTTTAAGTACAATTTTAAGATTACAAAGGTTACTAATAGTGGAAATGTTCTACTCCAATGCCAGATTGCAATCGGCTGCTTTCTTACAGTCTTCCCCCAATTATATCTAAAACCTCACAGGTCCTAGGCATCGCTTACCTCATCGGTTAATACATCATTTGATCACAAATAACTTATGTCATTTCTTCCACAAGCACATAGGGAATTATTAAACACTATGATCCGGGCATAGAGGTCCTGCAGGACATGTGTCCATGTATTAACCTCTTATTTGTTACTTATGATTCAGGAGAATGAGAATCACTCTAACCATGTAATAATTAAACAGCAGTGGTGTGTTACGAGTCCTGAAATCTAACTAAAACCAATAGCACTAAAACCCCATCAAAAAGATAGATGGCGCCTTACGTCACTAGGAGTATTATTGCGTCTTATCATCTTGGGACTGTGGCTGCCGGGGGCGACTTTTTGCTGCTGCTGTTGCTGCTGAGAGTTGTGGTTGTTGTGAGTTGCGGATGAGGATGAGAGTGGTTGCAGGACAGGGGGAGCAGGGTGTGCAGCTCCCACCCCTTGAGGTCCAGGCACCCCTCCCGTTACAGCTGTTCCTGATTGGTTAACGACTCCCGGCATTGGCTGCAAATTAACAAGTAATGGTTAATGCAAGTGGAGGTATGCTTAATAGCAAACACTGTTCAAAATAATGACTACAGTCCCCAGAAGGCAAAATCTGAAACGAGTATCTACTTAAGCCGGTCTCCCCTACACAAGCTACACAAAATTTCAAATGATCCTGACTTTTGGTATCCCATTGTAATATATGTCAATCCCATAACAAATAACAAGACTCTGAGCGGTCATGTGGCACCTGAGCTGTGAAACACAAGCTGTGAAGCACAACAGCTGTGAAATACAACAGCTGATGACACTGTGAAATCATGTTTATAAATCATCAAATTTTGATTTTGAATAGACTGGAAATGTCAACTTCATGGTGCTTGCAGTGATGAAAACTATCAAATCCATCAACTCAGTTAAGTGTGTTAATTACGTTTCAAAAACAAATCAATTTGAAATGATAGTCCCTCATCTAACATATTTGCTGACAAAATTTTCAGCCGCATCTCACTGCTTGAAGAAAGCCATGAGATATGGCTAAAAGTTTGGCTAAGCAAAAATGTTATACTCTGAGAGACTACCCAGTATTAAAATAATTATCTCATATGAAAATACCCAGAGTCAGGATCAAATCTACATTGGTTCAATTTGGAACTATAAAACAATATAACAGAGTTGCGTCTAATATAATCTTAATCATGATATTATATTGAATAATAATACAAATAGACATCCGCTCGGGCACACAACAAAGAAACATAGGTGCCTTATCTCTAATAATCTTACACGATCCATTTACTGATTTCTGGATGTCTGGACATTACAAATTCTAGAAATCCACTTACTGCATCCCCTACCGTGGCATACAAGATATTGTTTGCAGTTATCGGTCCATTGGCTTCTGAGTTTCTAATTGTCGTCAGTTCCGGCAGCCTGGCAGGCAGGGTCTCCGTGCCTCGTAGTATCGCAGTGGCGCATGTCTGATTATTCCTGGCATTAGCTATCACTCTGCTCCCCGCCGATCCGTTCTGTAATCTGCTGTGGCTCGGTGAAGATTCTGTACTGCCTCCGTCAAATTTGGGCACAGCACATTCAGCCCCAGTAATTGGAATGGACCTGAAATGGGACAAAAATGCAAGAAATCAAATCATAAGTTTGTATCAACTATCAAGACGCAAAGAATACTCAGAAGCACAGGACTAGACATATTGATGGTCCCCCAGTTAAAATTCATGTTTCTAATGGCAATGAAAATTGTTCATTTACTCCAATAGATTTTTTTTTTATAAGGACTCCCAAGGACAACCTCTATTTGAAGTGGACACCTACTTTCAGCCTGGGAGCGGAAAAAAATTATGACAATGAATGGCTTTTAGTGAATCACTGCCTTGATTACACCACCTGCTCAATGTCAAAGCATATTCTAGAGAAATATACACAACAGCAATTTAGAGCGGACTAGCATAACACCTGTAAAGACATGGGAGGGAAGAGAGGAATAAAATAAGGGGAGTATTTTAATAATCTCATCGGATGTTAAGAAAACATCACTTCAGTTTCTGGGACTTTAACTACAAGCACCAAACTCAGCTAAGAACACTGGGGACAGTGTAGAAAAGCTGACTGCAAGTTATCATAACTGAACAATCAGTAGTTGGGCTGGAGGAGCATGAGGGGTCCTTGAATCAATAGCATGATGATGATACATTTGCTTACCTATGCAACGTCCATGTCTCTGACTCAGATGTCCTCTCAGCGTAGCTCCCAGGGAGCATCCCAGTGCAGCCCGTCAGCCATGAGGTGCCCTTGAACCATCCGTCAGGAGATCCTTCCAACTCTTGCTCGTCCAAATACACAAAGTCTCCGTCTATCAATTCTATTTCATCTGGCGCCCTGGGGGTGTATGTGTAAAGGACCTTCCACAACTGGAATGATAAGACAAAACATTTATTTCTACCAGTCAATGTGTCATTTCAGCTCTATTTGAAAAAGACCAAAAAAATATATTTTAAGTGGATGTAGATTGGCGCTTTACATCCTGTATTTAAGACACAGAAATGAGAGGAAGGATGATTAAACCCGCTGTCCAGCATAGACCAAGGTACCCGGCAAGAGCTGGATGAAAACCCAGGACCCAGTGATTGGAAGTCCAGCATGCTACCACTGAAATGACCCTCCCCCATTTCAGGTCAAGCATATTCTGCGCAGTCAAACTTATTTTGTGACAAAGCAATCACACAGGAGCTTGAAATCATTAAAGTGTTCTTTACATTTTCGGAGCTTGAAATCTTTAAGAGCTTTTTACATTTTCGGAGCTTGAAATCATTAAAGTGTTCTTTACATTTTCGGAGCTTGAAATCTTTAAAGCGTTCTTCACATTTTTGGAAATTGTCTCTCACCTGCGTATTTGGCTTCTTGGCGTCCCTAGAGTACAAGCGGATATCCCAGCGCACAAGAGAGTTCACTTGAATAACTTTTGCAAGACTTTCTAATTTCTCCTTCATTTCTGTAGGGAACTGGTAGGCCAGGCTGACATGAAGCTGCTTTTTATGGGGTTCTACAGTCACTCCTGCAAACAAAGCCAAAATTTAACACGCTTGTAACCAATATAACCAAATTTTTTATCTTCTCTCAGCGAGTTATCATATAAATTTGGCTAATACGATGACACCCTAGAGATCGTAGTAATAATCACATCTGGAGTGTTTATTGCTTAAATTGGTCCAATTCAAATGGTATGAATTGTCAGATGGAAATATAGACAGGAGGTGCCTCCCCCTTTTGCCAGATCAATTCTTAATATACTGTTGTTTGGCTATTATTACAGCTCACCAATGTTATATTTAAAATTAAAAGTATTGCTGCCACCTGTCGAAAAATCTTAAGATAGTTGGTCCAAACCTTCAGGGTGGCTATTCAGCAGGAAACGATGACTTACAAACTATGATAACCGCAGCAACTAATGGCATATATATATAACATCACCATCAAGGCATTTAAAACACACCTAATTTCTTAGCTTCTTCGGCAAAGTCAGCCGTAACCTGCTTCAAGAAGGGCGCTTCATTCTCTGAGACGAACAACCCAATGAAGTTAGTGGATGAAAAATATTCAAGACCGATGTATTTCGGAGGATTGGAGATTCGCTCTCCCACGTTCTTGAGGGCATGGGCAAGTGGAGTTGCTGCGCAGTCATCGGCCTGCAAAAGAGGGAAATTTGTGTTAAAAGTTCAAAGACACAATAAATTGTAAAACAATCAGAAAATATAAGACAAAATTTGTAATTATGATATTATCGAGGATGTAACAGAGGGTCGGACATGCAAATTATTGCAGACATAGATAAATTTGAGATGTTACTTTATTAATAAGAGGACTAACACATGGCAAGAATTCATATTACCGTATAACATCCCAATTTACTCAATTAACTGCAAGTATATCAGGAGACACCTTGTCCTTGCTGTCGAACTACCTGCCTTGTCTATAGCATCTATTTATCAATAACAAGCTCCGGACAGAAGTTTATAAATTCATCAATGCACATACCTTGAAAAATGAACATAACGTAATGTGAGGGAAGTAGTTGTGGGCTCTGTTCCAGCCGCATTCTATGTAGGACTTGTGCCAAAATTCCAGCAATTGCTGTTGTAATGTTCCTACTGGGCACAGGTATAGCACGTATTCTCTTGGTATTTTCACGTCAAGCGTTGGATCATTCACGTGGGAGAGGAGCCTAAAAACAAAGTCAATCAATTAATTAGGTACATTTAAAACAGAGATCATTATATTCCTTAGCTGCAAAGTCTTGACATAATGACTGCAAGCATTATAATTTCAAGCTGTAAAGCACATCAAGCTGCACAACTTGTTATTTGTTTTAACACTTGATTGCTTCCCAAAATCCTAATATAAAATTGCACAACTCTGAGAAAGCCAGGGTAGAAAACTAGCTCATACAGCTGGCATTTCAAATAGTTTGTAAATACACTATGTTATACTCATTTGTCTTGCAAATTACAATGCAAGAAATAAGGTTAAAAATATTTTCCATTTACTAATTAGCTCCCTCAATATAAGAATCCTTCAGCTTTAATCCCAAAATCCAGCAATTTAAAAACCAAATATTCAAGGAAAGCAGAATTCAGAGATGAAAATGTATTCTTACCAGTCTGAAGCTAGTTGCACTCCTTTGTCACCAGTTGCAGCCAAGGATTTCTCTCTGAAAGCAATCATGAATTTCAAAATACAATTAAACTTGAACCAAAGATTTGGAGGAAACAATCTCTTATGAGTGACCTTCTGACAAAATATTGTAGGCACTTCAATATTTCCTCATAATAATCATGATCTCTGTATATATATACTGTCTCTTATATAGACCTATGGTCCCACCCTCCTATTGCAGGATACATTTACACTCACCCGGCTGACAAGCATTACAAAATGATGAAGTATTCTAATCTTTTAACAACTTTTTTCTAGTGTAATTCAAATAATTGTTTGTTGCTTTCTACCGAGACAATGTTTGAAACAAGTTTCAAACAACAAACAGACAAGAGTTAAACATCAAACACTCATTCAATTGCTTTGAATGCACTCAAACTGTGAAGTAAATTAGTCATGCCGGAGGGGAGGTAATCTTTTCGTTATTACTTCATGAAAACCCTCGGATGAAAACACAGGGATGAGACCAGGGTAAACTTTCACGAGACCACCCCGAGACCACCCTGAGAACCGGGGAAGCAAGGGCCAGGCTGTGAGCCGGAGAAATAGAACTGTATTGTGCTACAAATTACTCGCGGCCTACTTTAAGAATTCATTAAAGTGTGACATTAACCAGGTGTATAATTTCGCAACATAACTCTTATTAGGGTTATTGGCCATCTTCTGCCTCATAGACTATTCTCACATGAAGAAATCACAAGACAACATACTTAGAAACTAGCCTGTCTTTTGCACTCTTGGGCACAAAAATATATAAAAGCTTATAAAATGCTATTTCTAAATTTTATACATGATAAAAAAACTAGATGGGTGCTCCCCAAACTTCCTGCCACCTCTGTCGTCAAAGTTATAAGTCACCTTGGAGTGACACCTTAGGCCTAGCTATTAAAGTGACCAATAATAATTCAATAGTTTTTTTTTATAACTTGTCTGTGCCATACACACCATGCATTGATCACTATTTCACCCAATTTCACACTGTTTATATATGCAGCAATATGCTGCAGATTATTAACAAGGTTTGTAGTAGACTTTGCGAAAAACTGGTGATTATCGCTGTGTGACAAACCAATTGGAACATATACATTGTAATATGAAGTGTGATAAACTATGTGACCAAGGCATGATGTGACAAACAGTGAAACAAACTACAAGTAAAACTTCCTTGCAAGAAACGTTCTGCCAACCATTTGCAAATTTACATTTTGTTTATTTGTTTGAGAAAACAAGAGTCAGTATTAACCAAAGTCTTCCAGGCAAATTTTAAAGCATTGTAAATTTGCAACACACATTCAGCATGTTCAGTGACTGAAATGTCTATTTTTAACTCTGACTCAAGACTTTCTCAACATGTTGTGAGGATGAATGGCATGCTGTTGAAGGGACTTCCAATGCCTTCAAGACTTCAAGGGATTGTCCCAAATAGTCGTTTGCATACCAAGGCACTGTCAAAAGCAATGCCACAGCCATGAACAGTGCCACAAATCCGTCAGATCCCTCTGATCATTCCCAACTTCCATTGATCATCATTTGATCCCGGGACATTGGCACTTCCGCAAAATTAGACAACTGAAATCGGCCGAATAAAAGTGACAAATGACTTAAGTAGCAACTAGACTTACGCTCTTGCCTTCGGGAAACCCATCTGCATGAGGGTTTCCAGAGAAGACTTATTTCTGAGGATGGTGACTTCATTTGTTCGCTTGGATTTTCTCGGCGGCGGCTGGATCGTCGCCATGTTTACTGTTTTCATTGAACCTGGCATGGAGTTCAATGACTGGTTAGCAATGCGCACTTGCATTGGTTTCGAAGCCATTTTACAAGCTTCTGCAAGTGCAAATTGAGGTAGTTATTCCAAAATACCCTTTAATCTGTCTTTAACTGCTTTTCGAGACTGCAAAATGCATCCCCGCTGAACAAAGACGCTTGTGATCCGATCCAGGTGCCTTGATTTCCTCAATAAACGCCAGGAGGCTTAAAGTGCTCGCCGCCTAGTGTTACACTCTGGTACTACTTGGATCCTGGCCTGGATCTTTCTGTGCCTTTTGGCGGGCAACATGGGGGGGTAATGATGACTCAGAGGCCTCAGTGGCTCAGGCCCAGGGTTGCCACAAGGACCTCCAGTATGAGTCAACCCAAATTTAAAAGTTTAAAAAAAAAAGCTTTACATCTTTTAAAGCATTATGATAAAATAACAGAAATTGAATAAGCTGCCTTTCGCCTTCTCTTAATTCTATTGACAATAAAGATGCCTAATGGTAGCTTCTTTAATTACCACTTTTATATTTTGTTATGTATGCTGGAAGACCCAGCTCAGTAATTTGACAAACCCTGTCACATTTGGCTTCATGTTTTGCAAGTTATAGGCCAAATTGCGGTATCGTATTTTGTGATCAGTGAAGCCCGAAAGAATTGCTGATTGGCCTTTATTTACCGTGTTGAGAATCTATACCTAATATATTGCATGAAGTATCATTATCTAAATGAATTTTCAAACCATTTAATTGTCTATTTTTTATCCTCACAAGTGAAATACATTAAATGAAATTTTTCTCCAACAGTTAGTATGTCTGGTACAACCTTGACATTATCTATTTCTGACATGAAACAGCATGCGACTATTTCATTTGCATACTTTGATGTACTGGTAGTCCAATATTGGTGTATCAATCACCATGCAGAGCTACCTCTCTTTAAATTGATCAGAGAAAACCATTTTTCTTAAATTAATCTTGACTGTTAATAGTTTAAGAAGAAATATGAACAACAAAGAAGCAGATAAATTATGTTATAGCATATATGCTTTTATTTAAATCAAACAATTTCCTACAGTCAACAAAATGCTAAAGCATCATTATCAATACATCCAAATAGTAAATTGCAAGGGCAGTACCTGTTGTGTATCTAAATATAAGTTGTAAACCCTGTTGTGCTATTACTAAGTCACCAAGTGTGACTACATCAATGAATGAGTTGGCCGAAGATTGATAGCATATGAGATGAGATCGAATTAGAGAAAAAAAAATCATTATAAATCCTTATTATTTCAATTAAACAGACATTCAAAGACTTAAAACTACAAATAATTAATAATATTTATTCAAACATCAATGAATACAATAATTACATACATCCTACAAACAAATCTTAAACTTGTTATTTTTGTAAGCAAACTGTCAAGATAAACAGTACATTTAGTTGAGCCAACATTTGACTACTCAAACTACGCTTTCAAAGCTTTCTCATCATTTACAAATATGAATAAATACGGGAATATAGCAAGGAGGCAAGACAAACAGATGCGTAACATATCAAGCATGATATTTTTCAAATAAAATGAAATATTATATCAAATAATTTATCAAAAATATAATCCATGGATATACAATGTACAAACAATGTACAAATTTCACAATAATTCATGAGTATATCGTTGTGAGTTAACGTAGACATTTGTTTTCTCACATTAATCAGGCACAATACTGCTTAAAAGTTTAATTGCAGTTTCTCACAACCTCATATCAGCACTTTAGTCACTGGATTGTCATAAAAATGTCATAGAATAGCAGGTTTAATAGTCCTGAATCCAAATATGGATACATTCCATTGTATTCAATCAACATTCACATACAATAGCCTTTGGCTTCACATTTATTTACATGTACACATGACAATGGGGAACACAAAACTATCATACCCTGACTAGTCTCTGAATACACATAACTGGACAAGGCCCATAAGACTTAGGGAGGCAAGTGACAGCATGTTAACAGTTGCGCTGGAAGTCGAACCTTCTTCTCCGGTGCTTTTTTCTTTGGTCGGATATTTGCAGCCAATTCTTTGCCCCACCGCTCGGGGATAATCAGTCCTGTGAACCTGCATACGTGCGTCATTAAACTTCCAATACTTCAAGCCACTGAAGAAATAGGTGGTTTCTGCAAATAGAATTAATTGTATTGAGGTTCTATCCAAACGGCAACATTTCAAAGATTGGGAGGAACTTGATGCAACACACACATAGTGGATAACGTTGAGCCATTTTCAACACATCTCTATTAACAAATAAAGAAGGTCATAAAATCCATTTATAGCAAGCCATTATGCATCACCTTCAGGACCTTTTAACATTTCACAACATATATACTTGACTTTAATATCGCATATGTGTGTTTTGAACATTTTACACAACTGCCCTAATTTTTTTAGTAATCTAGGCAATCAAAATTATGACAATACTTACTATCGAAATACTGGAAGGCAGTGTCCACAGGGACAGGGACGCCAGACCACATGCTCATGTCTCGCGGATAGTCCTCGTCCATTTTGCGGTCGTGCTCATTGTATCGCCAGTACATGTCATGAGTAATAAAGTACGTTCTGTCATTGTAACCCCACACGAAAGCCGCGTCTACCTTTTTGATGTCGGACGGAAATCCAAATTCATGGATGGGTCGGCCCTCCATAGGAAAGTTGGAGATACGCTGGTTGGCATTAAACAGCCAGTAGCGGTCGCCTGCAATCACATCAAAGGGCTTAAAATTAATTCAATGTGACCAGAGGAAACCGAGAATAAAGTATTAATTATGAAAAGTTATTTCAGTTATGGCAAAGAAGGATTGATTGCAATATTTTAGAAAAACAACTAATGCTTCAAACGGGTATTTATCATGTTTTTGTAGAGACTTCAATTCATGTACAGTGTACATGTAATTTCTATTCTTAAAGTCCCAGATGTCTAAAAACTCATGTCAGGACATTTGCCTTAAAACGTCCCTGGTGATAGATAAGGGTGTTATACTGCAGCAGCAGTCTACACAGTATCATCATAGAAGTAGAAGGGGTCCTAAATTAATATTACTTGGTTTTTGGATAATTTTGCCTGGTACTTGCCCTTATGGCCACTGGCCACTAAGTTTTGCTTGAATGTTATGGCTTTTTAATAAATTGAATTAAGAAGCCCACACTTACCGCTGAAAAAGACAATGTTGTTGTCCCCTGGCCTCTCATAGACGGCATCCACATGTGTCAAATCTTTGGGGAATCCGTACCAGAAGTCATGGATTTCCATGGGCTCTTCAGTTTTGGGGTTGCCAGTCACTTTGTTTATCCTCCAAAACCACTGCAATTGGTAACAAGTTAATTGAAACAGTGGTAAGTTAGGGATGCACAAGTTTTGATATGAAGACAAAATATTCATAAATGAATGGTAGTATGATCATTTGAAATATTATGTTAGACTGCTCGAAGATTTCCTGCTCTGTACAATTATTTCATGCTGTGACACAGCTGTAAACATGAAACAGTGGCATGATCGGCCAATTAGAGCAGATCATTGAAATCAAAAGATTGTAATTGACTTGTTTGGTTTTCATAACACAAAGGTAATAATTGAGACAAATTAAAATTTTGCCACTTTAGGCTAAATAGTGATACTGTGATACCCAGAAATTTAGAATTACAAAAGGGTGAAACAAAAGGAATTTGTCCCTCTTGGCATGAAAAACCCTAAAATCATGACAATGAATATAAAGTTGATGGAACATGAAACAAGAACCCAGGGGTTGCAAAACTGAATGATGCCAATATGTGGTATCACAAGCCACCCAAGTGTACTCAGGTTTTGACAGCCATTTTCACATATTCAGAAAATCGTAGTCCTCTGAATTTCAAAAATAGGACCAATCTATCTTTGCAAACATGTGTTGGTATGTGAAAAAAGGAACACAGGAGGTTACAGATTTATTATTGCCCGAAAAAGGAATCTGGAGACACATCTTTACTCTGAACATGACTTTGTCCCTTTGTTATCAGAGTAACACTGTTATGGTTTTCTAAATTTTTCTTCTGATAGCATGATGGCCAGTAATTTGGTATTTAAAAAAGATCTAATGCAGCTAGAAGCAGCTCTTTTTAGTTGTTGAACATGGTAACATCTAAACTCAACTGCTTTAAAGTTACAGCTTCCAAGCTTTATCCTAACATTTCCTGGAGGTGGCTGTTTTCGTCAACTGCACCTAAAATTAACTATACACGTACTTCTTTAAATGAAATTGGCACAGTCACGGGACTGTAGCAAAACAATGATTCAGTGAGATTATTTTATTTTGAGCCCTTTATTTGAAACTACAACTGTTTAAAAATTATGTAGGCCTACGGCCCTACACACATATTTGAATATTTCAGAATCCATTTTCGTTCTCTTAAGTTAAAATTCGATAACAGCCAAAATTGATACATGTATGCTTAAACAGAAATTAATTGTGCAGTGGTACTTCGAAGTGTTACATGAAAAACTATTTTAGCCAAATGGGCAGGTCCCATAGATTAAGTTTGCAAAATTAAAAAAATATGTAACTGTCAAACTACCACGTCAAGTTCATGCAACTACATTCCTAGTGGCTCCATCTATAATCCAAAGTTGGTACCACCAGCTGTTTATCAGTTTATAAATAGACTTCTGGATCTGGATAATAAATTACTCAGCATTGTCACTTGGATATTTCGCTGAGGGTTGATCACCATGTGATAAATGAAATGACAAGGCTGAGAGTCAGGAACATACCCTATTAATTCAGGGATGTCCAGGGTCTTTCAGTTACCCAGCATAGAACACTGGATACAACCCGTCTCCAGGTAACGTCCCGAGGGCTCGGACAAGGCCAGGGGCTACTTATACATAAAGGCTCATAGAGAGGCTGACCCTGTCTGGGCTCAAACCCATGCAGGCACAGCACTTCCCCATAGGAGCCCGACGCTCTACCAACTGAGCTATCCCCCCCCCCTCTTAGTCTAGTTCATGCAACAGTTATTGCAACTAAAGTTCTAGTGGCTCCATATATAATCCAAGGTTGGTATTACCAATGACCCAATGGAATAATGAACTACCTGGCTCTTGTAATGATCCGAGACACCTAAAGACTTGATTTTACTGACTGTAGAATGTATAGGCCTATTTAAGAAAGATTTCAATTGCAATGATTTTACACTGTTTTTAAAAGCAAATTCAGGACTCCGAAATGCTGAGTCAAATATATACAGATCGACCGAACAGTTTTTAACAAGCAATCAAATTGATCTATTTTATTTTATTTATCAGTTTATGCTGTGATTTACCTTTTACATTTTTAATTATGTATTTTTTAACATTTAGAGACATACATGTACAAACAATGCTTTTTAGAAAATTCATTCATAAATGATATAATAGTAGGCCTACACATAACTCCACATTACTACTAGATAGTATTTATTCAAATGTTATATTTATCGTATATAATATTACACTAGCGCACGTGACATGACGTCATCCCACCTCACCTTTTCAATGTGCCTGCAATCCAACTCTTCCACTCTTCTCAACACCTCTCATACGCATTACTTCCTCTTTTCCACATACCTTTCCTCTCACCTCCTTCTGCCCTGCCTTTCTCCTTCCATTTCTCCCTCGATTCCACCCTTCCTTCTCAATGTTTACGCTTCGTAGTTCCTCTATTGCTCACCAGTTGAGGGTGCCGCCACCATCGCCCTTCCCGCCAAAACGATCTGCACAGTGCACTGTCCTGCTGCATCAACTTAACAGTGATGTCACAGCCACACCTTTTCACCTTTCTTTGCCCGCACTACACAGACATGTCTTTCCTTTCATTCCATCATACACACCTGCATAATCCACCAACTCTCAGCCTCCACATGCCTCAGCCTTAAGCCAGCCACCAAATCTCATCATCTCCTTATTCTGCACTCACCTGCTCCAAAAGTTTACTCCTCTGCAATACATGTGCTACTGCCCTGGGTCATTCCTGCCTCATATAAACCTGACGGCATGTACTCATAAATGGGTATTTTCTAGTATATATATATTTTGCTAACAAAAATATCAGATGAATGTTGTCCTTCACTCCTAAAATCATTTTCATATTCTCAAAATATCCATGATGGAAGAAATTGATATGTATAGGCCTAGACTGGAAATATAATGTAAAAGTGATGGTAATCAATACAGACTTGATGGCATTTTATTTATTTCAAAACTATGTCAGCTTTGACAGTTAGGCAATGACAATACTTGCTACATCAATTGGATGTCCTCAAAGCATGAGCTAGTTTGCATCTCTGCCTACAGATGGCCTAGTGGCTAGTTTGCAACTCTGCCATCAGGTGGCTGCTCACTGAAGCATGGGTTGCATTCCTGGCAAAGTCCCAATATTTACATATGGAGGGTTGCCAGTTCTTGACTGGCTAGTAGAGAGGTAAGTCAGGGCTAGAATGCATCAGGATAAATATCATCAAAAACACCATCAAATGCACTCCAATCTAATTTTTGCTTCCAAATTTTTTTGCACATTCACTCCATACATCAAACTAGCAACTAAGAAGCCCAAACTCCTTGCCTATCTTGAGATTTTGCGTATAATTTGCCATTGGTGAGAACCAGCCAAGAGTAACCAGAATAACTGAATGAGCCTATGGCTCATTCAGTTAAAAACATTATCAATTTCCTAACTTTCAAAGAATTTACCTTTCCCTTGAAAACGAATATTTCCAGTCGGATGATATTGATGGCATCTATTGACGTGTTGCAAGGGTCGGGGTAACCTTTGTCTGGTTTCGTTGGGGGTTTGGAAGTGGGATTAGGATTGTAGGGTGGGTCTGTGGCCGGTCTGACAGGTGGCCTGGTGGCTGGGGCGCGTGTTGTGGGTTTTGGGGTTGGTCGCGGGGTGACAGGGGGTGCATTGCTTCCACCTGAAAACAGAATTCAAACAATAACTTTAATAGTGAAAGATATTGTTAACAGGTTACAATGATCATTGGGACAACCTTCAAAACATGCAGCTTACTAGTTAATCCTACTCTTAAAAGTCTATCTCTTCCACTTTCATGTCACCTCTACTCCTCCACCCCTGCTCTAGCCACGCTCACTGCATTTTGCATGAAGCTTCGTACTGACATTGCCTTTGAGTGTGGCTCATAAAATGTCCAGAAGTCCTCCCTTATTTCTTCCAAATCTACTTTTTCTGCAGCCCTTTTCACGAAATTCCTTCATGCACCTCTGCAACGCCATTTTGATACTCTCTTTACTTGCACCCACGCCCCCTGCTCTTCTAAGACAGCCAGTCTATTTCGGAGGGAGGGACAGCCACTGTAGCAACAGCCTCAGCTGCCCTGTGTTGTGATCAAGCATTTTCGCGGGCTTTGGCCCATGCTGGCTGCTGCATTGAACTGTTATAACAGATACAATGCTGTGCACTATGTACAGTGATGTAATGTTCACTCCTTCAATTTAATAGCCCATTTCCATGTATATATTCCATTTCTAATCCTATACAGTATTCTGCAGAAGTCAGTTTATAATATACATTTACATTCACAGATTCTTACCTGTCAAATGAACTGTCAGCTGTCCCAATAGATTTAGATTTAGATTTATTTTATTTTATAGCCTACACACTCGACCATTTACTAAACACGTTGCCTATTATTGAAACACGATGTTGACCCTCATTCAAAGACTCAGTAACCTTGCCTATAAATATGTATTTCTCCATTTTTGTTGAAAAGAATAGCCTAACAACAACAACAAGCAGGCAAGCACACAAAGCAAATTCATGACAGGTACATAGATCTATGCAAGACAGATGCCGGCTGATTCACACACATGGATAGATAGATAGATAGATAGATAGATAGATAGATAGATAGATAGATAGATAGATAGATAGATAGATAGATAGATAGATAGATAGATAGATAGACAGGTCGATAGATAGATAGATAGATAGACAGATAGATAGATACATAGATACATAGATACATAGATACATAGATAGATACATAGATAGATAGATACATAGATAGATAGATACATAGATAGATAGATACATAGATAGCTGCGACCACCTTCACCCTCCATATCTCCAATTAATCCCGCATTCTCTTACTCAAAGAACTACCTGCCAATGGCAGAAATGTTATTACACTCAATAGTTGTTGCACTTTCACTACTCACCTCTCCAGACCCATTGCCCACACATTGCCTGGCCCAAACATCATTCAAACACCATATACTCTATCTAATTCCCTCATGCTCCTGTCCCATATTATCTCCACGGGCCTTCTAGTAGTAGTTATAAATATTAAAAGTGTTCGCTGTTGCTGCACAACTATATTACATAAAATATACTGTACTCCGTATCCACTTTCTATTGTATCAAAATAGATCTGTATTAATTTCCAACATTTGTTAGCTGTCAAAAGTTACTGGATCTGTCTATTTAAATTCTGAAGGTAATCCTGGGCTCCTACAGTGCCGCCTGTAAGTAAGTGAAACGCATGATATTGTGCCATTGCATCAATGCTGAACATCCTCAACCAAACTGCTTGTGGAAGCATGAATTCTCATCCGATGAGAGGAAAACATATTGGGTCATGAAGGCCGATATGTGAGGCATGTGGTATAACAATGGCAGCCAATTTTCTTTGCTGTACATGTAGTTGGAGTTAGGTATGGGTAAATGCTGTACGTAGTTGGAGTTAGGTATGGGTAAATGTCTTTGATAAGTAAGTGAACCACCCTTCCCTATGAAATAACATTGGGCCTGTATTGAGGATGTTTAGCATTGATGCAATGGCACAATATCACACGTTTCACTTACTTACAGGCGGCACTGTATATATATAGAAAGATGAGACAAATAATCAGTTCAGACTTCAGCTATAGATACCTACCATAGAGATAAACGATGCCCTGGACATCATCCGAGTGGAGCTGGAAGTCTGGCATATAACCTTGGTACCAGGGATACATGAGTGACCCTGCTACATTGGAGTGGGACAGACCTAGGGCATGGCCAATTTCGTGCGCAGCCACCATGAATAAATTGGTCCCTGAAAAAAAAGCAACAAATTTAAGCACCCTACAAGCATACAGAGTGCTACATGTATGGAAAGAGCCTCAACTATTGATTAAACACTGTGAATGCAGGATGAGGCATTAGGTGTTAATGGTATACAATAGTGGGTCTGTAACACCAAAGGTTCATGACTTGATACAATTATTATAATGGATTATTTCATCATTATGGACATTAAGGATGTCACAATTTTCTTTTTTATTCAACTTAGTACATTCAGTTTCAGTCGAAATGTACACATGACTTCGTATGTACAATGTATCATTTTGATTTCTTTATAACCATAGATAGATAGATGAACCTCAAAAAGTATTTTCTACATGAAAATGACAATTCATTACATTTCTCAACATGACTTGTTTAAACCTAATTTTTAACTTAATCAAACTTCTCAGTGCATTGTAAACGCAAAAATGACACTTCTCCTAAGTAATTTTTTGCATATATTTCAACAGAATCTAAAAAATTTTTAACCTAATTTTGAACTTATTCAAACTTCAAAGTGCATTGAACACCAGAGCTCAATATGAGTATGGGGGCATTTACCAACCTTCATCAACTCCCCACGTCCAAGTCTCGTCCTCATCGAAGTGAACGTCACCTCCTCTGGCCTCGCCGGGGAAAAATGCATGTGCCAAGATCAGACCTGAAATTATACAATTTGAAAGTTTCATTCCAGTACAATGCCAACTTTTGGTTCAGAAAGAAGTTGAATGAAAAATTTTGCTTTTCGTACACAACATAATCTAATTTATGTACCCATTAAAATTCAGAGATGAAGATGATTCTCAGGACTCTCGATTATCTACAAATGACTACATGTACAGACCTCATTTTTAACAACTTCATAAAAAAAGTTTTTATGCTCGAATTTACAAGTTGGAAAAAATCCATCATTCTAAAGAATAACGAGGAAATGATTTGTCAAGATGAATCTAGGTGATTCTGTAAAATTTATGTTGCTCCATAAATAACAGTCAACAGTTTAAAGAAAACCAGATTTTATAATATCAAGAACCTACTGACAGCAGGTTTTTATTGCAAGTTTCCAAAAACCAAGTGAAACTAAGAGGAGACAAAAAATTGTGTTGCTTTTTTTTAGATTCATTATAATATTATAACTAACCAGGTCCATCAAACCGGTATCCGTCTTCGTGGTAGCCACTTGCAAAGATGATGTCCATGTCGGGGCTTTCATAGAAGACCTCTCGGAAGGTCAGAGGGGTCACCCCACTCCACAACTGGAAGGCCCTCTCCATGGCATCGCGGATCTTCGCCCTCTCAAGGTCAGGTGTGTAGTTGCGGATTCTGAAATTAAAGGACATTTTTAAATATTATATAGTCTTCTTAGTTCATTGGGTTTCCCCATGGGAGCTCTTCCTTTTAATTTATTCTTTTTAGTTAGTGTATTTCCCTCAATTCCTGCAATGTAAGTAAAAAGTATCAGATTTCCTATAATATAGTAGTCAGCTTATCCCTTCCAATAGTCCCATTGCATTCCTCAGAACTTAGGGTTGGAGATTATCACAGATTTAGGGAGACTCTTTGGACTCTTCGAGTCATTCACTGAGAAAATTTGCAATGAAAATTAAGCAGTTCAAACTTACAAGGGAGCAACCATTGAATATCTGGGGGGGGGGGGTATGGGGCTCTTAAGAGTCTTTTTTTAATAAATAAATCAATCTGGAAATGACAATCTCTACCAACAAATAGCCCTACATGGCTTATTTAGATCTATGTAAACACGGAAGGACCTTTCAATGATCAGGATAACGATGGATGACCTTAATCAAGCAATTGGGTCACTGTCATTTCGACTCATTGGTATTGACCTTATTATGGCACATGTCACAGTATTGACAAACAAGAGTTGGGTCCAGAAAAGCATTAAATAACAAAACTGATACGGACACACATTAATTGGAACATGTAAATTGAATCCTGGACATGTTTGTCTTGGAAAAGACAACCAAAGCCATGTTCCCCAAGTGGTGATCAGAGTAGGCCTACAATCCCATTTAATGCAACTCATTGTATCCTCTTTCAGTTTTATTATGTGGAAATAATTACAAAGCCATCCTTTTGCCTAGTACGTCATATACGTACATCCAGAATAATTTGAATACTAAGTAAACCCCACCAAAGGGTTTTAAACTGTCCATCCTCACATACATTTACACGGCTATAGGTTTAGTAACTTTAGTTTCATATCCAGATTAAATATGCATGTATGTATGTTTTTTTTTTCACACAAAGATGTGACAAACTTTTTAAATCTCAATTTTAACCTGCTGGTGCCCAAGCTAAAATTGGAAAGACATTTTTTCATTTTCATGTGCTCAACAAAGCTTTCAATGTTATGTCACTCATGTGTTGAACAAACATTTTTTTTCACCAAAAATCCACAGCTTCCCCCCAAGATGAACTGGTCACTTTCTGGTCAGCCCTTCATGACATTTTTTTCACAAAATGTATTGATATCTGGGAGAGTGAGTTTGTGTTTTACACACCCCTCTGTCTGCTTGAAATTGGACAATTGAACCCTTGACTCACAGATGGAAATGGAAAACTTTTGTCGGGGGAGCTCTCAGCTCCATGGCAGCGGCTCGCCGCTCCAAATTTTCAAAAGGGAAAAAATTCTTCCACCAGAGCATAATTTTGCTAAAAATACTGTGAGGACTGAAAAAGTAACAATTTTCTCCACTGATCAATGGGGGAGCAGTGCAGTAGCAGGGTACAGCTCCCCCTGTTTTTTGCACAAGGGAGCTAAGCTCTCCCAAGTTCCCCCCCCCCCCATTTCCATCACTGCCTTGACTGGGACTGTATTGTTGAAATAAAACCCCAGGGCCCTGCAAAAAAAATAAAAAATTAGCCAGATACAGAAGAATTTCCTTTTAGATAAACCCCCCTCCCAACCCCACTTTTTATAAACCAGAATCTCACCTTTTCCCCTAAAAAATCTCCATTTCATGATTTTGGAAAAGGAGATATTTGAAATGTACAATTTTTCGGGCATATATATATATACACTTGCAAGGTATACTAGTAGTTCATAGATCCATAGTATAGCATGCTGAGAATGAGCCAAAGGGGCTGGGCTGAGCTGAGCTGAGTGGGCATGTGCAGTCTGCTATGGGCAGCAATTTGGCAGCATGCAATAGGGGGGCACAAGGGATTGAACTTACAGCAAGTTAGCCTCGAAGGGCAGCTTGGCTAGTTTGCATACGAGGGCCAGCTAGCGCAAGGGCCCCATTGGGGGGTCCCACCAGGCCAGCGTGTGGAGATAGGGCCATGAGGGGCCATTCTGACCCCAAAGGCCCTCGGACTGCGTGCCCAGCCAGCCCTAGCAAGGCTTGCCCCGAGGTCCACTGGGTCCGCTATGGACCTGCAACGGACCTCACCCTTGTTTCCAATTGTTCAGCTCCATATTGCTCCAAACAAGCCCAGAATAATAAATGAAGTGCCAACATATATGGGATGGACCATACCTCTGATCATAACTATCAGTTAAGCCATTCATGCATTCACAGTTTCACCTTCAGTAATAAGGAAGCAGCTATTTTCTTGAATTGAAGCAGCTATTTTCTTGAATTGAAGCAGCTTTATAATGACATTTTATGAAATCAGAGGGGGTGGAGTGGGTTATGACAGGCCTTCATATTACAGTATATAGACCTTTGTGTATAAATCAGATCCATGACAAGTAAGGAACATTCACATCCAGATCTATATAAAATATACATACAAACTATCCGTAAAAATTGCACCAACGACATAATCTAATCTACTAACAAAAGGTATTGATAGCAACAGATACAATGCAGGAAATTAGGATGCTCCTTAGCCATATTATCTCCTGATGCCCACCTGTCTACATTTACCCAATTACTTGACCCAGCATGACATCTACATTAGAAGGAGGGCTCAAAACAAGCTGCCTATCAGGTCGCTATCTTATCTGTGGTAATCTAAACATGTGAGGGCAATAGACACGGGACGCACAATTGCACCTTGTGGTCATAATTCAAAGCAGCCTGGGCTGGGCTGGCAGAAGGAGGTTAATATGAGACATTAAGGGTCAGATAGGAAAATAATTGCAAAATAATCGCAAGTTGATGAGGGAGATTGGCTCAGTGTGGGAACAAGGAATTAAGTCACATTGCAGACATGTTATAGTCAGTTATTGGGGGTAATTAACTCTGCTATCACCCTAATTAGCCAGATTCCACTGTTAATGACTTGGCTAAGTCTTGTTTGCGTGAAGGAATGAATCTAACATCAACTTTTCCATTGCAAATCCCTGGTATAGACAGGAAGGCGTCTGCACTGTACTTCTATACATTTTATACTGATCTAGCATCCTTAGATTCCATACACAGAATAGAACGAACTCAATCCAAACTTTCCAATTCAGGGATGCCAGCAAAATTCAAATAAACTGAAGCATAGTAATGAATACAATCTACAAAATATTTATAGTCAATCATCAAAACGGTTTAACTTGCATGAGGCTATCATCTTGATCTTTGTTTGCATAATATTGAATGTGGTGGAGAAAGTATAGACACTAGAAAAAGGTCATTCCTGATTTCTATTTAGTTGCATGGAAATGACATAAAAAATAAGCTGAATATGACAAGCTACAAAATGCTCATACTTTCGTTTTTATGTAAAAGTTATTTGCATCAATACAATGGTCAAACATAGGGAAAGCACGGAACAATCACAGAAAGGATTAGGCAAATAATGCAGATATTTTTGTAAATTCAATAAAATTCATTATTCCAAGTCTTAACTGGTCTGTTATCCAAACAAGGAAGTCATGGGGGAGTGTAAAAGAGAGATGTAACTTTTTAAACGTTATAACCAGAAAACTGAAACATTTGGTCCTTGACTTGAGAAATTTACTTTCCAACTCTTGACTTGAGAAATTTACTTTCCAACTCTTGACTTGAGAAATTTACTTTCCAACTCTTGACTTGAGAAATTTACTTTCCGACTCTTGACTTGAGAAATTTACTTTCCAACTCTTGACTTGAGAAATTTACTTTCCAACTCTTGACTTGAGAAATTTACTTTCCAACTCTTGACTTGAGAAATTTACTTTCCGACTTTTGACTTGAGAAATTTACTTTCCAACTCTTGACTTGAGAAATTTACTTTCCAACTCTTGACTTGAGAAATTTACTTTCCGACTTTTGACTTGAGAAATTTACTTTCCAACTCTTGACTTGAGAAATTTACTTTCCAAATCTTGACTTGAGAAATTTACTTTCCAACTCTTGAGTTGAGTGGAGAGTCAGAGAGAATCCATGCAAAAATAAACTCAGTATGATTATAAAGATATCCATTGGTTGATTGGTAGTGAGGAATGCCCTCCTTACCTCATTCATGCAGGTTGTGATGCTTTTTAACCTCACCACAACACCACTGAATAAGGTCAGGAAGCACATCCGTTGCAGACACTTCCGCTCCATGTGACCACGTGTGCAACTTCCTTCCGGTGTGTGCCCTCTGCAGGACAATCTTCAAAAGGAAATACTCAACAGGGCACCCCCCCGGGACTTTATTAGTCATGTATCGAGAGACATTACGACTGCATAATATTTCATGGTATATATGAGAAAGTATATATGCAAACAGTGCACATCAAACAAATGACAGCAACGTGGTCAAATGCTCCAGCAGTGTACCGTATTTCAGACCCTGACATTTGGAAATTCATAAGGCACATTATGGAACAATATACCTTAATTTCTTATAAGTATATATCTCTCATAAAAGTGCAAATTAGTATTCCAAGTAATCACTAATCTAATCCTCCTTACTCACAAATGTATGAAGGATCTAAACGGATAACCTGCAACCGCATCCAAAATCAAACAATTTGTTTCTTACAAAAGCATTTGACAGTCTCAACCACTCTTATGCCACATGGACCATATGATGCCCATCCCTGAACAGCTCACAACCACAATTTGACCCTTTATGAGTGACTCAAGTGAAAATTTAAAAAAAACTCTCTCAGACATTTCCTGACAGGTGCGAAATCTGACAAGAAAAATGCATAAGCACCAGAGAGACACTTGTTATATATACCGACAGAATACCATCATTGTGTGGACTTTAGAAGGGACTTTCAGAGAGTCCAACCCACACTAAGACAAGTTTCAGTTAAAGTTTATTTGAATTTAACCCTGTTCTAAAATGCAATGCTAAATGAGCAAGGATTTTAGAGTTAAAAATAACATTCAGCATTGGGCCTACCATGTATAATACCATGGTACCTCACGTTATGAGCTACTGAAAACACAGGTCTATTCAATGATTGAAAAGTTGAAGCATGTATCTACAGAGCAATGCATGTATGTAGGGAAGAAACCTAGGGCCATGTGCAATACAACAAAATTGCACAAGTCCATATACAGGCCTGCTCCACTAAAGTCCAAATATGCAACCTGTTGATACAAAACGGAAGAGAATGAACGAGTAAAGACTCACCAAATGTAGACATGACTATTCAAAGGAAAAGGTCCTGTAGCATGAGTCCAGGGCAATGGCTGGTGGAGGCAAGTTTCAAATGATGGCTACAGTTCAGGCTTCATAAGCAAGAGATGTAAGCATGGTGCTGGCCAACTGACAAGTGATGGCAACCTGCAGCCAGCTCCCTTGATATCCCCCACAACTGCTCATCAATAAAACATGCTCAGGGGAGCACCCCCCCCCCTCCTATCCACCCTCTTAATTACCCGCCACTCTCAGCTCCGCCCACTGCGCATGTGCAATGACCTATCACGCAACTGACCTCCACGCATGCCCTCTCCATGTCTCTATACTTGGTGCTCTCATGGACCTTTTGCTGTAATAGGGCATTGCATGTATCTCCTGGTATATGGCCCATCACGAAATGCAGAAATTGACACAAACAGGCCTCCCAGTCCACATTGGATTGCCCTAAATTAATATAATCAAGTGCAAATAGCACAACTCCCAAAAGCAACACTCTAAGCAGATCTAAAAGTGATCTGAAAACCAAGTACAAACAGGCCACTCCAAGAGAACAAGAGAGCAGTCTCTGTTCCAATGCAAGCACTGAATGTAATAACATCCAGGATGGGGGCTCGGAGATTTTTTTTAAATAAATAATTTCTTGCTCAGTATCGGTGAAATAAATACTTTCTGGGCATTTTAAAATAATTACTGTAGTAGTTACCGTGAAAATAAATAATTTCCCACCGAGGAAAATTCAAAGCCTCCCCCCCCCCCCCCCCCGATTATTAAATGGTCATCCCCTAAGCCTCGAACTTTCAGTAGACCTACTTATTATATTTAAGAAACTGGACACAAGACAAATTTATAATTTCAGATTAGTATATCACTTGCATCTTATTAACTTGAAATATTAATGTCAGTGGATATACATGCATTTGAAGAATTTAAGTTATTAGGCTCTGTGATAAAATTGTCAAAAAAAGCTCAATTTTCAAAAGACCCTTCACAAGAGTATACAATGTAATTCACACATTTGTTAACTTAGCAACATGTGTTATTATCTGAAGTATCGACATGAGCAATTAACACTTTGATAATAGCACTTGGACATTGACAGACACATGTTCCATCTCAGATGTCCATTTTGAGCACCCCCCCCCCCGCCCTCCTCCTTAATACCTCCCACATGGCCACATGGATGTCTGGCGCACGTGTACACTAAAAATAGTTTGTATGAAGCCAAAACTAAATAACAAAAGCCACTTGATGTGCAATTAGTAATTTACATAATGGCACATGGGCAATTAAAATAGATTGTTAATTTAATAGTCAATGTACACACATATATATACAATGTATAACATTGTCAATCAATATCCTCATTGAAATTTGGTTGTAATTATGTCACCGGCCCTGATAATAGTCACAGCATTTTTAAGTCAATTAAGTGTTAATTAAGAGGTAATCCCTACTCTGGTGTGATTAAATATATTTCCATATTTTTATTTTATTTCATGTAAAGTGTTATGTGGCAGAGTACAAAATGTATTGCAGCGCTGTAAACTTAAATAAAGTGTTAAAGTGTTAAGTGTTATAATTTTATTCGACATCGGAATAACACATCAAATAATAAAATACACAGTAGGATATCACTGAGAGCAATTGAATGGATGTCTCAAATTTTATCTTGTCTGTTTTGTGTTTCAATTTTTTTCTCAGTTGTAAACCACTAACATGCTGACAAAGGATTAGAATATTCATTGGACAGCGGCTTGTCAACTGGGAGTGAACTGAAAGATGAATCGTTTAATTTTCATGGAGTGATTGCTTTTAAAACCTTCATTTTTTTTGCCGACATTGAAAAAAAAAACATTGAAAGACATACCATTTAAAATATATGTCCATGCAGCTATTCACTCAGTAGAATGCTTTATTTCACAACTATATTCTAGAAAGAATTAACATCCTGGCTGATGTCTTTGCATGAGGAAATATGGTTTCCTTTGGTTAACCACAACATTGGATAAAAATCTACTTGAAGTTGAACCATGAACAATCCTTTGTTTTGCCACCTTTTTCTATCTCAGTGTAAATTACTTATTCCAAGGAAATTGTAGTGACACCCATTGACAGAGAAGGATGGTGGCAAATGGTTGGCAAAATCTATGAGAAATTGTTGATATAAACAAGTCTTTTGCGAAGAAAGAACCAGGAAATGGACGGAAAAACGAATACTCTGCATGCCCTCAAAAATATAAATATATCTAGAATGTGAATGCATTTGTTACATTCATTAAAATGTTGGTGTAAGTGAAAAATATTAAACAGGTGAGGTGCTCAACAGTTTTCACAAATATAGTACACTCTAAAAAATTTCGGGACAAAATTGGTTTTTTAGATTCAAAATGGTTTTTTGAAAAACCAAATTTCAATGCAAAAAACCAACATGAAATTTGGTTTTTCAAAAAACCATTTTGAATCTAAAAAACCAATTTTGTCTGAAAATTTTTAGAGTGGAGAGCTCCAACACCTCTTTTCTGAAGCGGTAGGTGCAGAACCTGCCATTAGGGTTAGTGATGCACCGATACCACTTTTTAATTCCGGTCCGATACCGATCCTGGTATTTTGTTGCCGATTCACCGATTTCCAATACCACTCCAATACCGATACCAGTACCATTGGTTTTAAAATGCAGAGTAGTGCTACCGATCTGATACTGCTTTTTAGTGCTGGATCGGCACCGATACCGATCCTGAGTATCACATCGATCGGTACATCCCTTTAGAATTAGGGTAGCATTTGCAAATCTAAAGTGGGTTCGAAATCCAGACAGACAGCAACCGACATAAAGACATTACACTATGAGTCCATGACAATCGAATATAAACAGTGCAACAGCAAATGAAAAATCATCAGACAATTCACCTAAATTTTACCTTCTCTGTGCCGTGTACAAACGAAAGTTATCTCTAAATGATACAGCAGCAACAATGATGAAGCTGAGCACAATCCCACTTTATCCTGACCATTCCCAAGAACCCAAAATTAGCACAGATCCCTCAGGCACCCCATGGTCGGATTGCATGATAACCTCCTCAATCCTCATATCCGAAAAGTTTTTTCTCTCGTATAAACTCCTGTTCTACATTTCTACTATTTTTTTCTATAACTTTAATCAATTTCTACATAAAGGGTGTGAAATATTCAACACTCTTCCAACTACCCAACACCAGAGAATATTTCAACACATAGGAGAATAACTGAATAAGGAAATGCCATTTATCATTGCTGCATTTCTGTTTCACCCCCTCCCTCCATGCATGCACCCTAGTCATGCCATTTACCAATTGATCTTTGATATTTCATAACAGCGATCACTGACCGCCCTAAAAGCTTCCATGCCTGCTCTTTACTATGATTATCCCATGGACTTATAGTTCATCCAAAATTATCCTATAAGGTTACGAGTTTTTCATCAGAAGGACTTCATTTTCAGGTACTGCATACTGCACAGCACACTGCCATGATCGCCATTGCATTGACTGATTGTTCTGACTGATTGACATATAGCAACACAGGATGGATTCAATAATTAATTAATGTGTACTGCAAGAGAATTTATTATTTTCGGCAATTAAACATTATCAACTTATCAGGGCCAACGCTTAAAGTTAACTGATTGCTGAGGGAAAAAACCAGCCCGGATGACCAGTTGCTCAGACGCCTTGGAAGCAAACTGGGCCTCAGCCTGCAAGTAAGAAAATATCAAAAGACTTTTTTTTTTTAACCATTCACACACAAAGGAAAGAAATGGTCATAAAAGAACTGTATCATTGTCGATTACCTGCCCACCATGGCAGTTGGCAAATAAGCAGGAGCCCTTTTATTTCTGGAGCAGGGGGGGGGGGGACCACCCATGTCAGTTTGACTTTGGTTGAATTCAACCCAAATTGTTTCTAGAACAACCTGTTTACTTGGACAGATTGCCTTTAACCCTGACAGCATAAAAACAACAACCTGTCACAGCCAACACAAGTGGAACAACAAATGATCTAACTTCCACCAGACGACAAAATGTGCCAACGTCTTGACAGAAGACGATGAGTGACGTCACTTACGTCTGGGGTTCCATTTTGCCAATGCACGTGCTGAGAGCAGACGACGAAAAACACAACACAGGTTCCAAGGAAATGAACACAAAAGGAGGAAAAATCAGATCTACTTCCGCACAAAGATTGAACAAAGTGAGACTCAAAACTGGTCAAAAGGAGAAAAGAATAAACAACACCCATTGTGTCACCCAAGGAGAACAAAAGATCAAAAGTCAAGGTCAAGTTTGCATCAAATTTATGAAGTGCAAAGTGAACTGTACAGAATTTCAATTCAGGCTCAAATCAAGGATTAATAGACAACACTGATTTTCTTGGAATTTCTCTGTGAATTTCTCTCCCAGTAATCGGTCAAGCCCTAATCTCACACATATATATCCTATAAGGTTATGAGTTTTTCATCAGAAGAACTTCATTTTCAGGTACTGCATAGTGCATACTGCACAGCATGTGCACTGCCGTGATAGCCATTGCATTGACTGGTTGTTCTGACAGATTGATCTATAGCTACACATGATGGATTTAATAATTTATGTATACTGCATTGGAATTTATTAATATGTAAATGGCACAGCCATGAAATTCGCGCAGCTCTTAAAAAGTTTTTTTTAGTTATTACCATAACTTTCATTAAATTTATTTCATGTTCAAAAGGCAATTATGTTACTGTTTCAAAAAAATTGAAAGACGGATATATAGAGAGAAATTTAGACAAGAAACTATTAGAAAGATAAAATAGATCAAAAATACAATATATATATAGATAGATAGATAGATAAGATAGCAAATAAATAGGATTAGAAATAAATAGAATTGATAGTTAATCAGCTAAATAATAAAAACTCACTAAAAACAAGACAACACTGGAAGCTGCCAAATTTAAGTCTATGCTAGATTGTTGATATTACATAATAGTGATAACAAAAACAATGACATGATCTGCATGTAGATTAATTGCTCACTGTTACACAATCATCAGTTGACAAAGATTATGTAACCTTAATTTTGTTAAGATTTCTTGTTGTCTGTTTTGAAATGAAATGAATCGCATGTCAATAATTTAATTTAGCTTGTCAAAGCTTATAATTAACTATTCCATAAAAATAATAGATACAGGGAATATTAATATAGAGGGCACCACAATGTACAAACCGCTTGGTTAAAGTAGCTCTTTGATGAAGTAGGATGTGAAGGTAATTGAGGAGGTCCCCAAAGGTTTTGGACTCACCAAAATAAAAATGTATGCAGTGTATTGACCCTAAATGTGTGTATTTGTAGCTCAGTGGCATTGTTTCTGGCTGAGCAAGCATCCTTCGCGTGGGCCTTCTCCGTATTCAAACATCTGTGGCTTTTCCAATGGATATGACCAATTTCACCATGCAGGAGAGCCACCAGCTGAATATATAGGCCTACTTCATGGAGTGACTGGAGAACATTCGTTTCTCAATCTTATTTGGTGGACAACGGAAGACTTGCTCGGTACCATTTCCCTGTTTGGCTTAGTGTATTCGGCGAATCCACGCAAAGCAAAGCGAAGTTTGAAATCAGCGAAGCGAAGCAAAACAGTGGCTGCTGAGTCTGCTGAGGTCCCCAGTGCCCCCCTCCTCCGGACAGGTCACGCTGACAGCCTATTCTGACTGCAGCCACTGTCTTGAACCCTTCTCCAGACTATGGAGCTACAATTAAGGGACCTTGTAGCTACAAGACCAGACAGTACAGGCAGGGCAGTTATCTGTGATCTTAGTTATAGATCCATGGTGATAGAAACAACATGCATTAAGCCTATAGGCCCCTCTAGCAGCAAATTCGGGACAAACTTGGAGTGACGGCCAGTGCCATCACATTGTATATTTGTATTAGCTATAAACTTTTTGATCTGTGAAGCTCGATGGTGAGTTGTCAGACTGGTAACTGACACCTAGGTATCATATTTATAGGCCTTAGTATCAAGGAGAAGGGCCTGCTTCTGTTTGTGCCCCTTGGTACAAAGACCTAAAGGCTTAAGTGCAGCGGCTTAGTGTATTCGGCGAATCCACGCAAAGCGAAGCGAATTCAAGAAATGGCAAAGCAAAGCGAAGATTTAGCAGACAAGTATGCAATAAAACTTTGGATGCCTGTATAATTGCAACCATTCAGTCTACAGAATCAGCAGACCCCATTTTGGAAAGTTTAGATGATTCCCCGTTTTCTGTCGATGATAAAGAGGTGTTTTATTCAAGTGAACTGTAGTTACAAAATCATACCATTTCTTAAGCCATGAAGCGTTGTCTTGGCAGGGTGCTGCTACCCACCCTCCTGCACAGTGACCCTGCTAAATCAGGGCATGATTTCACCTAATAAAAGCAAGGGGTATTTTAACTTAAATGAAATAGGCTGGCAGCTGCCTCATTTTTGCAGGGTACCTGTTGGAGGATGGCTGCTACCCTGCACAGTGCTTATGCTCAGGTCCTTCGGATGATTGTATTTTGAAGACTATAGTTACTCCAAGATATTATATAGGCCTATACTATAGGCTATAAATACATGCGTAAAAATTAATGATACTGCTAGTGTTCCAAAAGTCTATGTACACATTCAGCGTGTACAAAAATATAAACAGAGGGAAAGGTTACTCATGATAAATATGTCACAATACCAGGTTTCGTTCAACACCAAAAACGTTGAATTTGTTAAATGCACTGGTCATGAAATATCAATCTGTGGATTGATTAGGAATGGGGGGGGGGTTATTGCCCTCTGATCCCTGCTTTCTGTGCCTATAGATCTATAGGTATTAGATAATTAGACAGATAATTAGACAGATAATTAGACAGATAGATAGATAGATAGATAGATAGATAGATAGATACTGTTGCCACCATTGACAGATTTGCTTTGTTTTAAAAATAGTAACATGGTCACAGGGGACAGTGAACAGTCCCTTGAATAATTTTCTATATATCTAAGAATGACTCGTCTTATGGAATGTACACCCGAGTATGGGCAGCAGCTCGGCTGCAGTCTCAATCCACCCTGCATGTAGCGTGACCTGGCCAGAGAGAGGGCACTGGGTCAGACTACATGGTCAATTTGCTTCGCTTCGCTGATTAAAACTTCGCTTTGCTTTGCGAGAATTCGCCGAATACACTAAGCCAGTGCGGCAGGCCTGTCCCTTCAATTACTACTGTAAGCATCCAATGAGCCTTCAATTGGTTAATAATATCATGCCAATTTGATATGTGTTCAATGTTCAGTCATTTAGGCCTACATTCTATAAATTATATTCATCCATATTATTGGCCTAAAACAAATAAGTTGTGTCTTTCAAAGTGCAGTATAAGGTTCCCTGGAAATAACTAGCAGGATTTCGTGTTTTTTCTAGACCTGACATTGCAAATCACTAGAAACCTTTCCTAAATGGACTAATAAACTCAAATGTTCAATAAAAATGAAATACTTCCAATATGTGTTATCATTAAATTAATTTACAACAGACGGATTGAAAGACCAAAGTCGGCAGTTGTTGATTGTGATTAGCCTTGGTAGCTGGTCATTTTCAATAACACTGTGTTGGTCATGATTGCACCTGAGCCAATTGTGTGCCTGAGATATTGGAAAATTGTAATTCACAGGGATTGGACTGCACCCTCAAGTCATCTTCGGTACCAGTTGGCCTGCGAGGGTGCCTCACGTGGGCCATGTAGGGGAAGTGTACCTATATTGGACCACTTAACTCCATTGGTCCATTTCTCACACAGGGTTATACCTAAGAGATTACTTATTGGACCAATACTTAAGGCAGGCTAAGGTCTCAGTGTGTGTCCAGATTGAGGTTACAACATTTGCTAGATTTTGCGTAAAATGTAAATACAAGATTTTGTCCGGGTACCTCAAATTGGACCAGTGGACCTTATATTGGACCACCTATTTATTCTTATTACCCACATTGGGTCATTGGACCAATATAGGCACTACTCATCAAATATATTAGAGAGATCCATACCTACAAACATATGGTAAGTGCAGCCCTCTTGGAACAGTTCTTAGCTTTTCACGATGGTATTAGGGATCCAGGTGGTCCAATATTGGGTGCCACCTGGTCCAATTTAGGTCCGCAAATTCCCATGTGGCATTGAAATAAAGTTATTAAAGTTAACCTTTCCATTTACCTATAAAAGGCAGAATAGCTTCTATACACAATACATCTATAATGGATCGATAATTTTCTTCCCTTTATTAGATCACTTGACCCAATATTGGACCAGTGGTCCAATATGCGGCACCATGAGAGGTCCAATTTAAGGCCCTCGTCAACTTTCAGTTATTACACGTATTCTCTAAAAGCGGAATACTATTCTATCAGAATGCCATCAGTTTTTGCAACAGAGAACACCTACTCTATGTATCCCCTGTTGTTTTAGTCATTGCTGTATACCTGACCACCTGGCAGGCCACCAAACTTTGTTGATTTTTAGAAGAAATATGGTAAAAATAAATAATTCTCAATAATTTTCCGTGTTTGTTGCCTAGAAACTTCCCGTGCCAACTGTAGAAGTTTGTATTCAAGAGGTGTCCACTAAGTATATCATCTGCCTCAATGCATCATCCGGCTGGGAGAAATGATGGTGGTCCAATTTAAGAACCGGTCCAATATAGGTACACTTCCCCTACATGGGGGGGGGGGGGGAATTGGGCCGTGTATTCACTAAATGTAATGCCCCCCCCCCTCAGGCCATTTCTAGATACGCCCCTGCATGTACTTATAGGTTATTACATGGCCAAGAGCTGTATCTCCCTGGTATCATCACCCAAGACCCTGTATCATCCCGAGACCCGAAGGCCATATAACCTATTTATCCCATGACTTTTATTTTTGACTATTAAACCTTCAATAAATAGATCTCCCATACATTAAATAAATGACAAGTGTTAATTCAGAAGCAGACCTGACACAAATGACTTTCATAGCTGTGAAATACGCTGTTATGGGGTTTTACTTATATCCTGCAATAATTTTACCTGTGATTTTTACACAATTTTAGTGTGATAACTTCAAATTCTCTAAGTTGGGAGCAGCAGTTTGTTGTGACGTCATCAGCAGCCCATAGTGATGTCATGACATGAACAATCACTACCCATTGTTTGCATAACAACGTCAGATAATTTTGTGACGTCACAACTGCATGGCCAAGAGCTGTATCTCCATGACGTCATCATGGTGATTGGAGATGCTGATATCTTCCCTCTGAATTGGCCAATCAGATGGCTCAGATTTGGTATCTTCCCTGCTAGACTGATATCTTCCCTCCAAATTGACAAAGGGCCTGTATATATATAGACTTTTATTTGACAACGGAATATCACATTGATACATGTGTCATAAATCAAAATTAAATAAATCATATAAGGAAATGAATATGTACAAAAGAGGGATACAACATCAACAAAAATACAGACAATACCCATACATAAACACAAATTTCTTGTGCCTGTATCTTCCCTCTGTTTCAGGGAAAAGGGTTAGAGATCTTCCCCCCTCTAAAAATATCACCCAGGGAAAAAGGCTTGTATGAGGGAAAAAACATGCTTGGTCATGGGATAAATGACTGGATCAGTTCGCTTCGCTTCGCTGATTAGAGAGTTCGCTTTGCTTTGCGCAAGTTCGCCGAATACACTAAGCCCACTGTTTGGGTTCCTTGGATGACATTAGAAATCAATTGAGTGCTGTTTGAGCACCTTCTGGTACACATTATTTTGGACAAGCCTAAAATTGTTTTTGAAAAGAGGGGTACATGAATTCAGAGTCTGCTGGCCCAGACAAAAATGAAGCAATGAAGCTACAAATACACATGCACAGTGTGACCTTAGGAAACAAGGCATTGAATAATTGTTTAAACTGTATTTCTAAGGTGTGACTGTCTCTATACAGGGCTACAAACATTTCAACTTTCTTAAAGATTGGAGAAGAGGTTTTTGAAATATTAAAATTTTAGAAAGGGGAGTAAGTACTAAAAGGGTTAAAAAAGATTAAGTCCACCTTGATTTTAATTTTACTACATTGCGGAAAATATAAGGTCAGTTAGCAAAATTTTATAACATTTCAAATGGTTCATACTGGGAACCATAGATCACCAGCCAAATTTTTCGCCTTCTTGTCAGAATTTTTAGTGTTCTCCAAGCCTGTTCTCCCATACGCCTCCTAGGGTACGCCTTTGCTTGGCACCACTTGCCGTTGGGAAATCGCAATAAAAAGGGCACAGCTGAACTGAAGCATCACCACCTATGAGAGATGCATGCATCATCCGCAGAAAGATGCTGAGACAAGAATTATGGATCTCGAAATTGCACAGCAGATGAACAGGGCTACAACATCAACTAGGGATCGCTAAAAAGATGCAAGTGCTAGATACGAGTAGGCCAAAAGACGGTTCAGGTCAGTAGCTTCACTCCTGGGGATGTGAAAAAATAGTAATTTGAATATGACTGGGTTAAGCAGCCATCACTGGCATTATTCACAGTGGTTGTAATTAGGCCCTGGCCTCATTGTCCATTCTTATTCTATCAATGCCCACCCTTGCTGTCCAAATCAATTAATTAACTGCGGCTAAAATGATGGCACTTTTTAATTAAAATGCTCCATTTGGCCACGGAGTCGTGGCATGGACCTACAAAGTGTCCTGAAAGTCCCCAGGGCAGTCAGACTAACACTTTCATGACAATGAAACACCGCATGTGGCGGATCAAGGGGGAGCCCCCAGTGGCGGATCCAGGGGAGGGTCCTAGGGGGCCCGGCCACCCTGCCCCCCCCCCAGACTAGTAAAATGTGGTACCGTTTTGAAGAAAAATGCGATGACGAGGGCTCGTGAATGCCGAAAGATGCCATGCCCCCCCCCAAGTCTAAGAAGCCTTCCTGTCTGGATCCGCCACTGCCCCCTCCCCATCCTCAGCTTGCGAGGGTTCCCCTCCCCCAACCACTGAAGTGAAGTAGCATTTTGAAAAAATACATGCGAGCTGCGAAATACTACCCCTCCCCCCAACTACTGCAGATGTCTGGATCCGCCACCGCATTCTCAATTGACTTGACTTGTGCTAGAGTATCCCGGATCAGCCGGGGCAGCTCGACCACCATCTTTGTGGAGAGAGCTGCACTTTTATTTTTTGGTGACCGCCGTATGATGATGAGATGAGAAGACTGGGAGTCTGGAACATACCCTATTAATTCAGAGATGCCCAGGGTCTTTCAGTTGTCCCAGCATAGAATGCTGGATACAACCCGCCTCCATTTAATGTCCCATGGGCTCGGACTAAAGTGAGTTCCCGGGGTGAGATTTGAACCCACGCCCTCAAAGCCAGTGGACAAGCAGTCTTGACCATTAGGCCATGGGGGAACATGTTGGAGTCAAACTGTCATGTAAAGACTGTGCGACAGCAAACCCTCGGAAAAAGGAAAAGGCTACATGAGAAGGCAGCAAAGCTGAAATATTCAATTTTGCACAACTTGGAAAAAGACCTATAGGCCTACCTGTAAGTTAAAGCGGTCTTCTCCCACTTGGAAGGACCAGGTACGTATCTTCTATTTCTGTAGCCCTGAGGAGTGGAGTCGTAGTTGACCCTGTCAGCCATGCCACACCTGGGCGACTGCATCTTCTTCGTTGTGGCTGCATCTAAGATGCCGGTTATCGGTAGATGAGCATAACTCTGGAATTTCCTGATGGCGTTCTGCAGGTCCTCGTCACTCCTTAGGGCCCCGTGCTCCATGTCCGACATTGGCAGGTAGCCGAACGTTGAGAGGTAGTCCTGTAAGCAGATGTACTAAATGTAGACATTGTTTCATGAAAATGTTTTATGTAAATGTTTCTTGTCAAAATATAAATACTTCCATTCTATTAAATTTTATAGTATTAAAAATATCAGTTCATATCAATAATTTAAGGAAACCGTTTTAAGAAATGTCAACTCAAGAATTTTTTTATTATAAAGATTTTGTTTTCCTGTGACTCTTATCACAGTGAAACACTTTGATATAGGATTAGAGTGGACTGTGGCTCTGTGAAAATGGCACTTCGTGTGTTTGACATGATCAAACCCAATACTTTCGATGTTAATTTGATTGAAGGAGACTTATCCCACTTGTTGGTGACAGCCAAACGAAAGGATTATGCATCTGATTTTCACTCTAAAATCCATTATGAGAAGTCAAATGGCTTTCTCTTGATCATGACTAATCAAACAGCCTCTATGTTTCCCATTTTGAAAGTAGAGAAGATGACACTTCATCGGCTACCATGAGTCACAAAGTGCCATTTTCACAGTGCCACAGTCCACTCTAATTAGAGTTCTCGCCTCTGGCGATGAACTCTTTAATTTTCGCAAGCATCTTCAACACCAGTTAGATTAGTCAAGCCAGCTTGCAACACATACCTGTTTGTACATTCAACCACTGTTCATTTAGGCAATAAGGGTCTTGCCTATCCAACGGTTGCATTTCTATGTGGTTATTGTAGATGTAGCATGTGTAAGGACAGCCTGTTCACAGGTAATTTCTCCTGTCCAAAAAAACTTTCTCCAACATTTCAATAATGATCAACCATGCGCCAAGTGGCCGTTTTCGGTACTAACTCCCTCTGGCCATTCAAACTGCAGACAGCAAGCTGTCAACAGCCCTCAGCATGGCTCTAGCACTGTCTGGTAAGTTTGTTTCTTTGACTAAATATGTAATTCTACTCTACAAACATGATGCTGGCTGCAGGATAGATAGCAAAACCAAGTTTTAACAGCAGAATCCTGCCAGAAGTATCCCTGTTTTGACAACTTTTGTGTATTGACAAAAAGTAAACAAACTGCTTGCATTGTGCATGGCTGGCTCAATGCATCTACTCACTGACAGCTGCTATGATGATATGATCTGATAAATTGCAACCCTTGCTAGTTATTATAAATTAAAAGCTATCTCACATTTCATATTCTGTCATAATCATAGGCTACAGTCTGAGTCAAGGCCATGAGCATTGGAACACAGTACTAATAGGCCCTGACTTAGTCCTACTGATAGGTTACACTGCCTTGTAGAAGGTCCTGCATTGGGCTAACATATCAACTCTTCTTTGCAACAGATAGGCTATAGCCCCTAAGAAATGTATACAGGTGCTGTTTGTTGACAGTGTCAGTGTTTACTCAGGGACGTATCCAGAAAATGTCAGACTGTTTACAAATGGAAATATACTAAAAATATCCGATTACATTTTTTTAACTTTAAAATCTACAGGCCCACCAGGGGGGGGGGGGGATTTGAACCCGATAAACCCCCCTCAGGATCTGGTACTAGTTGACATAATTTAATTTTACTCTTCTTTATGTCTTTCAGCATCTGGAGTGGTGGTCAATGTCTGATGTCCTACAATACTGAGCAGGAATATGGCATCAATGTTATAATAAATTTGATAATATATTATAATATATTGTAATAGTGAAATGATTATGATTGATAATGCAATAGGCCTAGTTGATTGCAAATTAAAATTTTGATCTCGCAATTAGCAGTGGCATAGCCAGATTTTCTCCGGAGGAGGGGGGGGGTTGGTGGTAGGGTGGGTAGAAAGGAAAATAAGCGAACGTGGAGTGGGGTATGGGGGGGAGGCGCAATTGAAAATATTAAGGATTAAGGAAATTAAGATTTAATGCTAAAAGGTACAGTATAAAATATTATAATAACAGAAGCAGTTCATTATTATTTTCAAATATGGTCAATCCTCAGAGGAGGGTGTGAATGGCCGCAGGGGGGTCACCTGCCCCTCCCCCCGCCACTGGCTATGCCACTGCATGTCGAACAGCTGCTGTTAAAAACAATTAATTCAACGATATTCATTGTTAATTGTGCAATGCATTGTATGGTAATTTTAAGATAGAAATGTTAGAAATTAACAAACATGTAATTTAAGCTTGATAGTGTATAAGATCAAAATGTCAGCGTTACAAAAATGTATAAAATATCACAAATTCCACTAAGCTGTTGTCATGGAAATATATTTAACAAATATCCTTTGACTTTGATCTGTATTAAAATTCACACCAAATCGAAATAATATGAATTTCTGTTGACTTTACTAGACTTGTTGCAATTTCATTAACTAGCTTAGAAATTAGTCCGTGTGTTTTAATGTTGAGTACTGTCCTCAAGTGAGGTTGTGGCCTATTGGATAAGGCATCTGTGATTCTGTGTGACTTCTTCTTGAACCAATAAATCACTGCAATTCAGCCGTGTTGTTGCACATCTCATGACCTGACTGTGAAGTAATCAGAATTCTATTGTGTGTAGATATTTATATATGAAAAGGCAATGGTATGGTAAAATGTTATTTATGGTCGTTTTAAGTCGGTCAGCACATTGCCTAAGCACAGCTTCTGTACGGCATTCATAGAAATAAAAATAACAGTCAATACAATACATAATTTACATTATACCCTTAAAGTCCATATCTGCCCTGGGTTATAAAGCATTTGCCATGTGATACAAGGAATTTGCCGTGTGATGCAGGATTTAGTGAGATATTCCATAGGTACGGGAGGGTCGACATAAAGAGTCGAGGGCAGATACGAAGGACTGATGTCAAAAAAGATAAATTATGCATCATTAAAAGGTCTCAAAAAGACAGGTAACAACTTACTAATAAGCCACAAATAATGTCATTATGTAAGCAATAATACAATCAGGGATTTGCCAATTGTGCCTTGTTGGCATTTGTTGCATTGAATAACATCTAGTGTTATTATTTAAGGTTGTTACAAGATCAACATTCAACAACATAGCTATTCAGTATACCAAAATGATTTGAATAATCAACAAAGTGTATAATTTAATAACAAACAAAACAAAAATTAAAACTAAATAAGCATAATGCTCTGAAAATAACATATTGGTCATTTTCGGCAGTGGTTGTCTAGGTAATTGGCCGCCAATTGCGATGGCTGCCAGGGCAATTGGCCACCCTAGATATTTAGCAGTCCTGGATTTTGTACAATACACAATCATGTCATGGGTTATTTCCGTTTGAGAGTTTGGGGGGGAAAAAATCTTCCAACCCACTATGGATTAAACGATATATAGGAGACGTAGGAGACAAAACAATTTGGTTTGGTGGGTCTGCCCAAAAAGTATTGCTGATTGCTCACATTGCTTCCACCCCTCCTTCCACTAACCACGTCCACATAGCAACCCACACACATGGCGAGAACTCTCAATTCGCATCGGTCCCGATCGAAGCTCTAGTTCTATATCAAAGTGTTTCGCTATAAGAAAGGCAACACCGAAATCTGACTTACACAAGTTTAGGTTAAATTAGGTAAAAACAAAACGAGTCTATTTTTATTTTCCCTTGGCATGGGCCTGCAGGGGCACATATCTGTAGACGTCAAGCATCTTGACCTTGGTCCGACATTTTGTCTTACGGAGAGAGAGTTCTGGTCAGACAAATTAATGTGTCGTCAGACAACATAGTAAATTTAATCTATAATTTTTCAAATGGTTGAAATGCATTTTAGTGGACTACATTGTATTGTTCTTTGATTTTTAAAGGCGGTTTTGCGACATAGCAATTAAGTTTCTTGAGGTCTTTCTATACAATTCAACATCAGAGAGGACTAGCACTTACAGATGATTTCATATTTGTAGACATTTCTCAAATAACAAAATATTTAGCAAACTTTCTGGTCTGACATCAGAAAATCCTGCCAGGTGATTGGTCAAGTTGCCCATTGCGTGTCACTTTTTTCAGCTTGCTTCAAGCGAGTGATGTTTGCTGGAAAAATGATGTCATAATTTTGACCAATAGTATACAGCAAAGGCCTACTTGGTATTGTGGCAGTTGTTCACACATGTCAATTAAACTGCAATCCACATGAACTCTTTCACTTCTTCATGAACAGTTGTATTTCACACTCCTGTGTACAACAGGCTAAATAGAATTGATGACTTGAGGGGAATTGGGAGTTTTTCCTGACGGAGCACCAATTTTTCACACATGTTTCAAGGGGGGTACTTATTACTCACAACATGCTTTAGGGGGTATGAAATTTTAATAAAAGAAAAGGGGACATACTAAAAATCCACATGGAATGTATAAGAGATACAAATAAGCATGAAACCAAAGGGGGTATAAATTTTTGATAGAAAGTTCCAACAAAACTCCCCAGAATCATAAATTCTGAATGGTCCCTCAGGACAGGACGGTAACCCAATGATGTGGTCAACATATATATCTGCATTCATAAGAAAATCCCAGTGGGAATCAGATCAAGGACACCACGATTGGCAGCCCATTGTCCTTCCACCTGAGCTGAGCGCCTCTTCTGAGAAAATGTTACATTCACAATTATACATGTTTATTTTCTGTATAAACAGTCATTGCATGTGTAAGGTCCTGCCTGGACTCTGTTTACCCCATTCTGGAATGTGGTCATGTGACCAGGGGGACAGTGTGTAACAGGGAGCAGGGCTGGGCAGCATCACTCTAGTAGCAGCAGCAGTCGAGCTAGGATATATCTGTAGTTGTGCCAGTGCAGGGGGCAGGGGAATAAATCTTTTTAAACTTATACCATTATCCTTTTTACTTACTTACTTACTTACTGGGGCCAACCTTACAACTGGCGCCCGATATGGGACCTGGCATAGTCTTTTTGAAGACCAGCCACTAATTTGGATTTTATTTGGATTTTATTCACGGATTTTAATTTTGCATTTTTTGGATTAGGACTTTGTGTCCAAAGTGTAACTGCCACCCTGCACTGGTAAAGTTTGAATTTTGTTTCCTTTTGTCCTCGGTTGCTGTGCTAGAGTGGATTGTATTGTATAAATGCATTTATTTTGAATTGGCCATGCCTTCCCGTACCCTGGGTGGGCCCAAGCTTAGGCCTAGGCCTTCGCGCCAATCTGCAACGGGTGTGAGAGGGGGCCGATCCTCGACTCCCCACCAAACTCCCAGACCAAGTAACTCTTTGTCTGCTAGTGGGGAATCCCCCATAGCTGCAAATCTGGCTGCTGCAAGTGAGGGAGCCTCTCAGGCCCCTGAGCAGCCCAGCTCAGTTGTGCAATGCACCCCTTTGTCTGGCAAAAGGATGCTGACCAAGAAAGCTCTGACAACTGGGAAAAGAGTGCGGGTAATTGATGGCAGGGCCAAGAAGAAGGCAACAGGGAAAGCTGGCAAGAGGCATAAGCGTGCTCTCGACCAGCCCTCAGCTGAGTCTCAGTCTGCCCAAGCAGTTGAGGCTGATTTTGAGGATGAGAATGAGGAGGATGGGCTGAGTTTCACTGATGAATCCAGCTACTATTCTGAGGAGGAGACCCCATCTCCCACCACTAGGAGACGTTCACCATGTCTTGTTGGGGCTCTGAGCAGGCATGCGGTTGCTCAGGGGCCTGAGGCTGAGGAGGGTGCCTCCAGCCTTCTCAGGGCAGAGACCCCCCTCCCTCCAAGGGCTTCAAAAACGTCGCATAGGCGTCGCAGGGAAGTCCTCCCTCCTACCTTTGATGGTCAGGGAATTGCATTCCATGATTATTTGCTTGAGTTTGGTAGGGTTGCTGCATTCAACAAATGGAAAGAGGATGAACGTTGCTTCCACTTGTGGCGCAGCATCTCAGGCAATGCAAAGATTAAAATTTTGGCCTTGCCCTATGAGAGTAAATTTGACAAAATGGTGGGCCATCTTGAGAAGCTTTTCTGCTCTGACAGAGCAGTGGAGGCCCATAGAACCAAATGGCTGGATATATCCAGGCCAGGGGACATGGATTTGGACACATATGCTCACCATTTGTTGGACCTTTCCAGGAAGGCCAATCCTCTGTCTGCTTCAACGGAGCAGGAGAGGTTTGCAAAGGAAAAGTTCATAGAGACAGCTGGATCTACCAGCATGAGGTTTTGGTTGAGGGCCCTGAGGCCTCAGACATTGCAGGATGCCATTGACTTGGCCACCCAATATGAAGCAGCACATGCTGCTATCAAACCTCAGAAACCAGACTTTGGGCATGTAGTAGCGGTGGGTGAGGTTGAAAATGACCAACCTGCAGCTACAGAAGGACCCTCTAGCCCTACATCACCTAGATGGTGGGCCAGTTGAAACAGCTGATCCTTAGCTGCTTCCAGGGCCGCTTGCAGTGCCTGAGGAGGACCCAGTGGGCTCCCCAAGGGCATACCAGGCCCAAGCGGAGACCCCCTTCCTGGACCCTCAGCTAGCTCTCCAGCTGCTGAAGGCTCAAGTTTGGATGGACAGACTGATTGACAGACTGATGGACAGACGGACAGTGATGACAATAGCCTTGCCAGGTCACCTGTCCAGTCTAGTCTGGACCCCCATGCTGCCACATTTATTCCTGGTCACTTGAGGAAACCTCCTAAGTGTTTTGGACATAATGTGGGCTATGATTAACCTGAGAGTAGCTTTTTGGCAACTTCGGAGGGATGTCAGTTTAGTTTTATGAATTAAGCTGCCAATGTGTGAGATTACATCTGTAATTGGCTCCTAAATTTAGTCTAGGAGGCCAATGTGTAAATTTATATGATACAGTGGAGTATGGATGACTGCCTTGTATGATGTAGCTTGGATTTACAAGCTGCAGTCGGTCTTTGGAGCTGCTGTCTTCTTATTTTGAGCTGAGCATTGCACAGTGCTCAGCTTCACTTTGACCTTGGGAGCCAGTGGCTAGGGCCACTGCTGCCTCATGAGTGTTCATGAGCATCACGTGCATGCAGCAGAGCTAAGCAGCTCCCTCATGCAGTGATGCAGAACATTACTTTGAGGGTCTTGATGAACTGGATTGATTGATTGATTGATTGATTGATTGATGGATCGATTGATTGATTGATTCATGGAATTGATTGATTCATGGATTGATTGATTGAGTGATTGATTGTGCTGTTATGTTGTGGATATGCTATATAGGTGATTCATCAGTCACTTATGTGATGCATTTTCCTGAGGAGTTACAAGAAAGTGAAATTTCTTTTCTTTTCTTGTTTAAAATGCCTGCTATATCTGGCAGGTCCCCAAGAATGCATGGTTGAGTTTTTAAGTGCATTGTGGGGTAACTGAGGAGTGTGCAGTACAGGAACTTCTGTATGACACTTCTGGGGGTGTGGACAGTTTATGGGGGGCCACGTGTGCTTTCAGCTACTGGTACCCCTTTACTCCAAATCCCTTCTCAGGCCCTCACTGATTCTGGTGACCCACTGGGGTCAACAATTTCTCTGAGGTGCCTTGAGGACCTTTGACCTGAGGTGTGAATTGATTAGTTCTCACTGGTCACTCAGACTTGGCTTTCACCAAGCCAAGTGTATGGTGTCATTTTGGCAGTTGGTTTAGCATCCTTTTTAGCTCTGCTGCCCCCTCTTGTTTGAAGCTTGCTTGTTTACTTTTGAACAGCAAGTCTGTGCGTGACAATCTGTCTGCCTGACTAATGTACTCTTGTCTATTTGTGATATTACTGGACATCTCAAGGTACGTGGGTTTCGTCTCTTGTGTGCTGTTCTCCAGCCACTAGTTGACTTGGTAATCAGAATTTATGTCAGTTCTGTGTACATGTGTTAGGGTCCTTTAGCTATAAAATTGACTTCATTTTATGTAAGACTACTGGGTGTGGACCTCCCACGGAGGATGCAGGAACTGGCCATTCCTGTCATCATTGAAGTCCTTCAAAAACATTGTGTTATTGATGTTGAGATGTCCCCCTGAGTGTAATCACTGGGGTGTTGGTTTGTAATGTACAATTAGCAAGGAGTTGTCTGAGACCTACAGGTTTTATTAGATTCTGTAGAGGTGTTCAGCACAGGAACAAAGCTGACTTGGGAGAGCAAGTGCTCTCAGCAGTCAGCTCAGCAAGTGACCTCTCAGCTGCTAATTTGGGAGAGCAAATGCTCTCACAAGTCAGAGGGCTGAGGAGGCAATGCTAGAGGGGGAGGAGGTCCTTCGTGGCAGGGGGGCTGCAGACCTTGTTGGGTCTGGCAGTCAGCCCAAAGTCGTGGGCCAGCAGGAGCTTGTAGAGCCCTACTCCGGCAAGGAGGTAGGCAGATGCAATCCCAAGGGCAACCTTCATTTCTGCGAAGGGCGACAGGAGCTGCGATGCAACTCCTCGTCGCACAGCTCCAGAGTCTGCTCCTGTCCCTAGAGCTGTTTTACAGCCTAGGGACAACCAGGGGGACCTGGCTGAGCAAGTAAGAGCTCTCCAGGCCCAGGTCGACAGGCTCCAGAGGCGTCTGGACAACAGAAACGCCAGCAGAAGTCGCCAGCGGGAGACCCCCAGGAGCCGACGTGGCGGCAACGAAATGACAGGTATCAGAGAAACGGATTATCGCGACGTTGATACCGCCTTATGTGGTGCCAGGGTAATCTGGACTCCCCCCTCCTTCCTCCTCTAAACACAGCACCTGACTTTCGTTTCGGACTTTCGTGTGGCATTTTGTTGACTTTCGAGCCTATATTAGGCAAGAGGAGGAGGAGGTGACCTGGAGGTCAATAAACGGGACACTGGGGAGTGCTGGATTGCTCTGGACCAAAATTTACCAAATGGATTTACCAAGGACATCGAAGAGAAGAAGTCATCTTTGGTATTTGCATAATTGTCTTATTGTTAGGACCTTGACCCCCTGTACTGTGCCAAATCTTTGTATTTAGAATAATTTCGATTTTTAGCTTATTTCTTGTTTTTGTTTTTTTATGTAAAGTAAGATTAAAGTAGGATGTAATCTTTTGTATTAGCGAGTTGATTGCTGTCTGCCTCTCCCCAGGATCAATTTACCCCCTTGATTGGAGTAATGGCACATGAGGACATGTGCTCTGAGAGAGGAGGGGGTAGTTGTAAGGTCCTGCCTGGACTCTGTTTACCCCATTCTGGAATGTGCCCAGCTGACAATGCACGTGAACTTCACGTGATAAACATGGGGGGAAACTGGTGAACATGACATAACTGAGAGTTATCACGTGTTTTTGTTCACGTGAGAAAAACTCCCACATTTTCACGGGATAACCACGTGATGAATGTCACCAGATTAACGCTTGACCATCTTCACCACATAACTGAGAGTTATCACGTGTTTTTCTTCACGTGAAAAAACTCCCCAACTAGACCCCGAAGTCAGTCAAAGTTAAAACTCTGACTTGCTTTACAAGAACTTCAACTGACTAGTTAGCTAAGTTGTTGAACCCTGACTTCACTTGACTTCAACAAACTTCAGCTGACTTTGTGCAATATCCCAGCGCCCATCTGTTAAATATTTTTCAACAGTACTTTTAACTTCGGAAATTTCACAATTTTCGGACATGGATTATTTTGTAATACACAAATGCATCAATTTTTAGGGAGTTTTTATGTTTTATAGACTTTACAAAAGTACTATAATAGTTAGAAATACTTGTGCCCTTTATGCCCTTTTGAATGGTACCAAAACCATTTCTGTGAGATGAAAATTGGCTAAGTTATGCAACTATGGCTTGACTTTAGCTGACTCAAGTCTGACTTGACCATACAGAACATTAACTTGCTGCTTGGGAACCTAACTATGACTTCACTAGTCGACTTTATAGAGTCGACTTCGGGGTCTATCCCCAACATTTTCACGGGATAACCATGTGATGAATGTCACCAGATTAACGCTTGACCATCTTCATGACATAACTGAGAGTTATCACGTGTTTTTCTTCACGTGGTTAACTGGTGAAGATTGCCCCCAAGAAATATAGATGGAGCCACCCGTACTAGAAACACAGCTGTGCACCGAGTTCCGCACTAAGTTTACTTTAACTGAGTTTAAACTAATTAAACAAATGATTATGATTTCTAAATCTGGATTAATACACAGTATATGGTGGAATGATGCTTATTAGCTCAAAAAGGAGCACACATTGGATGTTATCACTAAAGACTAGTCATCCAAAATGTGAATCAAGTATGACTAAAATCCTTGATTCTGGTAACCCTTAAGAAGACTGAAAAGAGCCTCACTGCATCACACTGGTTGTGACGAATTTTCAGCAAGTTCTTGTGGCTTTCACTTCAGCCCCACAGTTATTGAAAGTCCAAGATAATGCTTGAAACAGTCTGAGTTGACTGGCTTGATGAGGAGCTAAGTTAACCAGTTGGAGATTTTGCCTCTTCTCAAATAATTCTAGCTGTTGAAGATTGCCCCCCAGAAAATCCTGTGGTTAACCGGTGAAGATATTCACCAGAAAATCACGTGGTTAACTGGTGAAGATTGCCCCCAGAAAAGCATGTGGTTAACTGGTGAAGATTGCCCCCCAGAAAATCACGTGGTTAACTGGTGAAGATATTCAACAGAAAATCACATGGTTAACTGGTGAAGATTGCCCCAGAAAATCACGTGGTTAACTGGTGAGAAAATCACGTGGTTAACGTTTGCAATAACCTATCAGTTTTCCACGTGATAACTGAGGGGCAATTTCACGTGATAACTCTCAGTTAACCACCAGTTTTTGTCAGCTGGGTGGTCATGTGACCAGGGGGACAGTGTGTAACAGGGAGCAGGGCTGGGCAGCATCACTCTAGTAGCAGCAGCAGTCGAGCTAGGATATATCTGTAGTTGTGCCAGTGCAGGGGGCAGGGGAATAAATCTTTTTAAACTTATACCATTATCCTTTTTACTTACTTACTTACTTACTGGGGCCAACCTTACACATGGATCACCTGATCACTGTGCACTAACGAGAGGGGTACCCTCGCCATCAGGGCAGCCATTACAACACTCCATTCAAAGTAATTTTCTGTCATCCTGAGCTTATTTCATCGAATCCAAAGCTCATATTTGTCAAGCATGTAGTTCAGATGTTAAACTAATCCCAGGACTCATCTGCCATGTGTGATTAGTCACATAATTATCAGATTTTGCAGTTGAAATATATCGTCATGGCGAGGGTAACAAAAAAGCCTCTCGAGGGTAACACCATTTTCAAATATTGTCATGGCGAGGGTACCAACCGAAATGACTGAGATTTACTAGAAAAATTAGATAAATTAGATATGATTAGATAGATAGATAGACAGAGAGATAGAGACACAGAGAGATAGAGAGATAGATAGATATATACACTACTGGCCAAACGTCAGGAAACGATATTCATCATTGAATTAGTGTAATGCAAATCTTTTTGTGCACTGAAATTTGTCTTTTTTGCTTTTAAAAATACAGTTGAGTCAAAACAAGGGGGCGCCTATCTCCGTTAATTGGCATTGACCAATATTTACTCAGTTTGATTCATGCGTTTTTTTAGCAACCTTAAAATTGTAATACAATTTTCTGTAATTTACCTCTAATATGGTCACGTGTCGTAATGTTGTACAATTTCAGAAATTTTGCATTTAAATGATGATTACATGTACTTTTCAAATATCTATTATGCAATATTATACACCATTGGAATGCCTGACTTCTTCTTTATCATATTAGGTTTTAAAAAGTCAACTTTTTAACAAAATGAGGCTTCCAGCCATCAAAAACCTTAGGAAAACAAGTGATTTTTTTGTGTCCCGCGTTACATCAGATTTGAAAAAATCATCTAGAAAGTCAGTTTTCTTGCCAGCGACAAAAGATATTTTAATCTGGTTTTCTCTGCAGTAGTACCTGATTCCTACTTAAGCTCTTGAAGCTGAAATTTTCTATCTAACCATTACAGTTCCTTCTGTAGATCCTTTAACGTGCAGCGACGTGAACCTGTCCCGCTGGCAAAAAAAATTCAACACATTTTCTTATATTTAGTCTCTAGCTATTAATATTAAAGCTAGGAAGTTCAAATATATATCAATTAAATGCTCATAAGTTCTATTTTAAAATGCATTTATCAGATTTTGCTTGCAGGTAAAATTCTTTGTGTGCTGCTTGTCTACTTTAGGCTGAACTTTTCGTAACACTTGCAAAAATCTGTAAAATTGGAGAGGGGTTCTAAGTTTAAACGACAAGAACTCGAAGTAGGTTAACCACACCCTGTAGATAAGGCTATTGCCTAAATGCTCATGAGCTATATTTTACCATGGTATAAAATATTGCTATGTTTTCAATCATTTTCTCACTTCTGTGATGCTCTGAACAAGGCTGAACCAAATGTAACACACACATGCTTGAAGCGTACACGATTTTTTCACTTGATGTAATGGACTTCCAAAAGGACAAAAAGGGCAGGCCACATCATCAATTGAAAAAATAACAACCACATTCGATAATCTTGCTCTCATATAGCCAAAAAAAAGAGATACATATGGGTTAAATCCACAGATAGCTCCAGAATGGTATGCTCACTTGAGATTTTGATTTTTCTTGCACTAGACAATAACTGATTTAAGATATATTAGTAACATGTCATGTAAATATATTATAATATCTTATTTTCAATATCAGATTTTGTTCTCAGGTGTCTTGGTAATGTTTTTAAACATTTAACTTGAGATTTGGACAGTAATCAGGCTTCTGGCATAGTTTTAAACATGATGCCTGAGAAAGGTTTTTTCTCTGTTTCAGTAACATAAATTCATTGACGTATATAAAGTCTTTTGGGGAAGAGGACATATTTTTTGTTGCTTTGATTAGTAGGACCATCTTCTCAACTAACTTCAGTGAAAATTTCATGGGAATACAAGGAATACTTTGTACTTTATAGTAATGTTACTGAAATAAAGTCGTTTTTGAGAAAAATGCCTTTAAAGTTTGAGCTTTACATTGATTTGTATGGCGAATAAAATCAAATGATAAGACAAACAGCCCTAATTTTTGCGAAATTACGCTGGTTTTTGGTTTGAATAGGATATTTAAGACCTAATTTAGAATGTTTTGAAGAAAAAAATTTTTGGTCCAAAACCGCCATGTAACGCAAATTGTACGACCTTGTGACACGCGACCATATCCCTTTTCACGCTCATATAAATTAGCTGCCATGGTATAGTAAGATTGTTTATATAAAGTGGTAGACAACCTTAGGAGGCTGGGTGACATCGTTTTGGAAAGTCTGATGTACCTGCCACAATAATAAAATAAATACAATATGTATTTATGGGTCTATCTAAATATAGTCAAGTAAGAATCGAAGCACCCAGAAGATGTTTTGTGTTTTATATTAATAAAATGGCGTGCCCCACTGTTTCCGTACTTTTGGCCTGCAGTGTAGATAGATAAATAGATAGACAGATAGATAGATCGACAGAATTGTGAGTAACATTTAGAAAAGTTCCAAGTTCCCGAGGACATGACCATGCAGTGCATGCATTACATGCTATTCTTACTTGTTGAATATTTATTCATTTTTTATCAACAAATGAAATAAGTGTCTACGAGTTTGTAAGCAGCAAAAATACTGTATCTACAACTTGGTAAGTGAATACTGATACATAGGGGTGCAAAGACTTCACATACGTCCAAATGAGACTGCATTCCTTGACATTGGCCTACAAATGGACTTGCATTGCTCGGCAAACCAGTACAAAACGAAGCCCTGTTGCGTTCAAATTTAACATGTTTGATTTTTAGATAGATAGATAGATAGTTTTTGTATCGATGTCTTAACCTGTAAAAAAGCTTATATATAAGTATACTTAACAGTAAATCGATTCATCAAGGTTAGGAAATCATTCTGGCGATATTTTTTCCGGGTGAAACGTCATCAAAAATTGTGTACAATGTCAAGAAGGGGCTCAATGCAAAACTTGGCCTAAAATCCTTAATAAACGGTCGATTTTCAAAATTTAAAAACCTGCACATATCAAGTAAACTCCTCCGAATTCAATGCACTTATTCATTTTGCTCTATTTGCAATATTAACTTCGCAAAAAGCTTTTCGGCGCATTACGCTGCAATGATGCAAAGTTTCAGTGACCACAGCAAACCAGTGGCAGATTCATGATTTTTTTTTTTGTGGGGGGGGGGGGTATCTTTCAGTCCTGATATCACACACTCTTAAATTGTACTGAATAACATGTACACTGTGAATGTAGCAATTATCAAACTAATAGCCAAACAGGTGGTTTTACACAACAAAGTTATTTTTTTACACATCCTTGGCTATGTAATATTTTCATGAAACAAGGGGAGGGGCTTTGGAATTTTCTAAGGGCATTTATTTCATAGAAATGCCTATTTTAAGATATTAAAACTTTTCATTGCATGCCACATACCTTTAGGTTCATGGTAAGATTGATACAGTACCCTTTTTTAACGGTACTTTTCTTGTTTATTGATGCATGATGTACTTACAATTTTCATAAGATACTCACAAAATAATAACTAGGTAATTAACAACACAATTTAAGACAAAAATAGCATCAAAGGTAAACAGCTGAGTTACAGCGTAACTATATAATTGCTGCAACCAAGTTAAATAAATAATCTTTTAATTATATTATGTATAAAAAGAATGAAAATGAGAATGGGTATGGATATGGGATGTGATGATTCCTTAAATTGTGGCAAATGAATAAAAGTATACAATTGATCAGTAGGCTATGACTGCAGTACATTTTAACAATAATGTTTTGCAAAAAGCTTTAATTTAGTTTTTTCTTTTAATTGCTCTCACAAATGAGAGGACCTTCCCAGGAAACTTGCATTGTATTTCTCTATGGTGTGTTGTGGGGCTCTTAAATAGTTTCTTGTTCGGGTATAGGCTAATATGTGTGGTTACATAGATTGTATAAATTGCCCAATCTCACTGGTAAACTGCCATATATGTACCTATGGGATATTTTCACTAATTCCAGCTTCACCAAGTCTTCAATTTTCACAATATTCATTTTTTTGTAAAAATCAGATAATCTTTTTTTCTGTTCTTAGTGCATAGCTATACACATTTCCATGCATTTGACTGCAGGCCCTTGCATATATATGGCGACATAGCATTGCATGCTGTAGCATTGCATAAGCATTACAGCCTAAGTCAAAAGGACATATAATTATTCATAAATGGTTGAGTATGTCATCACGTCATACAGTTTGATACAGACAATGCCTGACGTGTTCATTGGTTCCTGAGCCTATCCTTTCACTCTAGCTGTAACCAGTAGTTCATGTTACACATTTTCGGACAATGTGTTCAAACACGGTCCTTGCGTTTGGTGGGAAAGGGATTGTAACTTGTAAGTAAGAACAGACTGTACCTGTCTCTCTGCATATTAAGCCTCCGCACAGCTCGCACAATTATCTGAGGGAGCTTCTTCTTCTTCCCATTGGACTTCCCTTCTGTCTCAGGAGCACCCCAAATGATGGAACCTTATGATGTGGTGCTTTTTGTTGAAGCAAGGAAGGGGAAGGAAGCAGTCTGGTCTCGGACTGAGGTAAGAATGTGGCACAAATTGCTTTCTGCCAAAACAATACCATCCACAGTGAAACTTTCTTAAAAATAATTTTTATGCCTTTTATTAAGCTTTTAATCTGAGATTCACCATTACATGTTTTGATGCTATGATGCTTTACAGAGCTGACTCGTACTACTCTCAAGAAGCCATGTCATCATCATGATGATAATTATAAGTTGTAACGATATACTCATTGAGACTGAGTGTCTGACTATGGGTATTTGAGGATATCAAGTCAAGCTGTAGATTGGTAGACAACCAACTGGTAGACACCAGGGACTACCAACTGGTAGACAACCAATTTACTGGGATGGCCAAGTCGTTGACACAGACTTTTTGGTCAGTATAATATTACCAAGTTGTACAAACTCGTAGACACTTATACAGTCCATTCAATTGCTTTGAGAGAACTGAAACTGTTAATTATGTATGTCACCCCGGAGGAGAGTTAATCTTTATGTTACAACTTCACAAAAAAGTATATCATGTGGTCAGGGCACGTATACCTCGCATGTGCCTGCATATGTAGTAATTTACAGAGCTATGCAGCCTACATGCCCTACAATACTCAAAACTCCACAAATTTGTTTTGAAAGTCCAGTTTAAATTGTATGTATGAGTGTTTCATTGTTGCCTGCTTGTTGTTTCAATTAGTTTCTTTGTAGAAAACCATGAACAATCACTTAAATCACACCGGAAAAAAGTTGTTAAATGATCTGAATAACTTCAGAATTTTATGGCACTTATTGGCAGGGTGAGTGTAAACGAACCCTGCTGTGGGAGGATGGAAAATACCAGGGGAAATACGGCTTTAATATTGTCTAAAAGAATCTATAGCTTGTTGCCAAAACAGAATGGTCAGAGCCAATCACATAACTTTGACACCTTTTATTGCAACTATGTTACTGATTGGAATTTCTGATTACTTCCTTCACAATTGCAATCATGACAATTGTGTCAGCACATGCTCTGATCTTGCACAACAAAGAAAACATTGAACTAACTGATTCATCAACCCCTGACTACAACCATTTGCTGTACATGCTTGTCTTCGTTTCTTGTGTTACCCTCGCCAATGTTTATGGAGGTTACCCTCGCCAACCGGAAGTGACCCTCGCCCCAATCTTACAGTACCCTCGCCACTTCCGGGTTGGTACCCTCGCCTTCTTAGGTTGGTACCCTCGCCAAAATGCTGGTACCCTCGCCCTGCCATTTTTTGTTTTTTGTGGTACCCTCACCTCGAGTGAATTTGAATTTCATAAATATCTTACTTCATCTTGCTTGATTGAGTCTGGCACTTGGCACTGATTCATTCCACAGGCCATTTAACCTGTCTAAACAATTTGAAGACCTCACACCCCCTACATTTTTTGCAATTTCACTTTGAAATCACGAAGTGAGAGTTGTAATGGCCACCCTGATGGCGAGGGTACCTCCCTCGTTAGTGCACAGTGCTGATCCTAATCATCTTAATGCACAATATTGGACTTACAGAATGTATGTATTGAAAATGTGTGAAACGCAAACTGAGACTCTCACTTGAAACTGCTAAGGTCAGTCCCTGATAGGAGATCAATGGCTTAAAATACCATGGTCACCCATGTAAAACGCTATGTCACTTTTCAGGAGAGAGTGGTGTCATACCGTCTCTCGACCAATGAAAATTACAAGAAAAATGATGTATTTTCTACCTCAAATGTCTACAAATATGAAATCATCTGTAATATGACTATTTCCTGTAGAGATTTTGTGCCAGTAAATTTGTCTGACCTGAATTTGACAATTGTCAGAAATTTGCGAAAAGTGCCAGTGATGCCTGACTTGGCTGACCATTATTGCGCTCACTGCTAGACGTAAATATTCCTTTTTATTAAGATGTAACAAATAGCAATGGTAAAAAAAAGATCTGGAATAATATTTTATGGTAGATCTTCTGATCATCTTACTGAAAATCATTCCTCAATCTCCCATCATACACAACATGTAAAATGCGATAAATGTGTTTTTCATCATCTCAAACTAGTTTGTAAGTTTGTAACATCCCTATTACTAGGCCTACCCACTAAATCAGATCAACTGCATGGCATTCCTGTGTATGATTTCACTAGGGTTGAAATTGGAATCAAGATTTTGTTTACCTTGTAGATTTATATGTTCTTTTCTTTTTGTTTTCACATAATTGGAGTTCCTGCTGTTATTGAAACAGGGTTATCTTATTCTTAAGCCAGTTTATCAAAGATATTAAATGAAAAAAAAATCAAAACAGCAAGTCAACAATTTATTACATTTTAATTTACACCAAAGGCCTATCTTCCCACTCTTATTCTTCCCAGAGTGTATCTTCCAGATTATAACCTACAAAGTATAATCATATCTGGAACTGGTCTGCTCTCCATTATAAAGACTTCAAATTGGTTTCTGAACTTCCCCTGGAACATGCAAGGAGGAGGGGGGGGAGGTTTGATTGAAACCAGCCCCTTGGAAAAGGCCATTTCCTGGCTCCACACGGTGCATGCTGAGAGGAGATATTAACCAGTCATGCATGGTTTGTCATGAACGTAATCACCACTGACTAATCAGCTATAATTCCGTCATGAACGTAATCATGCCTGACATTATCAGTGACATACAATTTGCACTCAACAGTTGTTCTCCTGTCATGCAAATATCAGATCTATGAAGGGGGGGGGGGTAAGGGGCGGGAGTAAGATAACCATTGTCACCAGGGGGATCAATAGGTCCAAGTTATCTGTGTTTGTCCATGGAGCTATTAGGAAGGAGGAATAACTGTAATTTGAGAAGGGCAATAAGTCGTAATATACATTAATTGAATCAAAGAATTCAAGGCAAAATTGGCCCAAAATCCTTAATTACCCCCCACAGAGCTGTGTACCTTTGATGTACAATGTGTGTAGCGCTTTAGACCAAAAACCACCAATATTTCTTTAAAATCTTTCTGGTGATTTTAAAGTTCATATCTTAATATTGGTTTAGTATGATGTTACAAAATAATCTCATTTCTCATGAGTGATTGATAAAGTACTCCAAATACAATGTAATGCTTCTGGCTGCTTTCCGACTCCTGGTTGATGAGTTATATGCCTTTTTTCTTTTATCTTTTACTCAATGTACAACAAAAGCCGTTTATTTCCTAAAAATGACACAATAACCATCTTGTAGCCCTGAATTTTCTCTTTCCAATGATATCAAACTTATGAGCGGCCAGGGGCAGCCACTATGATTATTCCCAGTTTAAAAATATTTAATTTTTTCGAAGATAAGCCACACAGAAAGGAAAGTTTGGTATCTACTTTGTGCTCTTCAGTTGTATATCTTGATAAACCATAAAACCAACCTGCATTGAGTCATGCAATGCTTCCAAAATGTAAAATTAAAAGAAATAGTCATACATTTTTAAGAAAAGTTATAGAAAGGGGTAATTAAGAAGCAAAGACTGAATGGAAATTTCAGTGTAATTAGGGTACCAGAGCTACACACATTGTACCTTTGAAGTACCAAAGTGATCCCTCCTTCCTAATAGCTCCATGGTTTGACAGAATCATGTGGCATCACTTTACATGTCCCTTCCTAATTAATACATTAGACCTCTAATATTATTAGGCCCACTATATGTATGGGCAACAGGTTGGAACAGGTGGATCTGTACATTATCCAAAACTTCGCACAAGCTGCTAATCTATCTATCTCTCTATCTCTCTATCTATCTATCTATCTATCTATCTCTCTATCTCTCTATCTATCTATCTATCTATATATCTATCTATCTATCTATCTATCTATCTGTCTATCCATCTGTCTATCTATCTATCTATCTATCTATCTATTTATCTATCTATCTATCTATATATCTATATATCCATCTATCTATCCAAAACTTCGCACATGCTGCTATCTATCTATCTATCTATCTATCTATCTATCTATCTATCTATCTATCTATCTATCTATTGTTACATGTATAGTTTATCTCGCATTGACCAGTCCAATTTATCCAATGGCCAGTTGCAAGTTGAGTCTCCACTTTGTCACCTGCACTGTACACTACCCTGATAGGCTACTTCAAAACACCACTCAGTTTTAATAAAGCACCACCAGCTGACCAATGTGACCATGCCACGACCACAGGGTGCTTGTTGAGTTCATTGTGAGGACAAAAGGGCTCAGTAAATCCCAAGGGAATTCCCCGCCGGAATCTGGGAAACCTCAAAACCATGAAGTGCCACTTTGAGGCGTCCGGGGAACCCAGGATAACCCAAAACATGCTTTGGACTTCCAGGTCGTGCATCAGGTCCATCATGATCGCACATCACAGAAAAGTGGAGATTCGCAAAAATGTATGCACAACAGTTAGTTTACTGTCATGAAGTATGCAAAAACCAGTAGCGGATCCAGGCGGGGGGGGGGGTTGTTTAGGGGGTTCAACCCCCCCCTTTGCCTCTTTAATGTAAAAAAAAAAAATCCGATATTTTAGTATTTTCATTTGTAAACCCCCATCCGATATTTTCTGCATCCGCCCCCGAAAATAGTTCACTCTTACGTGTCGTCTATTTGTATCTACATTTCCTGGCTAATTGGGATTAGGGTATAACGGTTTACAACAATAATTGGGTCTTATAACTGGTGATCATATGAAACTTCCCGGAAGTTAAAACTAAAAGGACAGCATTTAATTTATTTCAATCATCAAATACAAATCATTGCATGGGGGGCGGATTCAACAGTCCATCTTGATCAGACCCAAAACAATGAAATAAACAGAATATAATTAAGGGCATACAATCTTGTGTCAAACCTTGAGGCTACTATGACTATGAGGCTCTATGTGGCGTTGAGTCCCCTTGTCCTTTGGCTATTTTACTTTTGAATTCCCCATCCCTTTGCAATTTTTACCCTCGGCAATGTATACATTGCCGACGGGTATTGTAGTTACTTTGGGAAAATTTGTCCGTCCGGCGGGCGGGCGGGCGGATAACGGGCGTCCCACTTGTGTATTGCCAAAACTATGGGATGTATACTTTTTATTTTTGGGACATTCTTGTATCTTTTATCCTAGTTGTGCCTTTTAGGGGTTTAATCCACATGAGATTAATACTTTTTTCACAATTATTGAAAAATGTGAAAAAAAAAAATTTTGTGTATTGGGTCTCAAGCCAAAACTATAGCATGTATATTTATCATTTTTTGGTAAATATGGTATCTTTTATCCTAGTTGAGCCTTTTATAGGTCTAATCCCCATGGCATTAATACTTTTCTCACAATCATTGAAAAATGTGAAAAATTGTTTTTTTTCTGTTTCAGCCTCAGGGACAGGACTAAAAAACCGCTGTACTTTTGACTCTGAAATTTGCATATTGTATGCATTAAATACCCAGAATGTGTGTTTTGTGGGTCTAAATGCTCTGAGAAAGTTGAACTGATGAAAATTTACCAAAAATATAAAAAAAATACTATTATTTCCAACCTGCATGATTCAGTCATTTTTTCAGTTAAATCTATGAAATTTTCCAATTAGGTGTCTAAATTATGTCTCTTTAAATATCTCAACTCAGTTGGAATGTTGGTCCTATGAATTTAAAAAAAAACCCAAAAATGAGAAAAAATCCCAATTTTCCAACATTTCTGAGTGAAAAGCCAAAATGGTAAAGGGTCAATTATTTAAATTTAAAGCTTATTGTAGTTAGACACACTATGAACTAATATTCAAAGCCATTGCACGAGTTATTGCAAATTTTTCCATTGAAAATGATGAGCTTTCAGATAGACATCCGTTTTGAAAATTTGAGTTTTCGACCGTTTTTGGGGCTCTGCCACCAATTGGGTAATAGAGATATTTCAAATCTGACACCAGAAACTGAAAATACGTGTGCAATTGTCCTAATAACTGAAATATTAGACCTGTAGTTGCAAAATGTGACTTTGTACACTGCTTCAAAATCAGACGAAAATGCATTTCCCGAAAGTTACAAAATCACCCTAAATTTCTAATGGTCATATCTCCATGACTTTTGACAGCACAGACTTCAAATTATGGTCAAGTGCTTAGATTGGGTACCACTACATCTGAGATATTTTTCAATTTTTTTTTGGGATGATGACCTGAGGCAAGTCTCTGATTCTGGCTGATTTGGCATGGCATGACCCAGATGCATTTGTTTGTTAATATTTTAAAATGTTGACAATTTGACATTAAATCTTGAACTTCCAATTATTATAACTTTATGGCTAATATCCGATCTAAGTGATGTAAATTTTAGAAGATAAAGTAATGTCAGCCCCTTTTGTTTAGTTATTTGCATGGAAATTAAATGTGAATGAATCAGACAGACTGGCTCTTGTTGAATGGAGCACTGGAGAAGTCTTGATTATGTAATGTTATGTCAGAGGGTCATTGTCTTCCCTGCTAATTCTTTCAATGACTGAAGCCAAGATCACTGGGGTAAAGACTTCAGTGGATATCAGGCATGGCTGCTCCATGTCTCTGCATTGTGTAATTGTTACTTAATCTTATGTAAGTCACACTTGGTGGTTAAGTGGCTGGCTAATATGCAGAACACATCAAAAGCAGCAGTCACGAAATTATGGAGATATTTTAATGAAGAAAAATGCTTTCAAAATATAATTTTCCAAATCTCCTTTTGTTAGTTAAAATCTACTTTATTCTGCAAATTTCATTTTATTTTACTTAATTTTTCTTCCCTAAAATGACTATACACTCAATACTATAATGATTATCATTAGTTTATTAAGTATATTTTTATGAAAATAAACATGCAACGTATATCAGTTGTGAAAATCATGGCAAACTGGAACTGGATTTTTTACATCTTATTATTGTTAGACAACTACACGGTATGACTGACTTATTGTCTGAATCATACAGGCCAAAAGAAAATGTCAATAGAGAAAAAACTCAAATGATAAATAGATTCAGATAAAAATTGGTTCCCATGGAGATTTGTGGCTGAAATATTATAAGCTGTCAAGTCAATCTGAATTCCAAAATTGCTAATGGCCTTTCAAAACCTTAATTATTGTCTGTACCCAAGTTTTAACTGTTCTCCAAATTGTTTTGGGAGGCGGCCTGTCCTGTTACCCCCCCCCCTCCCCAAACCCCCCGTTCCCACCCTGTAGAATAGCCTGCTGAATAGCCGAGGGTATGCTGCTGTGCAGCCTATGTTTTAAATAACATTTTGAATTTCCTGTCCTTCAGCTCTGGATAGGGTTTATGTCCCCATGACTCTTGGCCATTTCACTTTTTAATTCCCTGTCCCTATCTATCTGTCTATCTGTCTATCTGTCTATCTGTCTATCTGTCTATCTGTCTAACTCTCTATCTATCTCTCTATCTTATTCTCTCTATCTCTCTATCTCTATCTATCCATCTATTTCAATAATTTCACATTTTCCACTCGCGCAAGCCAATTTCTTCATATTCCCAGCCTCAGGCTCTTTACAAAAAAAAGCAAATTCTAAAAGAATTTAAGGTTTAACCTTTTGGGCAACAAACAGCTGTACACAGTGAGACTACAATTGCACAAGTGTTGCTGGTATACAAACAAAACCACGTGGAATAACAAAGAAGTCAAAACATGTGATTTCAGTTATTCAGGACATTGCCACATTGCAAGGATGCTGTAGAAGTCACAAAATTGTTGTCAAAATTTGATTAAATTGTGGTTTATCCAAAATCATGATTCACAAATTCACAATGCAGGTCAGATTCTCTCAACCAGGACAACACAATGTAAATTAACTAAATTTGTAGCCATATTTTGACATTCATGTATATAGATACACCACTGCAATATTATGGTAAATACAATGATCTGTACATACACCATATGGATATTGTTTACAGTGCAATAGCCACTTTCAGCAATAAAAATACTAGAATTGTTATTGAGTGTTTAAAATAATTGCACTCAAACTAAATGTTTGTTTTAAAGACCAAACCAAGCTGCTCATTCTTGACCTTGATGTCATAGAGCTTTCAGTAAGTCTGAACAATTTGTCCGAGGTCTGAACAGCTCCTGACTTGATTTTTGTTGTGCTATCCCCCTGATCAGCCGGAGCAGCTCAACCTCCATCTTAGTGAACGGAGCTACACTTTAATTTTGGCGACCGCCGTATGGTGATGAGATGAGAAGACTGGGAGTCTGGCATATGCCCTATTGATTCAGGGATATCCAGGGTCTTTCAGTTGGCCCATCATAGAACACTGGATACAACCCATCTCCATTTAATGTCCCATGGGCTCGAACTAAAGTAAGTTCTTGGGGTGAGATTTGAACCCAAGCCCAAAAAGCCAGTGGAGAAGCATGCTTAACCATTAAGCACACAGGGGAACTCATGTTCGCTATATTGCGAATTAAAGATATTCCATATGGAATGGCGCAAGCATTACCAGCGACAGATTGAAAGAAGACATGCTATGATGGTATTCCAATTATTAGTATACAAACAGCTATATTTACCTCCATTGGAAGCTATGCAATGAAGCTACCATCATGTATTTTACATAATGATGATATAGGGCTATATGTCTCATCTTTACATGTAATGACATAATACATTATGTTCAGTTATGCACTCTATTGGATCCTCTTAGCCACGTATGCCAACCACATCCAAACCACCCCAAGGCATTATCTCCTGGCAATCTCGCATGAGGAAATGCACTGGTGCTTCATCATTTAGCCAGTCTCCTCCATCCCACACTGGCACACATCAAATGCTCAGCAAACACCCAACCTCAGCTTTCCAAGCTTTTCTAAGCAAATTAAATGCAGACTTTAGAGGCTTGTTGAACTTTCTTTTCCAAACCACTTTGAGGAACCCAAAACAGCCAGTGATATAGGGAGACTACAGAATGCCAAGACTCACGCTGCAGCATAGATGACTTGTATGCATTGAGTCTGATATGAAAAAAGCTGGCCTTTTCCCAACTGTGATGATACAGATACTGTGTAAAACATGACAATTGAGAGTGAAAAGCTCCAAAAAATGAGACCTACATATGTTAATTGTTAGTGTGGAGCTCATTGTGCCACTGCATCCCCTTGATTCATCTATTTTTGGCAGCCACATCATGTAGATGAAGGCATACCATCACACACTGTACAACTGAATTACTCTTCTACAACTTTAATGATCGACAATACAGACAATGTATTTTTGTGCATTTTTATTTTTTAATGAAAGCACTGCCATACCATAGTCACTATTAGTCAGAGAGGATCAGTCCAAATACATACATGTATATATCATTATTTTTTTTTAATTGATGAAATGCACAAACGTCCAAGAACTGTTGAAAAGCACTTAGTTCAGCGGTATAACATACTTCAGTTCCATTTGTATTTTGCATTTCTTCTATCTCGGCCCCTTACACCTGCCCAAAAAAAAACTCAACACCTTCATTTTGGTTGAATGCTTCCCTTCAAATTCTTCTGGTCCCCCACGCCTTCCCCACAAACTTCCAGGCAGGGTGGGGGGGTTACGAAGATCCCATGCGCTTGGTACTGGTAAGATAATATACAAAGAGAAGGTGCAACGTGCCTCACACAATTCTCATTTGTGTACATTTGCTGCTTCCTGTTTCAATTTTACTGCTCTGTGATTGGTGCACACTTCACACCAGGTGACGTCACGACTGTCGTCACCATAGCAACCTCTGACAGTTTGATCTGTGATGTCACAGAACAAGTTGTCCAGAATGCATTGCAGCAGGAAGACATTCTTCACAGAAAACACACTTCTGAGCGTTGCATCTCCTCCGTGGGGGGGGGGGGGTTTTCCTTTCCTCAATCGTTTCTGCTTTCCCCTATCTCACGGGACATGGGACTTTCTAGTATAATATATAGGCCTATCAAGCAATATACTTTGTGTAGCTATCCATATTCCTTCAGGGCACATAGCATCTGAAGTCACAGAACTGATGACCAAACGGATGTGAGGTCATTTGGTAACAACATAGAGCTATAAGGGTTATAAGGTTAAGTTATAGATCCATGGTAACAATATCTCCTCTCTCGGATCAACAGCCACAGTTTTAAATTGGTATAAAAAAGTCAACAGACACATAATAATTCCATTAGATATAGCATCCATTTCATTGGATGGTGCATCACTCACAGAATAGAATAATTATACATGTGTAAAAATTCCAATTTCAGAAAATATTATTGAGAATTGGCATATCTAAAATGACTATTATGGTAGGTTGTAAACAGGAAACAATTCAATATAAATCAATCGAATTAATTTTAGAACAGGAATTCCTGAATAAGAGCATCACAGGAATTCCTAATAACTATTTAAGAGCCCCACAAGACACCATAGAGAACATCCTTTGTCAAGATGCATAGAGAAATACAATGCAAGTTTCCTGGGAAGGTCCCCTCATCTGTGGTTGCACTTAAATGAGCAGTTAAAAGAAAAAACTAAATTAAAGCTTTTTGCCAAACATTATTGTCAAAATGTACTGCAGTCATACTGATCAATTGTATACTTTTATTCATTTGCCACAATTTAAGGAATCATCACATCCCATATCCATACCCATTCTCATTTTCATTCTTTTTATACATAATATAATTAAAAGATTATTATAATTTATTTAACTTGGTTGCAGCAATTATATAGTTACGCTGTAACTCAGCTGTTTACCTTTGATGCTATTTTTTTCTTAAATTGTGTTGTTAATTACCTAGTCATTATTTTGTTAGTATGATATGAAAATTGTAAGTACATCATGCATCAATAAAAAAGCTATCTATCCTATAAATAAGGGAATGAGCAAAATTGAAGTCCACTTTATGCAACAAGAATCAGAGGATTCAAACCGAGGGTTTTTGTAGTGGTTGCAGTGTCCAACTTTTCTGGAATCACTCCACCTTTCTGAATTATTGGATAGCTTGCTGTGTATGAGTACTTATAATGCACCTCTTTTGATAGACCCTTATTCAATACATGTATATACATGTTGACCCCCTGACATTTTTCACAATTTTCTCTTTGGGCCAGATACGACTGATTTTAAGCATTGCAAATCGACTGACTCAACAAATATCTGCTGACGAAAATAAAAGAAGCTTTAATACCCCATAACACTTACAATACCACATGAACAAGAATCCGAGGATTCAAACCCTGGGTTCTGTTGGGAATTAGTAATTAAGCATAAGATCCGTGGATACAAGATCAAAGTAGCACTGCACTGCGAAGCGCAATCAGCTTTGACACCTGTCAGATTGACTTCAAGTGCTGTTTCTCAATGGCAATTTGGTAAACTGAGGGTGAAAAAATGCTTTAGAACTTGCAGAATTGCAATTAGCATTGTTAGATTGCTTCTGAGAATATATGCACTGCAAAAAGCAATTGCCAAATGCATTATAGGCCTTCCTTGAATCGCATGGACGATCGTCACGTGGGAGACATTATAATGCAAAGTCAGCTTGAAAACAGCCCCTCAAGACTCAAACGATCTATTACACAACAAACTACAAAAAAAAAAAATTAGAAAAAAATTTTTTTTTTCAAATTAAAAAAAAAAAAAAAAAAAAAAAACCACGACAAATCATCCCTAATTCCACAACGCATTTTAGTTCACCTCTATATGAACACAAAATGGCCCACTTGACCATATCCACACCTGTATTAAGGCTGGGAAAACTTTTTTCCAAAAATCTCTCAGACTGGTTTTTAGATAAAATTACCCTGGGGGAACCCAGGGTAAAAAGCAGTGGATATATCCCATGTGGTATTACGTTGTATACTCAATGGCATTTTGTATACCACATGGTTTGATCATTGTTGACATCATCAGTTCAGCTGCTATCTGTGCTCTGATTGGCTGAGGTCACTGTTGAGTATTGATCATCTCAGTGAAGTTCAGTTCTCTTTTGAATTACAATATGGGGTATAAATAAGACCAAATGGTTGTATGGTGGTATTTTGAGATGTACTTCCACTCGTGAAGATATCCTGAGTCCTCTGTACCCACTCGTGCTGACGCACTCGTGGGTACAGAGGCCTCAGGATATCTTCATCTTGCGGAGTACATCTCAAAATACCACTATACCCATTTGGTCTTATTATAATACCCACAATTTTATCTCATTTTGACACAACAAAATTGAGATTACAGCTTATTTTCATCTAACCAACCAATGTTTAAAAATACCGTGCAAGCACGTAAACCCTCGGCTATATGCAGACAAATGACTTTGTTACGAAAATGGTTGCTTTACAAAAGAAAGTCCACAAGACGGAAGGGTTCAAGTGACCAATTATGTGTGAAGAAAAATAAGGTATGTCATTAAGTAGAATGGACTTGAATTGCCATGAATTGTATTTATGTACCTTTGTAATCAGCTGAGAAAGTCTTGGAGGCATAGTTCAGTTTGTTCATATGTAAAGAAAGTATAATAAGCGCTCGGAGACCGCATATCTGTGCCTGAGGTACTGATGATATCCATTATCAATAATGAAGTAATATAGGTATAAATAAAGGTATATGTGCAGTGTGCAGGGTAGACATGCCACACAGACTAAGTTGTGCTGGGACAAAGGAATCTGATCCAGCCGTGGTAAACATGCCAATTACCCTCCAGCAGCCTACATACCACTTCCCTGATATTGCCCCCCCCTCCCTTTCCACTCTCCAGATAAGAAAGTACATAAAAGTAAAAAAGAACAGGATTTGATGATAAATTCCAGAGGTAGGTCTACATCAAGAACGACCAATTCTCACAATTTATGTCTGGTGACACATAATGACAGCTTGGGTCACACTTAAAACACCCCTTTTAGTAAAAAACATATGCCCTACTTATAGCTCAGATCAAAACATGTCGGAGAGCAGGAGGTTAGCATTATTTTTCCAGGTGACGAAAAGCATCGTTTCGTGTGGATTTAAGAAATGCACATGACTGAACTTCTGTCATTCCCGAATTTAGACAGAAATAAAGCAACATGTGTAGTTTGACAGCAGCAGGTGTGACACGCGATGAGTTGTGCTAGGACAAAGATTGTATCCAGCCGTGTGGGCAAATGCAAGTTTTGGCCATGTAGGTCATGCACTTCGACAATACCCGGAGGCAGTACTGCCTCGGGTAAAAAGTGCCTCAAGAATATCCAAGAAGCAGTTATATCTGTCCTTAAATAACAAAACTTACAAAACCAAATCACTAAGCAGCAAGGCGCAACAGGTGGCAGCAACTTACAGTATATTCTAGTCTGCAGCACTGACCACAGCAAGACTCTTTTGATAGATAGATAGATAGATAGATAGATAGATAGATAGATAGATAGATAGATAGATAGATAGATAGATAGATAGATAGATAGATAGATATGGTAAGTGCAGCCCTCTAAGCCCAGTTCTGGGCACTCATGAGGGTTGATTGATGAGATGGGAGAGAGAGCGGGAGTCGGTGGGAGAGAGAGCGGGAGTCCTCAACATTCTCTCACATCTCTGTATGATGCCGGCTAAATCCCATTTAGACATTGTCAGAATTTTGGAAGGAGCAATTTTCCTCATTCATAAACTGCTATTTCTAAAACTGTGAGTGAAAAATTTTCCTTCAAAATTGCAGCCATACAATATATATGTGTTATCAAGAGAATAAGATATTTCTTGGTGTATAGTCATGTTGTACGTCTTTGACTTCGAGCTACTTATGGGGTACACATACACAACTCAGGGTTTCCTAAGGGGGAGACCATTTAATTTCAAGGGGGGAGGCTTGGAGTTTTTTCTAAATATTCTGTAAATAATTTCGTGCTCAATTTTGGTGAAATAAATAAATTATTTTCGGGGAGTCTTGAAATAAATGATTTCTGGTCATTATTAGTCAAGGTGTTGCTTGATTTAGGGACGAATATCTAGGGACATCGCCTGCTCGAAATAAATAATTACTGTCGCTGTTACCTTGAAATAAATAATTTCTTGCCAATGAAAACTCCAAGCCCCACTGATCATTAAATGGTCGCCCCTAAGTCAAGCTCTGTGCTGGGAGAATGAGGAAGGGCATGGTCATTGGTCACTTCCATGTATAGGTTGCCACCGTTGACTGACCTCGTCCATTGACCTCACATAATTCAAAAGGGGTGAAGAGGGCCTTGGAGGGCTCAGGAGGGGGGAGATAAACAAGTGGAAGAGGTCAACAAGTCTGCTTGCCCTTTCTGTCTGAGCTGATTCTGAGAACCCACATCAGCCCAATGCTTGTATAACTTGCAGGCATATTGCAATGTTTAAATTATATAATTTCAAAATAGCTGTGGCATATCGAGGAAACCCCAATCCATGTAACCTTTCAAGGCTTTCATTGGTTTCAAAGGTTCTTCAGTTCTAGAAGGTAGAAACTGGATTAAATTATTCTATTTCCTCTCATTGTGGAAAACAACTTCGGCAAAAAAAGAAGCCATATATATGTATGGCCCGAGGGTAGCCATAAAAAGAAGAGAAGTCCATTAAAAAAATCCAGGACTGTTTTAACCGCCATCCATTATATCCCCCTGGCATTGCACATCACATCCCAGCCCTTGTCGGATCCATCAGGACCTCCTACCATTCCACTGCCAAGCAGGGGTGGCCGGAGAACCAGGGTGAATGCAGTTCAATGCACCATTTCATGCACTTGACGAACCATATGTCCAAGGGCACTCTGTTGTTTTACTGTATTTAGCAATAGAGAAAGAATGAATATTAGATGCCTTATACAACATACACTGTATAGGCTTCATTCAAACTTGGATTTCCGCTTCATCCAAGATCAAAATGGCTGTTTTATGAAATCAGAATACAGTGCCGTAACAGAGGAGTGCCTGTTCTTGCCTCCATGGTGTAAATACACTGGATGTGAGCAACTTCATGGCAATTACAAATGCCCTTGTCAAATACACCGCAATTGACAGCTGGGACAAAGCACAGCATTCAGTTTAAAGGGCACCTTTTGATAGGCATGCACCAATGATAGAGATAGACACAGTTTATATTGTGAATTCCAGAATGAGATCAAATTGACAATTTCAGCATATAAAACAAGTACAGCCTACAAAGAAATTGCAGAAATCAAAATCAAAATATCCCATAAAATTGTAAAACGTGTATGCCTGAAGACTGAAGTTCCTTCACAATATAGACAATACATGCATGCATGGGAACACAATATATCACTGACATAATGACTTTCATGTTGGATACATACATAACGGTATACAGTATCTGAGGCTTGTGAGTCATGACAATGTGGATAATTGATTTATGTATTGCCTAAAATGTCCATCTGCTGTGAATGAGCACCACCAATGAATGACATGTCTGTGCCAAGGACCATACACAGTTGCACAACTGGAATTATACAAAATTGTCTGGCTGATAACCTCTCATCATATAAAACAGCCTCCAGACTCCCAACTAGTTGCAACTTTCCATGTCATTCATCTCTCAGGATTTGAATAGTCCCAAAATTAAGACTTCACAACCAATACGTTGTGAAAAGACATGTGAGGAGCTTTAATATAAAACCACATGCATCATATTGACACATAGCATTTCTGTTTTGCTTTGGTTGTCAAATAGGCCTATGCTGAAATTCTGTCAAGAAGACCCCAATACAGCCCAACCTATTACAGGCACAATCCCATCCAAGGATCAGCCATATTCATCATTCAACTAAACTGAGTGTTTGTGTAGTTTGCAACGGGATCTGCAAATAATCCCCTTTTTTGACTGGGGAAACGAGATAAGACTGACCACTGGTGACCTTTGGGGTCAGTTCCTATTTGCTACGGCAACTTCCGGGAGCTCGGGCTGGAACGATTATAATACAATGTATATTGTCAATTAAAGTTATAAAAAACATAATATTATTATCAATTTCTTTTTTGTCAGTGAGCTCTCTAGAAACTGAGACAACTTCCAACAAAATCTGAGAATTGTCACAAAGGCATGAATTCATGAAACAATTTTAAGAAACGAGGAAATAATTTAAAACGAGCCCCATTAAAAATTTAAAATAAATCGACAAGAAGCGTTTTTTTAATTGTTGATAATACGATTGTATATGTATTGAGTTACAATGTTTTAGAACTAGACATTTAATGATATAATCATCCATACAGAACGGAGGGTAAGTTGTACATGGTTCCAATTACATTTCCATCCCTAGAGATTTCATTCAGTCATAATTAAGTCCATCCTGTATAATCTGACACCAATCAAATAAATCAATATTATCAATTTCTTTTTTGTCAGTGAGCTCTCTAGAAACTGAGACAACTTCCAACAAAATCTGAGAATTGTCACAAAGGCATGAATTCATGAAACAATTTTAAGAAACGAGGAAATAATTTAAAACGAGCCCCATTAAAAATTTAAAATAAATCGACAAGAAGCGTTTTTTTAATTGTTGATAATACGATTGTATATGTATTGAGTTACAATGTTTTAGAACTAGACATTTAATGATATAATCATCCATACAGAACGGAGGGTAAGTTGTACATGGTTCCAATTACATTTCCATCCCTAAATCTGACACCAATCAAATAAATCAATATGGTGCGGGTAATCAGCTGAGTGGCTGATAGATGGTGTTACGCAATGGCATTATGATGCAGTTATCTGCCATTCTATCTTATAATCTGGATAGATTCTAGACAGGTCTAAACTATACATAATCAGAATAGTCTTCCCAGGGAACTGACTCCCACAGACGAGATTATATTCCCTGCAGATGTGGGCATTTCCAAGAATTTACACAACTTGTACAAGTTGGATTAGGCCTACATTTAGAATTTGGACCACGAGGAAGAAAGGCACCTGAAATAATTTCAAGAAATTTACGTCAATTACTGTGAACCGCTACTCCAGTAAATGCAATATCGCAATATTTTGAAATTACAGAGAACATACCACAATCAATGACCACTTGAGTGTTTATGGTCAGTTTCTGAGAAAATCGATACCACCAACAGAATCAAGGATACAACACGTTTTAAGAGAATGGTAATATTTCCACTTCCTATTAATAACAATAGACTACTCAAACCATAATTCACAGGAGTTTTTTTCCCAGGTAGATATGTGGAGAAGTTGATTTATTGAACTTAAAACAGATGAATCTATATTTTTTGCTTCCACGGGCTTTGCCAAAAAAAAGTATTTCAGTCAACGTGTGACTGACACATGCATTTCCCTTTCTTTCCACATAATGTGGCACATATATGCTGTTTATCTGCAACATACTACATGTTTTCTGTGCTTCCATGAGCTACGACATTTTCGCGGCCTTTCAAATGAGCTAATTCCAAATCAGGAATTCATTAAGCCTGATTGGTCATGGCTAAAAATAAACTGCATCAAAGAAGTGGCTTCAGAATTGGATGGCCACCAAGTCTCATAACTTCAGTTTTGGGTGACTCAGTGAATCAGTGACTCACTACAATGTATCACCTGGGCTTATATTTTTATTGTTGCCAAATAAGGACAAACAAATTGACAATACCAATACAGCTCTTGTTCATGGAGCAGACACACTTTTAAAACTTCAACAAAAATCTGAGATGTTCCAAATTGAAATTTATAAAGCAATTTAAATGGAGTTAATTGATTCCTGAAACTATTGACCAAGTTATTTTCCACATTAACCAACCAGCCTTTTCACACATTGTTGGTAGATTTTCCTATCTAAGGAGTAAAATAGACAAGAAAACACAATTGGGGTCATGAGAAAAAGGTTATTTGGTCAACAGTTTTAGGGCTCTTCTCTTCATCCTCTTTAAAATGTTTCATACCTTCCTTTATGACACTTCCAAGATTTTGTTGGAGTTTTAAAAGTGTGTCTGCTCCATGAACAAGAGCAGTAGTAGAAATCTGGAAATGGAAATTGTCCTATCAAGAATAAATCATAAACGATGAAGCTCAGCAGTTATTAGATGAAACAAATATTTATCAGACTATTTGTCAATCTCGGTCTATTGTGTCTATTTTGTTATGTGTCTATGTCTATCTATTTGTCTATCTATTTGTCTATCTATTTGTCTATCTATTTGTCTATCTATTTGTCTATCTATCTATCTATCTATCTATCTATCTATCTATCTATCTATCTATCTATATATCTAATATCTATCTATCTATCTATCTATCCATCTATCCATCTATCTATCTATCTATCTATCTATCTATCTATCTATCTGTCTATCTATCTGTCTATATATCTATCTAAGAGCAGGTGTAACAGAAAGTGTGAGACTTAGAGAGAAAGAAACCTTCCAACTTGAAAGCAGATGACTTTTCTAGGAAGCAATACCGTGTACGTGCTGAGGCCTACTCTTCTATAAGTTCTGGAGTATAGAAGACCGACAGTTAGGAAGCTTATAACATAGCTCGTGTAGACCTGAGGCATAAATTCTAGGATTCCCTTGTACAAGCTTCGTCTGGAGATCAAGAAACCAGTTCAGCCAGGCAGTGGGCCATGGGGTACAGCATAGGAGCAGGTGTACAAAAAGAAGTGTACTCACAAAATGTATTGGCCTATAAGTTACCATCAATTGGGTTGGAATTTCAAGTTTTTAAATGCTAAATACCATGGTTGAATTTAGAAGAGTACTTAAAATCCAATGGTTATATCATAACTCATGGAGCTTCATGGGTGATACAGTGTATTTGTTTATGAAGTTGTGAGGGCACCAAGCACCATATGTATTTCATGTAAACAATGAGTATTCATACACATGCACACAGAAAACTTGTCTGAACAATATTATCATGTGCCAGACCAGGATAGCAAAGCAAAGCTCCTGCATTAACCTTTGATATAAATCTACCATGAGCATGATAAATGCAAATGAATATAGGCCCACAGCAAGGCTGATAGCCAAATGAAATGATATGTAAGTTCATTAACATTAATAATTGTGTACATTTTATTAAACGTTTACTTTTTTGTATGGTGCAATTATTTGAGATTGTATGCTTAGTTATTTTTGATTGGTAGTTGTTAGGATATAGATGGGACATGTCTTACAATGTAAAGTGTTCTTGTCTGAAATAAATGTTGAATTGAATTTATAGTGCCAGTATATATTTCTATAAAATAATGACTCTGGGTACTGAACTACTGAAATAGAACAGAGGAAAAGCCACAAGTTGGCAACCACAATGAAGTGTGTATGAACATGACAAATGGTATTTGGGAATATAGTGCATGCAAAAAAGTACTCACCGCTCCTGCAACATGCCTAACTGGCCTGGAAAGTTTGTTATTGTCCGTTCTTAGGGGGTTAGCTGTAATCCCTTGACAGGAAAGTGCAAAAGCCACCAGGGTAATATATAAAGGGGAGAACAGGCTTAATATTGAACCCTTGCATATTGATTGCTGTGGGGAGTCTGTGGGTGTGTAGTCTCTAGCGATGTTTCTGTTAATAAGAGAGGAGTCTGATGCCTCCATAGTCTGTGTACTCCTCCTGGGTGAGTCGTGTATGTGGCTGCAGCAGTTATAATGATGCTTCCCGCATCGCATACAAACACAAGCAGCATCATCAACCTCCATCCTCACTGCCTCAGCATCAAAGGCAGGTGCAGCCGTCTCTTGTATGCTATCCACTGCTGTGTTGCAGTAAGACTGTGAAAGAAGCTTAATGACGAATGTCACTCCTGGTTCCCTGAGTATGAAACCAAAACATTCAATTCCAAGTCCAGCACTATACTGGGTACACTCCCCCTGTGTTTGTAGCTCGCTGCATGAGCCTCTGTGAGCTCCTATATGCACCGTGTTATCAGATGTAAACAAAGCGGCCTACTGTGTCACTCCAGAGTGGGATAGCCCATTTTACTGTGAATACCACAGATTTATCATGTTGTAAATGAATGACGACATTTGTGGCTATCCATGTTGTTCCAGGAAGGCTATCAGCTGGCAGGAAACCTGGCAGGAAACCCTGAATGTTTCGATTCCTTGTACAGTCAGACTCCAGTGGACCAGCAGCTAAACCCAGAATATGAGTCACTGCAGCATGGCCAGTTTGGCAGCAATAGCCTCCAGCAACTTCAGTACATTGACACTCAACTTCAGCTCACTTCTCAGGGGAAGCAGAACAGCTCATTCAACTGTAATAGTACAATGTCAAGATGGATCTGCTTGACCTGTTAACTGGGTTGCTTTCATTTTGTTGTTTTTTTGCAACACACTACAGTCTGTTACTTTGATAGGCCTATAGAAAAAAATGAAGACCAGTAATGTTCACTGTGAAAAATGAACTTTGTGACTCATGATAGCTGATGAAGTGTCATCTTCTTCAATTTCAACGGGAAACATGGCCATTTGACTTGTATGGCTGAGTTTAGCATAATCCTTTCATTTGGCTGTCACCAACAAGCGGGATAAGTCTCCTTAAATCAAATTGACATTGCAAGAATTGGGTATGATCATGCACACAGAAAAAAACTTGGTTTTTTGGGGTTTTCTACATAATCAGTTGAATGTTTAAAAAACCAAATGGATGTTAATGGTTTATTGAGGTTGTGTGAATAATCAAATGAATCATTGAAAATCCAGTCTGGTTAATATTGGTTTATAAGGGTTTTACAATAAATCACTTGGATATTTACAAAATCAGTAAAGATTAAATTGGTTTTATTGCAAACCAAGTGAATATTTGAAACACCATGTGTCCAGGTTCACTGTTCTTAAACATTGTTCACAGCTTCACATTTAAGGATATGCAGCACTTAATCTTTGTGTTTGACACTGTTACAGGTGTTTTGAGGCTAATCAGAAGTTGATTTTGTCAGACTTGAGACACAATTCTATACCTTTTGTGAGAGTCAGTTAGTGTTCCAGACAGTGCAGTGACCATCTCTGACTGATTTGTTTATTGAATGAAGAGGCAAGCTCATCCTGGTTTACCCTCAGTTCCAAGGTAGGAATTTTATGATTCATTTTCTTTTGTTTATGAGCCGCATGGGAATATTAGCTAACATTTATTTGACAAACAAGTCTCTCTATTTTATGTAAAGGTCTTTATTCAGAGAGTGTGCACATTTAAAAAAACTGGTTAGTCGCTGATGATCATTTATTTTAGGGAAGTAAGGATTATATGGTCTTTGATCACTTTCCAGAAATCACAATGGAAACAGTTTTTATAATTGACATGTAATTTGATACATAATATGTCTCTATCTAAGGGGCCACCATTTAATCTCAATGAGGTGGGCTTGGATTTTTTTTAAAAAAATACTTGCTCAGTTTTGGTGAAATAAATAAATCTCTTTTTTGGCAGTCTTGAAACAAATTATTTGTGGTGGGGTATTTCTTAATAGAGTGTGGCTAACTATAAAATTATTTGTGTTTCAGCTTCTACGTGAAATTAAGCTCATCCAACCAGTGGAACTGGATGAGTTTACCTCCTGAGCGGGTCTGGAATCATCCGTGAAAAACTTTTCTCTGTCCCAGATTGGTGATGCCCTTGAGGCAGACGAATGAAAAGGTCGGTGTCTCATTTTTGTGTCATACTGTTTCTGTGCTCTATTTTTATGTTGTCTTTCTCAAAATATGCAATAGAATTGTATTCTATTTCAAGTTAAAACGTTCAACTACTGTATGTGGCACAATTATGTAATGCTGTGAAGAGTGTTTCAGAATCAGGCAGGAAGTTAAACTCATTGTTTCAATGTGTGCATGAATCCAATGCAATAAGCACTGCATAATATTTTGTTTATGTACTTATGAAAAGTAACATTGTGATTGCTTGCATTTCAGGAGCGAAGCCAAGTGCTCAACAGCAAATCTTGAATAATTGTGGTCCATCTCGAAGTCCATTGGACACACGTCAGCTACAATCAGGATTGCCGAGGATGACAGTATGGGCCTTTACCTTGGTTCTTTCTTGCATCAGTATACTCGTTACCACGTGTACGACATCCAGCGTTCACCAACATTTAGAAGAACATTTTCACATTTATGGACATTACATTGCATTCTTCATGGACTATTACATTAACAAATGTAACAGATATCAGGATGGCAGTTCATTTTTGTGTTTTTACAAAAGTTATATTCAAATATGAAAAATATGCATTTCATTTGACTTTTATGTGTATTGTGCTTTCCTGGAGTTTATGTTTGAACATGTTTGAGTAGTAGCTATAGACATGCTATTTCTTCCTACGTATATTTCTTTATACATGTCAATTTTATTTTGGTCTTGTATTTTGAAAGTTTCATAAATAGATACGAATAAATAAAGTCAGATGGCTTCCTATTGTCTTTCTGCTTAGAAGTATTTTCTCCCTGTGTGCTCAAAAAAAAAAAAAAGATGAAATTTGTCTATAAACTAGACTTTTTTTTTTCAAAACACCGATGGTGAGGTGAAAAATCATTCATGGACATTTGAAAATCTTATCATGGTTATCCAGCAAACCAGCTAACTTTTATTTAAATTCTTGATATGGTTATGAAAGCCCTTTGGGAATGATGAAAATATACAACTGATTACCAGAAAAACCAATTTTGGTTTAAAATGCACTCCATGATGGAATAATATAAATCCAGTTATGGATATTTGTAAAACCCAAAAAGGGTGAATATGTACTTCACTTGGTTTCTATAAAAACCAAGGATGAATATGTACAAAACCAACTAATGAAAAATTTGATTATCCCATAAACCACAAATGGTTTAATAAACAACCAGAAAATCTGTGTTGAACAATGAGTCATCGGTTTGTTGATAAACCAATGAAGGTTTTATATCATTCCAAAGTGGATTTTAAGATGGTGGTTTTTTAAACATCCACATCGAAAGGGTTTTTTAAAAAACCAGAAGTGGTTTTATACTGGTGACAAGCCAAAAAACCACGTATGGATGTTTGTGTAACCTTTTTTTCTGAGTGTGTGACTAATCAGTATGATGACACACAAAGTGCCATTTTCACAGTGCAACAGTCCACTCTTTTTCTATATCAAAGTGACAGACTGTAAAAGATGATCAACACAAGCAGGCCTATTTTAATCTCATGATAATTAATAGGTTAAGGCTTATTGATAATGACTGATGTCCGAGGAAGCTGTGTAAAATGAACTGTATGAATGTGAATCTATCTATATAAAAGTTTAAGGCCATTGGTACATCTGGGGGGGGGGGGGGTGCTTTCATCCCCTCCATCATGGTATTCTCAATATAATTTTCAAGAGGATGTCCCTTAAACCCCCTCCATATCTATGATAAACACCTGTAAAGGATTGAAAACAAGTCGATCAGTTAATTAATCAGGGATAGACAGCCAAAACCTAGTACCCCAAAAGTTTCAAGAACTGCAGCAACTGTAATGTCCTATAAGAATGCAGCCTGGTATCCCGGCCAGGGCTCTGCCACTCATTTAGGTTTTCTTGCTTTAAATGTATCCTTTTTTGTTGGCGGAGAAGTCACACTGTGTTGTATCCACAGATATGAAACAAGCAGTGTGGCAAAAAAATGACACGCTTTAAGTCACTAATGGTAAATGAAACAAAGCTCTTTCATGCATTTCTGTTAATGAACATTTTACAGTGAAACACCCTAACTTTATTATTGTTGAGCCATTTTTACCTCATAATGCAACCTTGACCTTGACATCACTCACATTCACCAGACGGGATGATGCTATAAATAGCACATCAGTGCTAGCCCAATGCTGTTAAGTCTTTGATTCTTAATTTCTTAGATTTCATCGATCAAGACATTGGTTCAGCCAGAAGACCTACTATATATATGTTTAAAAAAACTGTACTGGTATAGGAGATAGTTACAGCCATTAATATTATTTTGTTCTAATAATCAATTCTAAGCTAAAGTTCGTGCAGACAATTGTACTTTTAAAGAGTATGCTCGGAATTTAAGAGCTTTCCATGTTGGCCACAAGGCCTCTAGAGACAAAGAAGAGTATGGGCCTGTTTGTTTCAGCTGATCTGAAGGATCTGGATCCATCTGAACATTGCTTAATTTGGATGCATGGTGTTGTGGACCGGACAGTTTTGGAATGCTACGATCCAGAACCACCACCTCTATAGTTCCTTGACCATCCTCAATTTACGGTAAAGAAAAGACACAAAAAAAAGTTATTAATTCTTCACACCATGGAAATGGAAGACTCCACCAATTCACAACAAATTCATATCAGGGCTGAGAAACAAGACAATAAAGAATGTTTTCTTGTAGTTTGGCTCATATTCAATGGGCCTATTTGTTTCAGCTGATCTGAAGTAATCTGAATCCATATGAACTGAACCCTGCCATGGAGAAGGATCCACGGATCAGTGATCCAGATCCCGATCCTGTGGGGTCTGGCAGTAAAAATTTGAGGATCCATGGATCCAGATCCAGATCATCTGGATCTGGCTGAAACAAACGCCAAAAAAACCACTTCAGACCTCGTACATAGAGTTAAAACCATTTGTTCAAATAATCAATTTTCCTTTGGTAAAGTTTGCTCAGACAGGTTAATTGTACTGCAAAAGAGTATGCTCGGAAATTAAGGGACTTCCATGTTGGCCACAAGGCCTAGACGAAAAAAGAGTATGTGAACATTGCTTGGGATGGTGTTGTGGACCGGCGATCAGTTTTGTAACAGTACGGTCCAGCACAAACCACCTCTTTAGTTCATTAACCAAAAAAGTTATTAATTTTTAACACCTTCATTTTCCGACATTTATAATGATTTTTTTTTGCAAAAAATTTGATATAAATCGAATACCGTTATACCAGACCGCCTCGCCCCTGGACTGGACACCTCAACCTTGGATAGAGCAATTCTGGACTGTCTGGTGGGGGGGGGGGGGCAAATAAGTAACGGCACCTTTTTGGCGATTTACTGTCTGGTGGGGGGGGGGGGGCAAATAAGTAACGGCACCTTTTTGGCGATTTTGCACTTTTGTCCATTTTTGAGCCCGTGTAGAAACACCCCCAAGCCAGAAACATGAGTTTTGATGCCAAATATGAAATATTTGGATGGAAGTTGTTCCAGTGTGACGATATAAAATATGTGGTATTGTTAATTGGGGAGTTATACACTTCTGAAGTTGGCTGAAACCACAATTTCGAAAAAAAATGAAAAATAGCCTTAAATTTCAAGGGCTCCTATCTCTGTGAGTTTTTGAGTCACAGACCTACAATTTTGCAAATTTGCATATATCTGGTAAGTGAACAACTGTGAATATTTTAAATTTCTTCTGAAGGGGTCACCTGGGGCATTTTTCTAATTCTGGGTGATTTGACAAGGAATGACCCAATTTATCAGTATGATCTCGTGCAAAGTGAGCGATGCTAAAAAGGAGCTAAAAAGGGCGAGATATGTCACACATGCAGTTCTTACGTCCAAAAGGAAAACCGCGTACTTGAAGAGGTTAGACATATCATTGCAAAGGCTTTATAAAAAATTGTTCAACCATTATTCTCAAATGGAAAGATTTCTGAGGAATGGAAGAAGGTATGTGCCATTTACAAAAGGGTGTGAAAAAAAATGTCCCAACCACTTATTATAGGCCTGTCGGCCAGACAATTTTTTCTGGGAATGAGCAGCAAACTCAAACACGTCAGACACATCAATGAAGAAAAATGAATAGCCCAAACAAGTTATTCAACCGATTCAGATGAAATACCCATTAGTCTGGGAATGACGAATGAACACCAAAATCAAGTGCATCAATAAAGATATGACCAATTTCGAAAGCAGGTTGTTCCTGTGTTTTGATGAAATTCACTTGCAAAAGAGCAGGCATTTTAGTCTTGGAATGAAGAGCAAAATCATGTGCATCAATAAACATCTGACAAATTTCCAAAACAAGTTATTCAAGTGGTTTCGATAAAAATTCACATGCCAAAGAACAATTTTAGTCTTGGAATGAACAGTAAAATCGTGTGCATCAATAAAGATATGACCAATATCCAAATCAAGCTGTTCCTGTGTTTTTGATGAAATTCACATGCAGAAGAGCAGGCATTTTAGTCTTGGAATGAAAAGCAAAATCATGTGCATCAATAAAGATATGACCAATATCCAAATCAAGTTGTTCCTGTGTTGTTGATGAAATTCACAGGCAAAAGAGCAGGCATTTTAGTCTTGGAATGAAAAGCAAAATCACGTGCATCAATAAAGATATGACCAATTTCCAAAGCAAGTTGTTCTTGTGTTTTTGATGAAATTCACATGCATAGCAGGCATTTAAGTCTTGGAATGAACAGCAAAATCACGTGCATCAATAAAGATATGACCAATTTCCAAAGCAAGTTGTTCCTGTGTTTTTGATGAAATTCACATGCCAAAGAGCAGGCATTTTAGTCTTGGAATGAACAGCAAAATCACGTGCATCAATAAAGATATGACCAATTTCCAAAGCAAGTTGTTCCTGTGTTTTTGATGAAATTCACATGCCAAACAGCAGGCATTTTGGTCTGGGAATGAAAAGCAAAATCACATACATCAATAAAGATATGACCAATTGCCAAAACAAGTTGTTCCAGTAATTTTGAAGAAATTCACAAACCAAGGAGCAGGCATTTTAGTATTGGAATGAACAGGAAAATCACATGCATCAATAAAGATATGACCAATTTCCAAAGCAAGTTGTTTCTGTGTTTTTGATGAAATTCACATGTCAAAGAGCAGGCATTTTAGTCTTGGAATGAACAGCAAAATCACGTGCATCTATAAAGATATGACCAATTTCCAAAGCAAGTTGTTCCTGTGTTTTTGATGAAATTCACATGCAAAAGAGCAGGCATTTTAGTCTTGGAATGAACAGCAAAATCACTTGCATCAATAAACATCTGACAAATTTCCAAAACAAGTTATTCAAGTGGTTTCGATAAAAATTAACATGCCAAAGAACTATTTGAGTCTTCGAATGAACAGCAAAATCACGTGCATGAATAAAGATATGACCAATATCCGAATCAAGTTGTTCCTGTGTTTTTGATGAAATTCACAGGCAAAAGAGCTGGCATTTTAGTCTTGGAATGAAAAGCAAAATCATGTGCATCAATAAAGATATGACCAATATCCAAAGCAAGTTGTTCCTGTGTTTTTGATGAAATTCACAAGCCGAAGAGCAGGCATTTTAGTCTTGGAATGAACAGCAAAAGCATGTGCATCATAAAGATATGACCAATATCCAAAATAAATTGTTCCTGTGTTTTTGATGAAATTCACATGCAAAAGAGCAGGCATTTTAGTCTTTGAATGAACAGTAAAATCACGTGCATCAATAAAGATATGACCAATTTCCAAAGCAAGTTGTTCCTGTGTCTTTGACGAAATTCACATGCCAAAGAACAGGCATTGAAGTCTTGGAATGAACAGCAAAATCCCGTGCATCAATAAAGATATGACCAGTTTCCAAAGCAAGTTGTTTCTGTGTTTTATTGATGAAATTCACATGTCAAAGAGGAGGCATTTTTAGTCTTGGAATGAACACCAAAATCAAGTGCATCAATAAAGATATGACCAATTTCCAAAGCAAGTTGTTCCTGTGTTTTTGATGAAATTCACTTGCAAAAGAGCAGGCATTTTAGTCTTGGAATGAACAGCAAAATCATGTGCATCAATAAACATCTGACAAATTTCCAAAGCAAGTTATTCAAGTGGTTTCAGTAAAAATTAACATGCCAAAGAACTATTTGAGTCTTTGAATGAAGAGAAAAATCCCGTGCATCAATAAAAATATGACCAATATCCAAATCAAGTTGTTCCTGTGTTTTTGATAAAATTCACATGCAAAAGAGCAGGCATTTTAGTCTTGGAACGAAGAGCAAAATCTTGTTCATCAATAAAGATATGACCAATTGCCAAAACTAGTTATTCCTGTGTTTTTGATGAAATTCACATGCCAAAGAGCAGGCATTTTAGTCTGGGAATGAACAGCAAAATCATGTGCATCAATAAAGATATGACCAATATCCAAAGCAAGTTGTTCCTGTGTTTTTGATGAAATTCACATGCAAAAGAGCAGGCATTTTAGTCTTGGAATGAACAGCAAAATCATGTGCATCATAAAGATATGACCAATATCCAAAATAAGTTGTTCCTGTGTTTTTGATGAAATTCACATGCAAAAGAGCAGGCATTTTAGTCTTGGAATGAACAGCAAAATGACGTGCATCAATAAAGATATGACCAATATTCAAAGCAAGTTGTTCCTGTGTTTTTGATGAAATTCACATGCAAAAGAGCAGGCATTTAAGTCTTGGAATGAACAGCAAAATTACGTGCATCAATAAAGATATGACAAATTTCCAAAGCAAGTTGTTCCTATGTTTTTGATGAAATTCACATGCCAAAGAGCAGGCATTTTAGTCTTGGAATGAACAGCAAAATCACGTGCATCAATAAACATCTGACAAATTTCCAAAGCAAGTTACTCAAGTGGTTTCGATAAAAATTAACATGCCAAAGAACTATTTGAGTCTTCGAATGAACAGCAAAATCACGTGCATCAATAAAGATATATGACCAATTTCCAAAGCAAGTTGTTAATGTGTTTTTGATGATATTCACATACCAAGGAGCAGGCATTTTAGTCTTGGAATGAACAGCAAAATCCTGTGCATCAATAAAGATACAACCAATTCCCAAAGCAAGTTGTTCCTGCGTTTTTGATGAAATTCACAAGCCAAAGAGCAGGCATTTTAGTCTTGGAATGAACGACAAAATCCCGTGCATCAATAAAGATATGACCAATTGCCAAAACTAGTTATTCCTGTGTTTTTGATGAAATTCACATGTCAAGGAGCAGGCATTTAGTCTAGGAATGCTCAGCAAAATCACGTGCATCAATAAAGATATGACTAATTCCCAAAGCAAGTTGTTCCTGTGTTTTTGATGAAATTCACATGCCAAAGAGCAGGCATTTTAGTTTTGGAATGAACAGCAAAATCACATACATCAATAAAGATATAACCAATTTCCAAAGCAAGTTGTTCCTGTGTTTTTGATGAAATTCACATGAAAAAGAGCAGGCATTTTAGTCTTGGAATGAACAGCAAAATCCTGTGCATCAATAAAGATATGACCAATTGCCAAAACTAGTTATTCCTGTGTTTTTGATGAAATTCACATGCCAAAGAGCAGGCATTTTAGTCTTGGAATGAACAGCAAAACCACGTACAACAATAAAGATCTGACCAATTCCAAAGCAAGTTATTCAAGTGGTTTCGATAAAAATTCACATGCCAAAGAACAATTTTAGTCTTGGAATGAACAGTAAAATCGTGTGCATCAATAAAGATATGACCAATATCCAAATCAAGCTGTTCCTGGTCCCGTGTCACAAGGTCGTACAATTTGCATTACATGGCGGTTTTCGACCAAATGTTTTTTTTCCTCAGAAAAATCTAAATTAGGTCTTAAATATCCTATGCAAACCAAAAACCAGCATGATTTTACAAAAATTAGCGCTGTTCGTCTCATCATTTGATTTTATTCACCATACAAATCAATGTAAAGCTCAAACTTTGAAGGCATTTTTCTCAAAAATGACTCTATTTCAGTAACGTTACAATGAAGTACAAAGTACTCGTTGTATCCCCATGAAATTTTCACTGAAGTTAGTTGAGAAGATGGTCCCACTAATCAAAGCAACAAAAAATATGTCCCCTTCTCCAAAAGACTTTATATAAAGTAGTAGTATAGTCTAAGCCCGTAGTTCGCAAACAGTTTAGTTTCAACCAGGAGCCAGGAGCCAAAGAGCCACCACTAATTAGCCACTAATTAGTGACATCCAATCTGAAGGGTCAACCCCAGAGGTCAACCCCCTGGGGTCACCACCAGGGGTCACCTGAGACCCCTCTGATGTCACTTGACACCTCCAGATCCCAAGCTCAGAGCAACCACTTGGGGTAAATTGTTATACTGACGTCTGTAGCTGCTGTAGCTGCTGTAGCCTCAGTGGAGAGGTGTGATGAAAGAGTAGAAGCCTAGTAGAGGTCTACTCTACTAGAGGTCTACTAGAGTAGAGATCTACTAGAGTAGAGGGGGGTCTGAAAGAGGAGAACCTGTGGGGAACCTGACAGGGTGAATTACTACTTTGTTCTGTGCAATGTGAATTTATGAGTCCCTTTACAATAATTTGGTCTGTAAGTCATACCAAAAGTGATTCCACTAAGATGCAAATCACTATTTCTGCATGGATTTGAAATAAACATTATGAAAATTATTGCAAACAACAAGCTATCTTGGCTCAAAGGAATTGTGCAACCATCTCACTCAATCAATTAAGCTAACTCAAAATTCAAAATTTACAGTGCAGTGCACTTCATAGAGGGCACATTTTTTGCAAGTAACTAAGTTCAAATCCTGCACCTGCTGCCCCATTTTGTTGAACAACTAGAATACATGCTGTCTAATTTATCCATGAGAATATTAATAAAGTTGACTTGACATTGCTATATACAGTGTACAGTTACAGTAAAACATGACATTTCTCAATTGGAAGTATATCTATCTATCTATTTATCTATCTAGTTCTATTAGTTCTATCTATCTATCTATATATCTATCTATCTATCTATCTATTTATCTATTTATCTATCTATCTATTTGTTCATTTTATTATTAGTTGCTTTTTATTGAGAGGGTTGGCTCAGTTGGTAGGTTGTGGACTTCATTGAGGACACATTTTTGCTAGTTACTAAGTTCAAATCCTGCACCTGCTGCCCTGTTCTGTTGGATACCTAGAATACATGCTGTGAACCATCTAATTTATCCATGAGAATATTAATAAAGTTGACTTGACATTGCTATATGCATTGTACAGTTAAAGGATGTAAAACATGACATTTCTCAATTGGAAGTATCTATCTATCTATCTATCTATCTATCTATCTATCTATCTATCTATTTATCTATTTATCTATTTATCTATCTAGTTCTATTAGTTCTATCTATCTATCTATCTATCTATCTATCTATCTATCTATCTATCTATCTATCTATCTATCTATCTATGTATATATCTATCTATTTGTTCATTTTATTATTAGTTGTTAACTATGTTTCTTTCCATATATATCAATGTTAATTCACTCCACTTGATATTTACAATCTCTACTCACTGGTGCATAGACATTGAAGATTGGTTTCCTTAATGACCCTAGAGCAGAGGGTTGGGGGAGGGGGGTGAAGGGGTAAATTGCATGGGGGGTGAAGGGGTAAATAACGTTTGCCAGACGTCCAGCTAGGGTGTATAAAAGCAGGTGCTTTCTATCAGCACAATCATTCAACTCCAATTGACTGGTTTGAATAGCAAAGGATCTGCACTCACAAGGTAAAATTTTAATCATGGAGCTTGATAAGATAATTACTTCATTCACAAAGGTTGATGAGCTGTTAGAATTTGCTCATGTGAATGGGATATTGGATGATAGAATTGTTCAAAATAGAATGCAAGAACTTGGTGCTGCACAACCAATTGCTGCAGTTTCAGGTATTGCACAACCAATTGCTGCAGATTCAGTTGTTTCAACTCCAGTTGTTTCACCTGTAGTTGTTACTCAACCAATTATCACATATCCAATTGTTTCACATCCAATTGTTTCGCATTCAGTAGCAGATGCTCAACCTGTACAAACACTTCATTCAGTTGCACAATCAGTTGCATGTCCAGATTTATTTAATCTGATTGATGACCTGGACTTTCCCGCATTACCCTCACAGACTGACTACTTGGATCAGGTTATAAATTCATTTCAAGACTATTCGGAATTGAAAAAATTTGCTGAACAAAATGATTTAATGGAAGATGAAGTTGTCAACAAGAGATATTCCGAACTAGTCAACAATCACTTAAAATCAAAGAGATCAAAAAAAGATTCAATAGCTGAGAAATCATTTATTGAAATGTTAGAAAATTTCACCAACCCCAAGGACCTTTCTGAATTTGCTGCCAGAAATCATTTATTATCAGATGAAAATGTTACCAATAGAATGAGAAATTTTAAGATGCATTGTGGGAAATGTTTCAGGTCATTTAAAGATTCCGCTTCAAAAGATGTGCACCAGAGCAACTGCACTGGTCAACAAATCAATGCACCACAATCACAAAACAAACCATCTCGAAGTAAGACATCTCAAGCCATGCCATTGCAAACTCCGAAAGTATTTAACTGTACAAAATGTCAGAAATCATTTTCTAAGGCTTTCAATAGAAACAGACATCAAAGGAAGTGTCAAAATTTTGAAAACAATTCTCCAAAAGCACTCAACTGTAAAACTTTCAGTTATGAGACAATTGAGACACCCAAATGTATCCCCCAGATAAGCAACAATAGGCCGCTTTCAACCATTTGTGAAGCACCAAAGCCTAAAAACTACCAATGTACATCTTGCCAGAAAATATATACTCATAGAGGTAACTTCATCAAGCACAAGTGCCATATCTGCCCAACATGCAACAAATCTTTCAAAACTGTTGCAATGCTTAACCTTCACATAGAATCTGCTCACACTTCCCATCAATGCACAAAATGTGGCAAGTCTTTCAAAAAGCTTGCTAGCTTAAATTTGCATTCTAAAGATTGTGAGGGTAGTTTCAAATGTGATACATGTAAGAAATCTTATTCGAATGAAATTGCATTTGAAACCCATAAATGTACATCCAGTTCTGGTGTAAGGTGCAGAAGGTGTTTGTTAGAGTGTCAAAACAGACACGAATTAAACCTTCACATTCGTGAAAAACACATGCAAAGAGGAAGGGGTGCTGCTCCCTCTCCTCAATTAGATAATCAAGAATTATCAGAATGTTATGAAAAATACAGATCTTACATTCATGACCATCATGAAATTGGACAACCGCAATCATTTTACAATTTCCCATTGTCCAGTGATTTCAGTTTAGACGATTTGTTATCGCAGATTAACCACATCTACGACAATCAATATAATTCTTTCAAGATCAATCTTTCTTTCGGATCTATTCTACAGCACACTGAAACACAAGAATATAGATATTTCAAAGCCTATAGCAACAACCCTGCACTTGAATCTCCAGTTATCATTTCTAAAAGAAATGATATTGAAAAATTTAGAGAACTTTTGAGTGAAATGGACCTCATTGCTTCAATCACAAAATCTAGACCAAATACCAAGTGGAAGTTAGTCTTAATAACCAATGTTAGATATTATGTCACTTCATCTGGATTTCCTTTAGGAAACGGTCTCATTCCTAGTTACATAACCAAAAAGAAAAGTATTGTTCCCTTAGTACGGGATGCTAATAAACATATCTTCAAAGACAATTCTTGTTTATTCAGAGCTTTAGCTTATCATAAACATTCTGTTCTTTTCCAATCACCGACTGATTTTGAAGTTAAGGTGAAAGAATATAGAAATAAATTCACAGAATATCTCGATCAAGATGTGGCTCATGGTGTTGAACTGGAATTAATACCAGAATTTGAATCATGTTTCAATATTAATGTGAACATATTTTCACTTCAACCTGATGATACAGTTCATTCAGTCTTTAAATCTAACATGAGATATAGTGATTCTATGAATGTGAATTTATACAATAATCATATATCTTATATCAAAGACATAAAAAATTATTCAAAGAAATTTCAATGTCAAAATTGCGAAAGGATGTTTAAAACTTTTTTTAATATGAAAACACATTCCAGAAATTGCACTACTGCCACAAAATATGAGTTCCCTGGTGGATTTTTCCAAGGTCAAAAAACGATTTTCGACGAACTGGATGAAATTGGAATTTATGTTGAACCCAGTGATAGATTTTACCAATATTTCATCGTATACGATTTCGAGTCATATTTAAAGAAAATTCCATTTGAACCAGGAAATACTGTTACATCGCACGAACATATCGCAATTTCGGTCAGTATTTCTTCAAATATTCCAGATTTCACACATCCGCATTGCATTGTTGAAGAAAATCAAGAAAAATTAGTTCAAATGATGTTGGAATACATGACAAAGTTGCAAACAGTTGCTTGTTCTTTGGTATCGGATAAGTTACAATTCGTAAGTGAAGAGTTGGAGTCTCTTCTTCACAAATGGGATTCCGATGTTGATGAAAAAGAATCTTTTAATGCTTTGATGAGAAAAAAAGTTCAAAATGTGATAACAAATTTCGAATTGTATTGTTCTCAGATAGCCGTCATCGGTTTTAATAGCTCCCGGTATGATTTGAACATAATTAGAAAACATATTGCGAGATTACTGGAGCTTGATGATTGCGATCATTCATTTGTTGTGAAAAAGAATAATTCTTATAGTTGTTTAGCCAATGAAAATTTCAAGTTTCTGGATGTAATGAATTATTTAGCTCCAGGAACATCATATGCTAAATTTCTGAAAGCATTCAAAATTGAAGACCAAAAAGGTTATTTCCCCTACGAATGGTTCGATTCTGTTGAAAAATTATCATTTGAGGAGCTTCCTCCATACGAAGCGTTTTATTCCAATCTCAAAGGATGTAACATATCGTCAGGAGAATACGATTTCTTAAAAGAAACTTGGCAAAATGAAAACATGAAAACCTTTAAAGATTTATTAGTTTGGTATAATAATTTAGATGTAGGTCCATTTGTTAAGGGTGTTATAAAACTTCAAGAATTTTACAAGGAGAAGTCAATAGATGTGTTTAAAATAGCGATTTCAGTTCCCGGAGTTGCTCGTAAATTAGTATTCGATTGTGCAAAGGAAAATGGAGCTTACTTCTCATTATTTGACAAGAAAAATTCTGATCTTTATTTTTCAGTATTATCAAACATTTGTGGAGGACCTTCGATAATTTTTCATAGATATAGTGAAAAAGATAAGACATATATTCGCAATTCTGATAATTTAGTTGGCTCAATATTAGGTTTTGATGCCAATGCTTTGTACCTCTGGGCTTTCAATCAAGATTTTCCCATTGGTAGTTTTGTAAGAAGAAAAGCTGAGAATAATTTTAAACCAGAAGTTAGAGATCACTACGATTCGATGTTTGATTGGATGGATTATATAGCTCAGAAAAGAAACATAAAAATTATTCATGGACGCAATTCTTCCTCTGAAAAAAGAGATGGAAGATTCCTTGCCGATGGATATTGTAGTGAAACCAATACTTTACTACAATTCGATGGATGTTATCACCATTTCCATAACAACTGTCCAATAACAGACAAAATCAAATTTGACGAATCGAAAAAATCTCAAAATTTCAAGAAAAGACTTCTCGCAGCACGAAAACGTACTGCTGATAGAAATGAATATTATAGGAAACTGGGATATTCACTAGAATGCATTTACGAATGTCAGTAAATGAAATGCTCAAACAATCGAAAGAGCTTCAGGACTTTGTAGATTCAAGGAGACCAAAATTTTTTAAACGTCACAAAAACCAATTGTCCGAATCCCAAATTTTGGATGGTGTTAAAAGTGAAGAATTATTCGGCATTATCGAAGTTGATATTGAAGTACCAGAAAAATTGGATATTACTCCACCTGATGGAAGTGATGGTGAATCACCATTTGAATATTTTTCAGAAATGTCTCCCTTATTTTGTACTGTTGACATTCCGTTTGAAAAAATTGGCAGCCACATGCAGGAACATGCGAAAAAACATTGGAATGAGTTCTAATCCGAAAAGGCTTTTAGTTGGTGGTATGAGAGCATCAAAAATGATGATTGCTTCTCCATTATTAAAATGGTACCTTGAGCATGGTTTGAGAGTAACAAAAATTCACCAAATTGTAGAATTCCAAAAAATGAAATGTTTTCAAAATTTTGTAAATTCGGTCAGTTGTGCAAGAAGAAAAGGGGACAGTGACCCTGACCTCTCTATATTTGCTGACCTCTCTAAATTGATCGGGAATTCTGCTTTGGAAGTTCCATAATGAATAGATTAACTCATTCTGACGTAAAATATGTGAGAGGTGAAAACGAGGCATGTCTGAAAGTCAATGATCCTAAATTCAAGACTTTGAACCAACTTTCTCCTGATCATGATTATTTCGAAATAGAAATGCACAAGAAGAAAATCAAACTAGATCTTCCAATACAAATTGGGTATTTCATCCTACAATATGCTAAATTGAGAATGCTTCAGTTTTATTATGATTTCTTGGTTAAATATATACCTAAACAGGCATTTCAAGCGTTGGAGATGGATACCGATAGCCTGTATCTATCAGTAGCAGGAGACTCATTAAAAGATGTAATTAGACCTCATCTGCTTAATGATTACTTACAACAAATTTATGGAAATTGTTCTGATATTCATATTGATGCTGAAAATTACTGGTTTCCAAGAAATTGCTGCCAATTTCATTCTAAATACGATTCGAGAACTCCTGGACTGTTTAAACTAGAAGCACAAGGTCATTTATTTTATGGGCTTTGTTCAAAAACTTATTTGCTACAAAATAAAGATCATTGCAAATTTAGTTCAAAAGGAATTTCTAAAAACCGGGTGGTTGATCCATTGAAAACATTCAAGAGTGTTTTAGAAACCAAACAATCAGCTTCGGCAACCAATACAGGATTCATTTCAAAAAATAATAGTATTTTTACTTATAACCAAACTAGAAGTGGGTTCTCGTACTTTTATGCTAAAAGACGAGTTTTGGACGATGGTATATCCACTGAACCATTGGATATTACATTAACACCAATTAAAAGTAAATATGAACAGTAATAACGTTCTTAAGACGTTGCAATATATGTATATACTAGCTTAATTCTTCATTCATTCATTCCACTTCAAGATTCGAGATGAATAAGAGTGACAGAGAAAACATAAGGAACAATTTTGTTCTATTAGTGTATGAAATTCCAGCTTGTGAAATTTTGGCATATTTTCACAAAGTTGGTCTTTTTAACCAATCCATGGTGGAAGAAATTTTGGAAAGTAGACCATCTGACAGAAATTTTCATTTATTATTCCTTTTGCAAAGAAGAGGACCAACTGCCTTTGCAACTTTTCTGAAAGCTCTTCAAAACGCAAAAAGACAGGATTTGGTTGACATTTTACTAAATTTTGAAACTTCTTTATCCAAATTAACTATTTAATTAACTATTTAAAATCATGAAGTCACAGAAAAAAGTGAGTTTCGATTTAGAAAATATCTCAATTTTTATGATTGAAACAAAAGATCCCAGTAGAGATGGATCTTCTTGGATTTTAGATGGAATTAGAAGGAGAAGAGAAGAAGAAATACAATCTGTAAAAAAAGATCATTCCATGATTCATCCTATGCTTCATCCCATGGTTCATCCCATGGTTCATTCCATGGTTCATCCCATGGTTCATAACACAAATCATATCACAAATCATATCACAAATCATATCACAAATGATCGCATGGTGCATACATGATAAATGATTGTATTGCAAATGAAATGCATGATGCAAATAAATGATGCAAATGAATGATGCAAATAAATGCTTCAAATGAATGCTTCAAATGAATGCTTCAAATGAATGCATGACACATTCAATGTATGGCAAATGAATGCAGGAGACATTCAATACATTGCAAATGATTGCAAGTAAAATGCGACACGGCTGAGAGAGCAAGAAATTGTTCTGCCTTCATAATCATATCATAATCATATCATAATCATATCATAATCATATCATAATCATATCATAATCATATCATAATCATATCATATCATCGATGATTACTTTTACAGATTGTATATATACAAAAGACATAAAGGATGTTACCCATCATTAATTGGCTGTGAGTTTGAGAAATCAAACTGCCTTCATTATTTCATTATAACATTCTCTGTGTCTGTAATCTCAAAAAAATTTAAAGATATTTAAAAATTTAACAAAAACAAAAAAAAATACAAAATTTCAAAAAAATACAAAAAAATTTCAAAATTATGACACCATCGAAGCTTGCCTTCTCGTTGGCGGTGTTGTTAAGCAAATTGTGAAACATCAATTTGCGAACCAAAAGCTTCTAAATTCGATACTTTTTCATGTCTTGTTTTTTCAGTGCGGTAACTATATATTTGTCACAGTGTGTGTGCACAGTAATACTAAATAATACTACACCCACAGTTTGGTTAACAATTGTGTTCACAGTTGGTTAACAATTGGATCCACAGTTGGATCCACAGTTGGATCCACACTCAGTAGAAAGAAGAAAAACAACTTTTTTTTTTCAAACTTTTTATTATTTTTTTCAATATGAGGATTAGTTCGTTTTATTCTAAGAATAAAACTTAGCATGGACGGCACGGGCAGCCTCCTCATTTGTCCACATCTAAAGTCTAAACTTTTTTTTGGTGATTTCATTGAGTTTGCAGATAAGTTAATACCTTGTCAGTGACTCAATAAATCTTTTTTTTTCTTTTTTAATTTTTTTTTGGTGATTTAATTGAGTTTATAGTTATCTAAAACATGACAGTGACTCAAAAAATCTTTTTTTGGTGATTTATCAGAGATTACAGATAAATTAATATCGTGCCAGTGTCTTGATAAATCCGTTTTTTAACAATAAATCAGAGAATTAAGGAAAGTATCTAGATCTATATACGGTATTAAATCCATTAATGTTTTGTAAGACATTCCTTTACTTCTGAAGAATACATAAAAAATGCAAAATTTCGCACAATTAGCTGTATTATACTTCTGGATTCTTTCATCATTATAAAGATAAGCCGAGCTATGTTTTAATAACAATTTTTTCCAATATTTATGATAAAATTCTGGGGTCTTTCCAAAGGAATCAAAAAATTCGCTACAAGTATCATTGATATAGACAGCTGTCCAATGTGCCCCATCTTCTCCTATTTCTTCAGAATTTAAAATAGCAAAACTATTTTTCTTTATGGAACTCAGGGAATTTGCGGGAAAAACTCCACTAAAATTTGAACAATGTTTCTCTAAAATATTACTGATTTCTATAGAATTCATTGCTCCGAAATTGATATATTTCTTTCACTAGAAATCTGCAAAGTTCTGTTAAATTTTCCGTATAGTAACACAACAATTGAGTTCTCTAGAGCTTCACTGAACTTTAGCTCTAGCCTGGTTGAAGCTAAATGACTGTTCGTTAACAAGTCTTCCGAATTTTCTCCATTTCTTAGATCGAAATAAAATATAGAATAACCATTATAAAAATCTTCAAAGGAAATGATTGTGTCTGGATTGATATCCAATAAACGTTGATATGCTTGCAAATAAGTTGATTGATGGGCAGAATCTCCAAAATTTAATTTCACTGGTCCTCTAGGTAATGCTATGTTATTTATATATAAACCTATTTCTGATAAATTATTGTGATACATTGCAAGACTATTTTTGGAATAATCACCGTGAAATGAATCTGAATTGATCATGCAAACGAATAGTTCATTTGGACATTGTTCTCCAAAAATATCTGAAATTATACAGGCTTGACTACCTTTTGAAACTGTGTGGGTTCTTATTTTACTATCAGAGAATGGATATTGAGCTGGTTTCAACTTCAAAGATTCAGAAATTGCCACATTTACTGCAGGACTTAAAGTAACATGACACAATTTGAGTTTTGTTTCTAGAATTTTTACAAAAAACTTTTGATCCTTTTTTATACTCATCATATGAAATTGTGGATCAGACTGCCAAAATTTTAGACTAATATTCGTATTGTGAGGAATCAAACGTTTTTGTTTCATGAAATCCAATCCAACACCAGATTCCATTTCAAAATCTTGTCCTCTGTTAGCAAAGTTAAATCGAGACTGAAAACCACTATTTCCCTGTTGATTTGCTTTGTCACCAGCTTCAGCAGTCCAAACACTATTTAATTCGATTCCTTTGCTGCTATCTTTATAAAATAAAATGGATGGATCTGCTTCTGATTTAGCATGAAGAATTGTATCAAGATACGACTTGTAAGCAAACGTATGATTTGGTAACTCATTCGAGACTGGATGATGTTGGAGAGATAAGTCAACTTTCTTAAATAAGGATGAAAACAAACAATTAGTTAACCCAAAATCACCCTCATCTGACAGATGTTGTTTATCAGGGATGTATTTGACATCTGTATTATTTCCTGCAAAGACCTTACATTTTAGATATAAAGTACTTTTAGAAAAATCTATATAATTTTGAGAAGTAACATTGAATTCAATACATCCACTGCTTATATCTGTAATAGGCAAATGTTCGATAATTCTTGATTGGATAACACCCTTGTTAATGGGATGATTTAAAAATAGATTTAAAGATTCGTTATGACCTTCCATATTTTTACCTTCTTCTCTTCTTAGTGCCTTTTGAAGACTGCGAAGAGTTCTTGTTTGTTTTTCTTTTTATAACTGCACGAGCCATTGAGACTTTTTGAGCTGTTGGAGAAACCATTTTCAATCCTTTTCCAGTTTGAGTATCATCAACAATGTTAACTGATTTATTAGGTGATATTTTCCCATTAATCATATCTAAATAATGAGTCTTCCACTTTTCAAATTCATTGATAGCTCCCATTTTTAATGCGAAGTGTGATGTTCGCTTCCACAAGAGTATCTGGCAATTCTTGGAAATTCTTTCCCTTTATATAAAATCTGAACTGATTGAAACATCCGGAAACAGTTTTCATAGCTATTGGGTTAATGACTTCGTTTAGTTGATTTTTTGTACCATAATATTGAATAATTCTTAAAACTGGGTTCAATTTTCCTAATAGAAAACTATCTTCCACTATATCTGACATGATATAAAAAAGTTGTTTTGATTCAGTTTTAGATAACTGACATCTAAATTCTAAAAGTTCTACTGTAGAATCTTCATTCAAGAAAATATCTTTATTTAGCTTTACAATGAAATCTTGCGGTTTATTATCTTTAAATATACCCTTGCTATCTGTGTGTGAGAGGAATAAAATGATATCTTTCTTCGGAGATTCCATCGTATATGTAATTTCTATGATGAATCTTTACAATTTATGGTGTGTCAATGAAGACACTGGTGACCTCTAGTGGGAATTTATTTAGAATAATCTTTCAATTGCTTAGCACTGATCCATGACGAAAATTTGCTGTTCCACCCAAGCCATTTGACAAGAACTCGGTTTTTTTTACGTTTAAGAACTGATTCGATAATATATTCCTGATCATTTGATACATATACTTTCTGCAGCTCTTTTTCATAAAATTTTCCCTCGATCATCTCATTTTGAATATCTTTAATACTATATACTGGTACGGTATCTTTAACGAATCTTTCAACAATTATAAAATATTCTCTAGACCATTGTTCGTCAAATTCTCTTGTGAAGACGTGTTTTGTTAAATTAATTCTAACAGTGTCATTTACGTTAAAACTAAATTTAGTTTTTGGAATGATATTTGGATATAATCTTTTCCATATTTTGAATTCATTTGCTTCATTAACTGAAGATGGAGCTTGTCCAATAGCGGAATGATAACTATTGTTATAGCTATCAGTTATCTTTTCGAGTTGATCAATCCATCTGTGAGTATTATTAGCTATCATATATCTAAACAGTAACCCCTTAAAAGTCTTGAACCATCTTTCAATTATATTTGCCTTGATTTCTGTGTTGTTAGTGAAAAAATGTTCAATACCTAACTTTTCAAAAATTTTTGAAGTAGATTTTGCTTTCATTTCTGGACCCCTGTCACTACGTACCTTTGAAATCTTTGGGAATTTTAAGAGTAAGTTTTCTAGTGTTGGTGCAAATTCAGTTGATTTCAGACTTTTTAGTGGAAGAGTATGTACTTCTTTACTAAAAACGTCAATTGCTCCCAAGACGTAGACATATCCATCATTTTCTTTAGCATATTGTGGAATATGCGCAGTATCTAGATCAATTTGATATCCTCTAAATGGTGCAATAACACGGTTCCTTTTAAATTTAGTTTTGGCATTTTTCATCAAAGTAAAGTATTCCTGACTCTGAAGGAAATGTTTAATTTGTTTTCTGGAAATATTGTGTTTCCCCTCTTTCTTTATTGCTCTATAGAACTTATCAACACCTGCATATGACCCAGGAAATGAAGAATCCCTGTGTTTTTTAGATAAATACTTTTTTAAATCTTGTGCCAAATCCATTTTTCTGTTTTTCTACTAATTTGTTTTTTACTTCTAGGAAGTTTAGGTGTTATATCACTTCTAGTAAGATTTCTAGGAACTTCTGAAATTTCAGGTCTTCCAGGAGGGGGTAAACCTCCACCTCTCTGTATGAAACTTGGAGGAATGTTTGTGGCTATTAGACTATCAATAAAATCTCTTAGTCCCACAGGGGAGAAATTTTTGAAAGGATATAGGCTAGCCTTAATAAGATCAATTATATGGGAATTTTCTATAGGTTTCTGATTTATAATCAACTCTCCTTTACTGTTCCAGCTAAAGTTGTTTTTAATCATATGATTTAAAATCCCTCTAGCTTTAGTTTTAATATTCCCTGGTATTGCCTTGAGAATAGCTTCTTGTGTGAGAATATTAGTTTCAAAAGGTACTAAAATGTATTTTTTCATTTTAGTACCTTAGCTAGAACCAATCTTGTAGAATTTAAGATATTGTATATTTGTCTAGAATTGGATCTGATGATCGAATATTTTCTTGATTTGGAGGTTTTGATATTCACTAATTTATTGATAAGATTGTTATGTCTTTTAAGTAACTTCTTAGATTGAGGGGGTAATACAATCAAATTCAAGCGAAGATTTGCAAGCAATTTAATCACTTCCTGAACTTGATTATCGTCACAGGTTTCCAATAAAGCAATGGTTTGATTTCTTCCACAATTTATCAAAAATTTTAGAAATGGAGATTTTTTCATTATATTCTCTTACGACGATTTTTTTTCAAAGATGGCGATGGAAGTAAAAATCCCAAACAAGACGCTAATAAAGTTTGCCAAATCGTTTTATCACCGTTTCCAATCGATAAATTGATTACTGAAGCCAAAATCACTATTAGAATGGCGATAACTTGAGAAATAAATACTAATTGAAATTTATGAAATGACTTACATTGACACGAAGTTGTTCCACTCTCTTCCATTCCCAAAATCTCAATGAGAAAAATTTGTTTTGTAGCAGCTTATATTCACTCATCCTTGTAAACGATGGTTTGTTCAGAAGGAAATATTTTTGTTCTTAATCTCAATTCGTCTGGACATTTTGCAGTTAGATCGATAATTATATATCCGTATTCGCTATCTTTCATAACATCGGTATAAGCTGCGGACAAAAGACCAGGCATATGTGGGAATAACTGAGAGTTTAAGTAAGATAATTGTAATAAACTTCTCGGTGATCTAAATACTTCGATATATTTGGCATTAAGATTAATAGTTACTTGATTTTTGCCTTGAACAAAACCATTTTGTAAAATATAAAAACAACTAAGAAACCTGTGATGACTTAATCTAGTAAATATTAGTTCCATAACGTCGGATTTACTAGCTTCATTCATCAAATCATCGACTACTATTAAAGAATGGATATTAGGATCAGTAAATTCCATAAGTTCTTGTTCTGAAGGAAGGCCCTTTATAAACTCTATGTTGGGAATAACATTTTGCATATCTTCATAGCAATTCTGCCATATTCCATAATAATACCTAATATTAATTGGTGGAACATCATTGAATAAAGTTTGTTTATTCTTCAACACATTAAATATAAAATTTGTCTTACCAGAACCCGATTGACCAAAAATTATATGAGTAGACCCAGGTTCAAACCCCAACATAATTCAACAGATCGCTTTCACTGAATGACTTCACAGAATGTCTTCACAGAATGTCTTCACAGAATGACTTCACAGAATGACTTCACAGAATGACTTTACAGAATGACTTCTTAGAATGAAATGAAAATATAGATGAAAGTCTTTTATTTAAGAAGCTTTTGGTTCGCAAATTGGTATTTCACAATTTGCTTAGCAATGTCACCACGGGCAGGTAAGCTTCATGACATCATAATTTTGATTTTTTTCAAAACTTTTAAATTTTTTTTTTTTTCAGAATTTTTTTGACAATTTTTTTCAGAACTTTTTTACCTTTTCTTAATACCAACAAGGAAGACATTCTTTGTGTTCTTCGATGTTGTCATATTCACAAATCTTAGCATTTGTGAAATCGATGGATTCAATAATTTCGTCCCATTCACTTAGAAAGTTTTGGAACTCCCTGAAGTTCAATGAGACTCCTGGGAATCCTGGTAGAAGTAAAGACTGGTTTGACTTTGGTCTGAAAAATTGTCTTATGGAAAGACATAGCACACCAGGCTGAACTTGGACATAAAGTCTTTCACCCAAAGGAAGCATAAATGTTTCCTTGAGTTCATCAGACTTGCATTCGTCCACTGCTTTTCTAATATCATTCATGAACTTGCACATAATTTTAACACCAGATGCTTTGATGTTTACAGTGCTGTCATGCTTTCTTCTGTTAGACCTGTTTTCTTCTTTAGTGAGAGTAAGTCCATCATGATGAGATGTCATTACAATGGATCTATTCTCACCAATAGATACAGACTGAGAAGATTTCTCATCTTTTGATGTCATGATGTAGAATGCAGAGCTCTTGGTTGCCATGATGATCAGTAATGCTCAGTAGTGAACAGTATTGATGTGCAGGAAGGTATGACAATACTCCAATGCTTAGTTTCTTTTATAGGAGAAATTGGGGATTGCACCACCAGGTGGTAAATCTATACCCCCCTCAAGACGACAAGCAAACGTTTGGAAAACTCTATGAGGCTCACTCAGACGTCATTAAAACGTTTTACTCTAATTGGGTGCTCTTTAGGTGTCAGGTGACCCAGGTGACTCCAGGGGGGTGACCTCAGGGAGTGACTCTTTAGATCGGATGTCACTAATTAGTGGCTAATTAGTGGTGGCTCTTTGGCTCCTGGCTCCTGGTTGAAACTAAACTGTTTGCGAACTACGGGCTTAGACTATACTACTTATATACGTCAATGAATTTATGTTACTGCGACACAGAAAAAACTTTTCTCAGGCATCATGCTTAAAACTGTGCCAGAAGCCTGATTATTGTCAAAATCTCTAGTAAAATGTTTAAAAACATTACCAAGTCACCTGAGAACAAATTCTGATATTACAAAAAAGATGTTATAAGATATTTACATGACATGTTGCAAATATATCTTATATCAGTTATTGTCTAGTGCATGAGAAATCAACATCTCATGTGAGCATACCATTTTGGAGCTATCTGTGGATTTAACCCATATGTATCTATTTTTTTTGGCTATATGAGAGCAAGATTATCAAATGTGATTGTTATTTATTCATTTGATGATGTGGCCAGCCCTTTTTGTCCTTTTGGAAGTCCATTACATTAAGCAAAAAAATCTTGTACGCTTCAAGCATGTATGTGTTACATTTGGTTCAGCCTTGTTCAGAGCATCACAGAAGTGAGAAAATGATTGAAAACATAGCAATATTTTATGCCATAGTAAAATATAGCTCATCAGCATTTAGGCAATAACCTTATCCACAGGGTGCGGTTAACCTAATTCGAGTTCTCGTGGTTTAAACTTAGAACCCCTCTCCAATTTTACGGGTTTTTGCAAGTGTTACAAAAAGTTCAGCCTAAAGTAGACAAGCAGCACACAAAGAATTTTACCTGCAAGCAAAATCTGATAAATGCATTTGAAAATAGAACTTATGAGCATTTCATTGATATATATTTGAACTTCCTAGCTTTAATATTAATGGCTACAGACTAAATCTAAGAAAATGTGTTGAATTTTTTTTGCCAGCGGGACAGGTTCACGTTGCTGCACATTTAAGGATCTACAGAAGGCAATGTAACAGTTAGATAGAATATTTAAGCTTCAAGAGTAGGAATCAGGTACTCCTGCGGAGAAAACAGATTAAAATATCTTTTGTTGCTGGCAAGAAAACTCACTTTTTAGATGATTTTTTCAAATCTGACGTAACGCGGGACACAAAAAAATCACTTGTTTTCCTGAGGTTTTTGATGGCTAGAAGCCTCATTTAGTAATAAAGTTGACTTTTTAAAACCTGATATGATATAGAAGAAGTCAGGCCTTCCAGTGGTGTATAATATTGCATAATAGATATTTGTAAAGTACATTTAATCATCATTTAAATGCAAAATTTCTGAAATTGTACGACATCATGACACGTGACCTCCTGTGTTTTTGATGAAATTCACAAGCCAAAGAGCAGGCATTTTAGTCTTGGAATGAACAGCAAAATCACGTGCATCTATAAAGATATGACCAATTTCCAAAGCAAGTTGTTCCTGTGTTTTTGATGAAATTCACATGCAAAAGAGCAGGCATTTTAGTCTTGGAATGAACAGCAAAATCACTTGCATCTATAAAGATATGACCTATTTCCAAAGCAAGTTGTTCCTGTGTTTTTGATGAAATTCACATGCCAAAGAGCAAGCATTTTAGTTTTGGAATGAACAGCAAACTCCTGTGCATCAATAAAGATACAACCAATTTCCAAAGCAAGTAAAGTTGTTCCTATGTTTTTGATGAAATTCACAAGCCAAAGAGCAGGCTTTTAGTCTTGGAATGAACGGCAAAATCCCGTGCATCAATAAAGATATGACCAATTACCAAAACTAGTTATTCCTGTGTTTTTGATGAAATTCACAAGCCAAAGAGCAGGCATTTTAGTATGGGAATGAACAGCAAAATCCTGTGCATCAATAAAGATATGACCAATTGCCAAAACTATAGTCTGTTTCCCCTGAGTTGAGAGCGGTGCTTCAAACAGTTCCTAAACTGAAGATGTCAACCAGCTTTTGTTTGTTCACTTTACTTATGATGAAACTACAGCCACTTTTATGGAAGGTGTAAAACTGGTCCATTCATTAACATTACGTTTCAACACACTTTCCAGAGTGGCGTCTGTAATTGTGTCTGTACTGTGGAAAAAGAACAAAAGTTGTTTGATTTTATCAGGACACATGCTCAGGTCAATGTAAACACAGCGGTCATTGTTTCATGATACTTCAAATAGTTTTTCCTAGACAAAACCCCGGAAAAAAACACCATTTTTTTAAGTATGACTTGGTGTCAAGCGTATTCATACGCCATTAGAAGGATGAAAAATTGTCAGACATATATTTTCTTGGTGCTTTTTAGTTTACCTTTATTTATTAACAATTTTGGCTCATTGAATCACCATTATTACCCCCTAAGGTGAAATTATAAAAATAAATTAAAAAGACTGATTTCCTTTAAATCACATGAAATGTGGTTGAATAACTCGTCTAAAATAACATTGAATGATTTACCGACCTTTCCTCCAATGTACAATGCCATTAAGGGCCTTTTTGGATGTAAGCAGTATCAGACCATAAGTTTAGACCACCTGAAATTTTTGTTTATCACACATATTCAAGTAAGTGATAAAAATAGATGAAGTTTGCTCTATTGTAGAACTTCCCTGATGCATAGGCAAGAAAGTCCATGAAGAATTTTTTCATCTAAGCCACTATTTGCCCCGATATTGAAAAAATACTGATGCGGTCTAAACTTTCGTCTGATACTGTATGACCAATATCCAAATCAAGCTGTTCCTGTGTTTTTGATGAAATTCACATGCAGAAGAGCAGGCATTTTAGTCCTGGAATGAACAGCAAAATCACGTGCATCTATAATTAAGATATGACCAATTGCCAAAACAAGTTATTCCTGTGTTTTCGATGAAACTCACAAACCAAAGAGCAGGCATTTTAGTCTGGGAATGAACAGCAAAATAACGTACATCAATAAAGATATGACCAATTGCCAAAACAAGTTGCTCCTGTGTTTTTGATGAATGAGTGAGTGAGTGAGTTGGTGTTTTACGTCTCATCAGCACCTGAGTGGGCTATTTAGAGACATACTTGGTTGGATTCGAGAGCCTTGAAAATGCTATGATCTGTTTGTGACATGTGGAGGGTGCATTTTTGTTGGTAATACTTGTCGTTTTACTTTTGTCGGTGCAAGGAAACAAGTGGTATGCTGGGCTTTCTTGTTTTGTTGGTTTGGGTGTTTTCTTGTTTTCAGAAGCCAACCCTCCCGAGCAGCAACGTAAATCAAACCTTTCGCTACGTAATTATTTTGGTTAGAATAAAACGTTTGGCCAAACACAAATGACAAAGGTAGGTGAAAGATAATTTTCCAAACATTGCACTCAGATGGAAAATCAAACGTAGGTCGCAACCTTAGTAAGAGGTTGGCACATAGTTTGTTTTATAGTTTGGCCTAACGTTTGGTTCACAGGTAAGTCATACCTTTGGTTGAGAGGTTGGAAGAACGTTTAGTTTTAACATTTGGCTAAACGTTTCAGTCATACGTAAGTCATACCTTTGGTTGAGAGGTTTGAAGAACGTTAGACTATTACGTATGACCATACCTTTGATTCATAGGTTTGTCGAACATTCATTTGAGAGGTTTTTAAAACCTTAGACTATTACGTAAGTCATACCTTTGGTTAAGTGGTTTGAAGAACGTTTGACTATTACGTATGACCATACCTTTGATTCATAGGTTTGTCGAACATTCATTTGAGAGGTTTTTACAACCTTAGACTATTACGCATGACCATACCTTTGATTCATAGGTTTATCAAAGGTATGGTCGCACATTTGGCAATACGTAAGTTCCAAGGTTTCTCCAACGTGTTTTTGATATGTATGGACAACGTTTGAAAGTAATGTTCAGGGCAAACATCTGATCATACGTATCTGCCAAAGGTTTGTTGAAGGTTTGCACCAAGTTGCAGAACCTGGGATCCTAAATCTCAGAGAGCCTTGTAGCGCCATCTATTCCATACCTATTCCAATCTATCTGGTAACTTTGAGTGGTTAAAACCTCCCAACAGGATGCTTGCTGGTGATAATTGGATGAAGCCATAAAGAAATAGTAGCGACACCAGTTACAAAAATTACCAAATAAATATCTCTTAAAATATGAAAGATTAGATAGGCCAAAAAAAAATTCTGAAGTACTGCTCAATCACAAACGAGCAAGAGAGAATCAGATGAGACCGGAGTTGAACTGAGCCTACTTGCATCGGAATGCCACCTATCCAGCAGGCCAATTTGGATTGGGATTTTTCCAACTCTTCTGAGTTGCAGTATTAATCCCTTACAAGGTAAGTTAATATTGTTATTTATTGTAGTCCTTAATTGGACTGTAGACTGCTTGGTAAAACAAGGAAGAAAAGTCTACTAATTTTGGAGCCACCTTCAGTGCTTGCTGCTTGGCTCTGCTCTCTCTATCTCTCTGTTTTTCTCTTCTCTTCACTGTTTTAATTTATGTTTTCTCTTTGCAGATCTCCAACAATCAATTGACCAACCACCCATCCAAAGACCTAAAAAAAAATTCTTGAAATCTCCCACCCCCCCCCCAAAAAAAATCCTGCAGTAAAATCATATATGAGAGCATGCTTTATTCAACCATAATGAGGGCCAGTATTCAAGGCTTTATTTTATTTTATTTTTTTTTCGGAGGGGGGGGCAGGTCGTGCTGGTTGGGTCCGCCTGAAGCAATGCGGCAGTCCCCCGGGCGATCCGCCCCTGGCCAGCGCCTCCCTACTGTGATGTCTGTATTATACGCTAGATGTCTCTGTTCTGCGCATGCGTAATAAAGACCAGTTGTCAACATCCGCCCAAGCCTATGGTTGCCTCTTCTATCTAACGGACTTTACATGGTGTCAGGAGTGGGATTTATCAGACGAATCCACGATGGCTACAGGCTTAAAACCCCCTAAGCATCTCGTCCTGACAGGCAACTTACAAGAGGAATATTTAGATTGGATCGGCCAGTACGAAATATACGCCGTCGCGGCTGGTATTACTGAGAAGACAGAAAGCACCCAATGCGGCGTGTATCTACACGTGGCTGGACCGGCAGCTCAGAAAATCGCAAAGACCTTCAAGTATACTGAAGCAGAAACAGGCAAGCTTGCACCCCTCAAGGCAAAACTGAAGGCTCACTGCGATGGAAAGAAGAATATAACAGTCACCAGGTACAGATTTAACACATCTAACCAGACGACTGAAGGGCAAACGTTCGACACGTGGTTTATTGACCTACAGAACAAAATCGAACACTGTGACTATGGAAACTTACGAGATTCACTCATGATTGACCGCATAATTTGTGGATTAAGAGATGACAATGTAAGGGAAAAGTTACTCCAAGCTGATGAACTGAAATTGACAAAATGTATCGACATGTGCCGTGTGTCAGAGCTAAACGCCACTGACCTAAAATCCGAACAGGTGGACGTAAAAGCCATCAATCGGAGGTTCGGAAGCGCACGTGGTCACCCATTTCAGAAACGCAACAGTTACAAGTTTGATGGAGCTAGTTCAAGCCAGGAGTCGGATTGCAAGAACTGTGGCAAGTCACATGCCAAATTTAAGTGCCCTGCGTATTATTCTACATGTGCCAAATGTAACAAGAAAGGCCATTACACGGATCTATGTTACTCGAAACAGAAGGGGAAAAAGAAGCAACGATCAAGGAAATTACACGAAATTGATGAGGAACCATCAAGCAGTGATGATGAACTATTCTTAGGTTCTATTGAACTGGAATGTGAAGTGTATGAAATCTCCAACAAACCATGGATGGAGTGTATCAATGACATTGATTTCAAATTGGACACAGGAAGTCAAGTTAACACCCTGCCAGAAAAGCTTGTCCCGGCTGAATGCAAATTGACCCCAACATCAGTGGTACTTCGAGTCTATGGTGGTGATCGAATGGTGCCATTGGGGAAAACTGTGTTGAAGTTAAAAGGCCAGAAACTGACATTTCAAGTAGTCAAGAAAGGCGAGGCGATCTTAGGCAAAGAAGCATGCCAATCGCTGGGGTTGATTCAGAGAACCCACTTGAAGGATGTGAAACCACTACAAGAAGAAACAAAAGAAAGCAAGCCGAAAACAGACAAGAAGCAGGAAAGTAAGAAAGAGGCGAACACCAAAAGAGAAAATGAAGACGGCACAGCCAATCAGTCTCGAAGAGATTGCAAAGGAATACAAGGAAGTATTCACAGGACTCGGATGCATCGAGTCCAATTACAAATTGAGTGTGGATAAAAGTATCTTACCTAGTGTGGATCCACCAAGAAGGATACCGCATGCAGTTCAAGACAAAGTGAAACAAGAATTGGATCGAATGGAGGAACTTAATGTGATTACCAAAGAATATGAGCCCACACCATGGGTAAGCAGTATGACTGTAGTGACTAAACCAAATGGGAAGGTCCGCATTTGTATTGATCCAACTAAGCTTAACAAAGCTGTTAAGCGTGCCCATTATCCGACTAAGACCGTCGAAGAGGTGGCAGCTCACATGCCAGATGCCAAGTACTTTTCGACCTTTGATGCTAACTCAGGATACTGGCAGATATCATTGGATACAACAAGCTCCAAGATGTGCACGTTTCAAACCCCCTGGGGAAGGTACAGGTTCAAGAGACTGCCTTTTGGAGTAACCACGAGTGGCGATGCGTTCAACCAAGTGATGACAGCTTTATTTGGTGATCTCGAAGGCGTCAGCATCATCGTGGATGACATACTGATACATGGACAGACGATCCAAGAACACGATGACCGTGTGAAATCCTTTCTCAAGCGAGCCCAAGAAGTAGGCCTAACTCTGAACAAGGAGAAAAGTAAGTTCAGACAACATGAAGTGAAGTATTGTGGACATATACTGAGTGCTGAAGGTATGAAACCCAGCGCAGACCACATTGACCCCGTGTTGAAAATGGAGGTGCCAACCAAGAAAGAAGAAGTGCGTAGATTTCTTGCACTCGTTGGATATTTGCAGAAATTTCTACCAGCTCTATCAGAAAAGTTGAAACCACTCCGACAACTCCTAGAGAAGGAGGTTGAATTTCATTGGGAGAAACAGCACGAGGACAGCTTCCAACAATTGAAGAAAGACGTCACAGAGGCTCCAGTGTTGAAACTATTCGACCCCAAGAAGACTGTGACATTACAAGTGGATAGCAGCAAATATGGCCTTGGCGCTGCATTATTGCAGGATGAACAGCCAGTTTTGTATGCATCCAGGTTGCTCGACAAAACCAAGCAAAATTATGCAGTGATTGAACGAGAATTATTAGCGATCTGCTTTGCGACACAGAAATTTCACCAATACGTGTATGGGAAAACAATCAAGGTTGAGACTGACCACAAGCCATTATTGGGAATCTTAGCCAAACCAATGCACGCAATCACAGCTCGTATGCAAAGGATGAGACTTCGTCTCCAACGATACGACCTAGATGTGTCCCACAAACCGGGAAAGTTGATGTTCATTGCGGATACTCTCTCGAGAGCCCCAATCAGAAACCTGTCGAGAACAGAAGCCATTGAACTGTTCGATGAGGAAATTGAGGTCAATGCCATCAATGCATCGGATGACAAGCTGTGGGAGCTCCGAGAAGCGACCAAGAAAGACGACACTTTACAAGCTGTAAAGCGATTCACTCGGGAAGGATGGCCAACAGATACCAAGATACCTCCTGAAGTGAAACTATATTTTTCTTACCGAGATGACATCTCGGAAGAAGATGGATTACTACTGAAGGGAAACAAATTGATAATCCCCAAGATTCTCCAAAAGGAAATGTTGGACAAAGTACACTCAGCACATTTAGGCATTGTGAAGTGCAAAGCCTTGGCCCGAGAAGCTATTTTCTGGCCTGGTCTATCAAGTCAACTGGAAAACATGATCGCCCAATGTGCAACATGCCAAAGCACTAGAAAGAACCAAGCAAAGGAACCACTTCAAACTCAGAAGATCCCAGAGTTACCATGGAACAAAGTGGCAGTCGATCTATTCCACTTTAAGCAGCGCGAATATGTACTTTGCGTGGATTATCATACTATTAATTCATGGACCCCTTACGCGACTCCAGCCAAACTACCGATTGCCCAGTTATGACAACGGGCAAGCTGCTTTTCTGTATTGTCTACAATGTCCTTAGCTGCATTTCATGTTCAAATTACAGTCACAGAAATTGATGTGATTTTTTCCCATAATCTAACCATAGACCATTAGAAAATACCCTTTTTTTCCCCCTTCCCTTTCATACATACTTTCACGGGTCTTATGCTAGTCACTCGAAATTCCCTGAAATTGCCTATTTGCCAGACACAACTACCAGCACTCTGGTGTCGGCACTGAAAACGATCTTCGCTCGTTTCGGAATTCCAGCTGAAGTAATGAGTGATAACGGCCCACAATTCTCAAGTCGAGAATTTCGATCGTTTTCGAGGAAGTACGAATTCAAACATTCCACTTCCAGCCCTGGATATGCGCAAGCCAACGGTCAAGCTGAACGCCACATCCAGACGATCAAGAATCTGCTAAAGAAAGCTGAATCTAGCAGAGGTGATTTGAACTTGTGTTTGTTGGGATATCGAAACACCCCACTTGAAGGCGTTGGATTATCACCCGCACAACTCCTCATGTCTCGCAGGCTGAACAGCCAACTCCCCATCAAACCCGTGTTACTTCGTCCCGTGACATCTCGACCCAAAGAAGTACACAATCGATTGAAAGTCCGACAGCAGAAACAGAAAAAGTACTTTGACCGACACGCCAGTGTAGACAAGAGAAAGCTAGAAGTCGGAGAGACCGTCCGATTTAAATCGCTGCGTGGCCATTGGATCCCTGCTGTCGTGAGAAATGCTGTTGATGGTGTGCCCCGAAGTTACCACCTACAGACAGACCAACAAAATGTGCTGCGCAGGAATCGAAAGCACATTTTCCCCACCAAGGAGAACTTCACACTCAGACCGCCCCCACGTAATTTCGATCCCCCGGTGCCCCAAGTGAATGTGCCCCAAGTGAATGTTCCCCAAAGTCAAGGTCGTGCACAAAATCTCAATGCTACAATTGAGCCCCCGACTGAAATCATTATCCCAAAGTCCCCGTCCCGTGCACCTGACCAAACCGCCCCGAAAATCGTGCCCCCAAAAACATCAAGAAGCGGTCGGCGAATCAACAAGCCAGTAAAACTCGACCTATAATGGTCTATTGACTTTGTAACCTGATTGACTGTCCACTGACACTCATTTTTCTGTTGTGAAATTGAAATTGTTTATCATGATAAAAGCAATTAATTTATAATTGTAAAAGAAATTCCTTACAATTTTAATCAATAACTGAGTCACATTAATATTATGTTGTAATTCAAAAAAATGTTATGATCAATATATAGTTAAGTGATGTTTATTGTTACTTGTCTCTCATGCCTCAGATCAAAAATTTAGTAAATATTTGACTAATGATGTATATTCCAAAATATTGATGTCAATGTGTATTGCATGTTTACTGTATTCAGAGATTTAGAATAGAATGGTATTATGCTTTATAAGAGGGAAGAAGTAGATATGATTTATTACCCTATGTGTGAAGATATAGAATAGTGTAGAAAGTTACCAGGATAAACAAACTAGACTTATATTGTTTTACAGTAGATGATTAAGTCATATTTACACAGATATACTCTCTTGTTTGTATAACCTAGAGCTAAGAAATAATCATACTTTCTCTATTATAAATGAGTTGATAGAATACTATAAAGATGCTATTATTAGATTAGTAGTTTGATCCTTAAAATGGATTAAATCATGTTTATTCATGTTATGGTATTAGAGGTTCTTAGCATTAATCAAGTAAACTACTTAATGGAGTTTGGGAATAAGAATTAGACTCGGAAACCAAAAAAATGTTTGTTCAAGTTACGGTGAAGGTTAGATATAAAATATATCTTGTAAAGGAGGTGTGATGTCTGTATTATACGCTAGATGTCTCTGTTCTGCGCATGCGTAATAAAGACCAGTTGTCAACATCCGCCCAAGCCTATGGTTGCCTCTTCTATCTAACGGACTTTACACCTACTTGCTGGTCGAGATGGCAAATTCATGTGCATCGCAATCAGCCAGAACACGAGTATCCATTGTAACACCGATACATATGTTTCCTCAAAGATGTTATACGTTGGATTCCATTCTTAAAACCAAATCCCAGGTCATATTTATCAAGATCTAGTCCATTTAATTCCGAAGTGCGAGCGCTATTGAGAATCCACATCCTTCACATCGCCGACTAGACCGGGTGATTCTGAAGCATACACAGCATCCACAGCCATCCGAATCAGTCATTTAACTAAGACACATCCTAGAATCAAGATCCCATGGTTAAATACTTCGTTACGATGGAATTGAAGGTGTTCTGGACCGATATAAATCTAATACACACGAGCGTGGACTGCCATGGCCGCCACCTTGCCCGATGTTTGCGCATGCGCAAGATATGACGCGCTGGGCTGGCCTGCTACGCCTGACGCCCCAGAGGCGTATAACGACCGTTCCTTCAACGTGGGGGCCACGTTGTCAAGAAATGTTGAGAAATACGCAATATTTACGATATATACGTACGTAATAATCTCGTAACCATTTGTCGACAAAATACGTAGTTTTCAAACGTTTGGTCCGATGTGGATGGGAGGTATAATGCTACCTTAGACCAACGTTCCTCAAAGGAAATTGTCCACAAGGGAAAGCTTCTTTCTTCTTGGTGTGGTTGAGGGACGTCTTTGTCTGTAGGGTGTTTGGAGAGAATGTTTGTCTTGTTAAGATTGTTTTCTTGCGTGATGTGCATGCAACTGGTTCAGGATAAACATTTGCTTCTTCAGTCTTTGGTCGATCTCGCTGAGGCGATTTCTGTAAGACTTCCATGAAGAGGTTCCTCTTCAGTTGAATCCTTCTCTGTGGGGACGAATGCAAAACCGGTCGAGAATAATCTGCTACTCGATCAATTCTGTCAATGTCTTCTTTATCTTCCCAAGTCATGGGATGGGGAGCATGATCTTCTTCTACATGTCGCTTGGCTTCAGGAAACAATATTCTGTGGTAAATCTTTAGTTGTATGATTTCTTTTTGTTTCTTGAAAACTTCACATTCATGACTAAACGCAGGGTGGTCCCCACCACAATTAACACAATGTGGGGGTCTGAAGCATGGTTTGTCTCTCGTGTGAGTATGATCTCGATCACCACAATTGGCACAAACTGTAGGTCTTCTACAGTTCAAACAGCGCTTTGGTCGGGGAAAAAGAGGGCGAACTCTGCACTTTTCAAAAGCAACAGGTACTTTCTCTGGAACTTTGTCGTCTTTGAATGTGAGTTGTATTAATTCATAGCCATTTCATTGGGACATACGTCTGAATTGTTCAATGCCATGTTTCTGGAACCACTTCTTTAGCTGAGAGTCTGTGCATGTTTTACTCTCTTTCAAGAAGATAAGGCCTTCGTCTGGTCTTTAGAAAGGTTCAATGGAGACTTTTGAACTGTCTATTTAAGTGACCGATTTGAGTTTCTCTTTTTGTGTATCATTCCGAGGATGAATCAGAAAGGTTCCGTTGGTTTGACGCTTTATGTTTTCAGCTACTGTGTTGTCACAAATTTCCTCAATGACTTCAAAAACAGCTATTGCTGACAGGCCATCAAGTGAATTCTTTACACCTTTTATCACAAGGCAATGTTCATCTTTCATCATGTGTGAAGGGCAGTCAGGGTCAATCAAGTCATCCGAGGATGTCCTTGCCAAAGAGCAGGCATTTTAGTCTGGGAATGAACAGCAAAATCACATGCATCAATAAAGATATGACCAATTTCCAAAGCAAGTTGTTCCTGTGTTTTTGATGAAATTCACATGAAAAAGAGCAGGCATTTTAGTCTTGGAATGAACAGCAAAATCACGTGCATCAATAAAGATATGACCAATTTCCAAAACAAGTTGTTTCTGTGTTTTTGATGAAATTCACATGAAAAAGCAGGCATTTTAGTCTTGGAATGAACAGCAAAATCACGTGCATCAATAAAGATCCCCATGGGCACATCGACGTTGCAGCAACGTTGCAACGACATCACACTTTTCGTCAAATGACGTAGAATTGTATGGTTGAAATTATGTTGTCACAACGTTGTGAAGCAACGTCAAAGATATGACGTTAGCATGCAACGTTGTGGCGATGTTTTACAACATTGTGAGGCAATGTCAGGAGTTCGACGTTCGCTTGCGACGTTGTTGCAACTTTGTAAAAAAACCACGACGTCGTGTTCACGTTGGGGCGACATAGTCTCTACCATACATATCTACGTGACCAACAGACCAGCCCTCCACCAATTAGCAACGTCGGAGTTTACGTCGTGTGCCCACTGGGATATGACCAATTTCCAAAGAAAGTTATTCCTGTGTTTTTTATGAAAGTCACAAACCAAAGAGCAGGCATTTTAGTCTTGGAATGAACAGCAAAATCACGTGCATCAATAAAGATATGACCAATTTCCAAAACAAGTTATTCCTGTGTTTTTGATGAAATTCACATGCCAAAGAGCAGGCATTTTAGTCTTGGAATGAACAGCAAAATCATGTGCATCCATAAAAATATGACCAATATCCAAATCAAGTTGTTCCTGTGTTTTTGATAAAATTCACATGCAAAAGAGCAGGCATTTTAGTCTTGGAACGAACAGCAAAATGACGTTCATCAATAAAGATATGACCAATTTCCAAAACAAGTTGTTCCTGTGTTTTTGATGAAATTCACATGAAAAAGAGCAGGCATTTTAGTCTTGGAATGAACAGCAAAATCACGTGCATCAATAAAGATATGACCAATTTCCAAAGCAAGTTGTTCCTGTGTTTTTGATGAAATTCACAAGCCAAACAGCAGGCATTTTAGTCTTGGAATGAACAGCAAAATGACGTACATCAATAAAGATATGACCAATTTTCAAAACAAGTTATTCCTGTGTTTTTGATGAAATTCACATGCCAAACAGCAGGCATTTTAGTCTGGGAATGAACAGCAAAATCACGTACATCAATAAAGATATGTCCAACTGCCAAAACGAGTGGTTCCTGTGTTTTTGGTGAATTTCACAAACCAAAGAGCAGGCATTTTAGTCTTTGAATGAACAGCAAAATAATGTGCATCAATAAAGATATGACCAATTTCCAAAACAAGTTGTTCTTGTGTTTTTGATGAAATTCACATGAAAAAGAGCAGGCATTTTAGTCTTGGAATGAACAGCGAAGTCACGTGCATCAATAAAGATATGACCAATTTCCAAAACAAGTTATTCCTGTGTTTTTGATGAAATTCACATGCCAAAGAGCAGGCATTTTAGTCTTGGAATGAACAGCAAAATCACGTGCATCAATAAAGATATGACCAATTTCCAAAGCAAGTTGTTCCTGTGTTTTTGATGAAATTCAAAAGCCAAACAGCAGGCATTTTAGTCTGGGAATGAACAGCAAAATCACGTGCATCAATAAAGATATGACCAATTTCCAAAACAAGTTATTCCTGTGTTTTTGATGAAATTCACAAGCCAAAGAGCAGGCATTTTAGTCTTGGAATGAACAGCAAAATCATGTACATCAATAAAGATATGACCAACTGCCAAAACGAGTGGTTCCTGTATTTTTGGTGAAATTCACAAACCAAACAGCAGGCATTTTAGTCTTGGAATGAACAGCAAAATAATGTGCATCAATAAAGATATAACCAATTTCCAAAGCAAGTTGTTCCTGTGTTTTTGATGAAATTCACATGAAAAAGAGCAGGCATTTTAGTCTTGGAATGAACAGCGAAGTCACGTGCATCAATAAAGATATGACCAATTTCCAAAACAAGTTATTCCTGTGTTTTTGATGAAATTCACAAGCCAAAGAGCAGGCATTTTAGTCTGGGAATGAACAGTAAAATCATGTGCATCAATAAAGATATGACCAATTTCCAAAGCAAGTTGTTCCTGCATTTTTGATGAAATTCACATGCCAAAGAGCAGGCATTTTAGTCTTGGAATGAACAGCAAAATGACGTGCATCAATAAAGATATAACCAATTTCCAAAGCAAGTTGTTCCTGTGTTTTTGATGAAATTCACATGAAAAAGAGCAGGCATTTTAGTCTTGGAATGAACAGCGAAGTCACGTGCATCAATAAAGATATGACCAATTTCCAAAACAAGTTATTCCTGTGTTTTTGATGAAATTCACAAGCCAAAGAGCAGGCATTTTAGTCTTGGGATGAACAGCAAAATCACGTGCATCAATAAAGATATGACCAATTTCCAAAACAAGTTATTCCTGTGTTTTTGATGAAATTCACATGCCAAAGAGCAGGCATTTTAGTCTTGGAATGAACAGTAAAATCATGTGCATCAATAAAGATATGACCAATATCCAAATCAAGTTGTTCCTGTTTTTTTTATGAAACTCACAAACCAAAGAGCAGGCATTTTAGTCTGGGAATGAACAGCAAAATAATGTTCATCAATAAAGATATGACCAATTGCCAAAACTAGTTATTCCTGTGTTTTTGATGAAATTCACATGCCAAAGAGCAGGCATTTTAGTCTGGGAATGAACAGCAAAATCACGTACATCAATAAAGATATGTCCAACTGCCAAAACGAGTGGTTCCTGTGTTTTTGGTGAATTTCACAAACCAAAGAGCAGGCATTTTAGTCTTTGAATGAACAGCAAAATAATGTGCATCAATAAAGATATGACCAATTTCCAAAACAAGTTGTTCTTGTGTTTTTGATGAAATTCACATGAAAAAGAGCAGGCATTTTAGTCTTGGAATGAACAGCGAAGTCACGTGCATCAATAAAGATATGACCAATTTCCAAAACAAGTTATTCCTGTGTTTTTGATGAAATTCACAAGCCAAAGAGCAGGCATTTTAATCTGGGAATGAACAGTAAAATCATGTGCATCAATAAAGATATGACCAATTTCCAAAGCAAGTTGTTGATGCGTTTTTGATGAAATTCACATGCCAAAGAGCAGGCATTTTAGTCTTGGAATGAACGGCAAAATCACGTGCATCAATAAAGATATGACCAATTTCCAAAACAAGTTATTCCTGTGTTTTTGATGAAATTCACAAGCCAAAGAGCAGGCATTTTAGTCTGGGAATGAACAGTAAAATCATGTGCATCAATAAAGATATGACCAATTTCCAAAACAAGTTGTTCTTGTGTTTTTGATGAAATTCACATGAAAAAGAGCAGGCATTTTAGTCTTGGAATGAACAGCGAAGTCACGTGCATCAATAAAGATATGACCAATTTCCAAAACAAGTTATTCCTGTGTTTTTGATGAAATTCACAAGCCAAAGAGCAGGCATTTTAGTCTTGGAATGAACAGCAAAATCACGTGCATCAATAAAGATATGACCAATTTCCAAAACAAGTTATTCCTGTGTTTTTGATGAAATTCACAAGCCAAAGAGCAGGCATTTTAGTCTGGGAATGAACAGTAAAATCATGTGCATCCATAAAGATATGACCAATATCCAAATCAAGTTGTTCCTGTGTTTTTGATAAAATTCACATGCAAAAGAGCAGGCATTTTAGTCTTGGAATGAACAGCAAAATCACATACATCACTAAAGATATTACCAATTTCCAAAGCAAGTTGTTCGTGTGTGGTAAATAAAAATCAAGTGCATTTATAAAGACACAAGTGCCAAAGCAAGTTATTCAAGTGCTTCTGATGAAATTCACATGCCCAAAAGGAAACATCTTAGTTTGAGAATGAGCAGCAAAGTCATGTGCATCAATAAAGATATCCCTAATTTTCAACGCAAGTTATTCCCGCCCCTTGGATGAAATTCAAATGCCATAGAAAAAGCATTCTAGTGTGGAAGGTGCAGCAAAATCAAACACATGAATGAATAGAAGACATGTAACAAATAGCTGAAGTTATTCCCCTGCTTTTGATGAAATTCACATGTCATAGAGCAAGCATTTTACACTTGAAATAAGCGGCAAAATCAAACAGAAGTCATCAATCGATATACATGTATTACCATCTGGCTATGTTCCACAAAATTTAAGTATCACCGATCATTTTGATAATTTTACATGCTATCCAGCAATTGAGCACTTTCATATTCAGTGACAAACTTACTAGTAATCAGAAACTTTGAAAAATATCTTTATCACAATGAGTAAGACAATGTACATAATGAGTATGACTGAAGATTAGTTTAAAGACACAAAAATACATTCAAAATTCATGACAATCAAAAATCTGGAGTATACAATACATTTACAAATGGGAATAATTTTGTGATTAATGAAACTTCAAGGATATATTATAACAAGAGATTCTACAACAATGTACCCTATGTTCAAGAGAGAAAAGGCATCACAGTTACAAGTGGATGATCATGCAGGCGCACACAACATATATACCCTTCTCACACTCTAGCCATTAGCACACTGTCAACACACATGAGTGAAGACATCAATAACTTGTTATGAATTGGAATCATCAACAGTATACAAATGTAACAATGCATCTTGGATGCCACATTATGCACAAGCCACATATTAAAGTAATTTGACTTGAATTGGTAAGCCTTGGGCCAGCTTATGAGCCTTCACAGGGCACACAACCACAAAAACTACACATACATATGCAGGTATTGCACATATTAATACTGTCAGACCTTATATCATAAAGTTTTAGCGTTTTGTCATTGCTTGAAGCCATTCTTTGTCCTGGTCTGTCTGGCAAAGTTTGCATAGTACAGCAGTTGGTTAATACTGTAATAATGAGGGTTGGTTAAATCATTTAGTTCTGGTTCATAAGGTTCCATATCAACGTCACTTTTAAAACCATCAATAAAGTTCTTGAGGTGTTCGGGAACAACCTCATTGGTTGAAATTCTTTGGTTGCACAATTCTTGAGCAGCCTGCGAACTACTTCCGGCAACTGGTTGGTCATTGCGGAAGAACATTGTGTTGTTATTGTCGCAGTTGTTAGCAGCATTACTCTGATGGAATCCATTCAACTTTGGTAGATTTGCCATCTGATCAGCATCCCAGTTATTCAGTGTAGAACCACTTGCACCCTAAAACAAGAGAAAAAGACGTAAGAAGAGCGATTCTGAAGATTTCTAAAAAAATCTCAAGAAAATAAATGAACCATATAGATAAATAAAATCTGCAAACTCACGTCTTGCACAAATCCATCTGAGCTGCATTCTCTAGACCTGTGTATTATAAAAATACAAATTTATCATCATACATAATTTTGAACTTGTCTTTTAATTGAACTTTTCAGCTTTGAAGGAGGCTTTGGACGCAACCTCTTAGTTATTGCCCCCTGTCTGATCACTTCTGGTTTCGAAGCCTTAAAGTAGATGAAAATTTGACATTTAGACAAGCTATGAGTTCAACGGAGCGGACGTACCTGATCTGCAGATTATTTATCCTTTTTGCAATTGGTAGACATTCTTCTAAATCATCAGTTTCACTTCGACTCCTTTTTCGTGAAGTATTGGCAGGTCTGAAATGAAAACAACGTCAGTGAACCGATCTAACGAACATTGATTAATCATGTCAATGATAGGCCTATCATTACTCATTGACATTATTCATTTAAACATGTTAAATCACAAATATAAACTGCCAAAATTCCAAACTGAATTTCTGAACAAGATTCAAGAATCTTAGCATGGGTTAGTAAATCTCTTTCTAATTACTGACTTGATATGCTATTGTTGGCCTAGCAGATGACTTTCTGCGGAAATCCAGAATGACAGTGGTGACAGTGACAGGGCACTTTTTAATGACACTGACAACAGTGCAATGAAAAAGAGTCTGACAGTGACAATGCAATGATATTCCCAAGCGAAATTCGAGGACTGACAATTGGTACAGAAGTCTGGTAGTACTGTGTAGCATACTTACTCTGTTTCTGAAATATCTTCGTTCATATTTCTGCAGGAAAATCATGTGAGTATCAACAGAACGTCAAGTTTTACTTTCCAAAACACAACATCACGACTTCGACGGAAATGACCACGGAGCATGCGTGACGTTCGAGGTCAATGCAGGTCACCACTTCCTGCAAATGTCAACACTCCTGTCAGTTCTGAAACTTTGCTGTCATTGAGCTTGGTAAAGGTTGAAAATGAGACGAATCAAGCCCACGTTGCTTTCGAGGTGGACCCTGGAATCCAACAAACACATTGGACAGGCCCAAATCTGCCGTCAGTATGCTGTCATCTCCAAGGACCAGAAAGAGAAATTGGCAGAGGGACCAGATCTGGCAGATTTCATCACCGGTGATGTCAAACCAGCAGATCGACAAAGGGGTAATTCACAAATTGCAAATTGTCAAACTAGATAAACTGGATTGATGCAATTGCACTAGAGCTATAGAGCACATGCGCGTTCACCAAAGCACTTGCGCGTTCACCAAACTGGACTTGTTTACCAGTAAACATTACACAATCCGCATGTTACATAAGCCCAAAACAATGGTTTAAAAGCTTTTCATTTCATTGCAGTGACTTCTAAACCCAAAGTGGAGAGACTGCGTCTTCCCCCATGGCTAAAGACAGAGATTCCAATGGGCCAAAATTACTCCAAACTGAAAGAGACACTACGAGATCTGAAATTATCGACAGTCTGCGAAGAAGCAAGGTGCCCTAATATAGGAGAATGTTGGGGTGGAGGAGAGCACGAGACAGCCACCGCCACTATTATGGTCATGGGGGACACATGCACGAGGGGATGTCGCTTTTGTTCAGTGAAAACTGCAAGAGCCCCTCCTCCCCCTGATCCAGAGGAGCCATACAACACTGCAAAAGCTGTCTCAGCGTGGAATCTGGACTATGTGGTGCTCACCTCCGTAGACAGAGATGACTTGTCAGATGGAGGAGCATCTCACATAGCAGAAACCATCAAGCAAATCAAGGAAATGAAACCGTCAATGTACGTAGAGTGCTTGACACCAGACTTCAGGGGAGACCTTTCATGCGTACAAGAGATTGTCAATTCAGGGCTAGACGTTTACGCTCACAATGTTGAGACTGTCTTTGAATTGCAAAGGTTGGTCAGAGATCCCAGAGCCAATTATAAACAAAGCCTGTCAGTTCTAGAGCATGCCAAACAGTGCAAGCCAACCCTAGTCACTAAAACATCTCTCATGCTGGGACTAGGAGAGACTGATGATCAAGTTCTAAGTGTCATGAAGGACCTGAGGGCCATTGGAGTCGACTGCTTGACTTTCGGGCAATACATGCAGCCGACAAAGCGTCACCTCAAGGTCAAGGAATACGTCACTCCTGAGAAGTTCGACCACTGGAGAGAGAAGGGGGACGAACTGGGATTTCTGTACACTGCGTCTGGTCCTCTAGTGAGATCATCTTACAAAGCAGGAGAATTTTATATCAAGAACATTTTACAGAAAAGGGAAACTTCAGACAAATAGACATATTTAAATACAAACTGATACAATCAAACAAGACTGCTAAAAGTTATTATTATTTCAAGATTTTCTCAGCAGATGGTTATTAAAGTACTTTTAACAAACTCACAAAATGTTTCTATTAACAAAATATATTTGTTTCCAATTCAATGATACAATGGATTTCTTCATCTGGCATGGCATAACAATTCTTTCACACAACATTCATGACATCCATAACACATCAGACACAATCACTAACACCAATTATCATTTATGATATTTCTGGATGAACATCAATTTAGCGCAATTGGCCACTCTCAGATTATTTCCTTTTAATCAAGGATGCCATTGAGTGCACTGACAGACTATGTTTATTATACATACTTCTTTATCATTTTTAAAACATTTTTGCAATAACAGAAGATATCGTAAATACTGTGTATTCTTGACTAATGTGGACGGTCAAATGTTTCTTGCTTTAAGTATTATATTTATGTCATTATTGTAAAGAATTTCTGAAGATCTTTTACTAAATAAATTTATTGTTATCATAATTACTTTGCTGACTGGATTTAAATAGATCTATATCAAGGCTTTTTTCAGGTCACACAGTTGAATGGCAATGACACAATTTTGTCATAGATCAATTATAAATTTATGTACAATATACTTGGGAGTTAATTCAGGTAATCACCAGATGTTAATTTACACGAGTTAAATAAATCGATGGTCTGCCTAAAATGTACTATATTTGCAGTATAGTATTTTATAACATGGCAGCTATCAGATATCTGTATAGTCAAATGGTTTTAACAAATAAAACAACACAATTATTTTATGCAATGAAACTGATTAAATATGCAAACCTACAAAACAACATAATTATAACATCTAGATTACATGGCACCAATGAAAAGTATTTTTAAATTATAAATATTTCTATATTGTTGTGTTGTCTACCACAACAATCAGATCATTTTATGCGGAACTAATAACAATCCAAGAATTTGACCTACAAGAATTCCCACTGCAATACGGACAAACCTGAATGGTTCAACTGATAAAGGTTCAACTGGTTTATATCCTGAAAGAAAAAAGTTGGAAGCAACAAAAGCACCATTACAAATGACTAGGAAAGGTTTTGATCATGAACAGGCAACTAAATAAAAAGCCCAAAACTTAAAAGCAAATCTAAAGAATAATAGCTACTTAAGGCACAGCCCAAATAAACAAGAGTAATAATAAGGTACTATTATTGAAAGGTTTGAGTGTTTTTTTTCTTGGACTTTGAGCTTGTGGTATGACTGTGCCACTTCATTAAATCATCATCAAGCGACCCTGTACTTTCCTTTCAGCACAGACCCAAAATCTGTTTAGAGTTATAGACTTATTTGGCCAGATTGTTCAATGTGATTTCACTCCAGACCACTTCAAATACTTCAAAATAGAAGTTCTTATGGACCTTTAGTGAAATATTCTTAAACAGTATCTAGAAGTTGACTTATATTTTCAATAGGATAGAGTGTTACCATATCACTGCATAGGATGGCGCAGAAGCTTCAGAAAAAGTCTTGAAAAAGTGATACACACACATACATTTTACTTATTAAGCTGTTTAAAATGAAACCAAAACTATTTCTTTTGGATGAAAATAGTGGAGTTACGCAACAATGACTTTACTCCAAGTTGGCTCAACAACCGACTACTTGGAAAGCAGACTCCAAATTTACCAGTCAACTGTATCTGTTTATGGAGTCAACTTTGGGGTCTACTTCCTCAGGACTTTCATATGACACCTTCAATTTGTACAACCTTTAAAACTCGCGAGACAGTACTCTCCAGACAATTAGGTCAGGACTGTTACTGAGGACATCACAACAGAGACATTACAGAATATACAGAACATCACACTCGGGAAAGATATAGACAATATAGGTAACCACAGCGAGCTTGAACAAACTTTGGGGTTAAAAAAATTGACCAAGAAAACGATTAGCGCAGTGATGTAGAGCAAGGTCAGGCGAACATTTTGATGTATCAAACGAAAAAATCTGTTGGGAATTTTTTGAGATATTTGAGTTTTAAATTTTTTATCTATCACACCCTATTCTTAGCATGTAATCTCCATCTAAAAACGATCAAAACTGCCCATTTTTCCTGTTAGGTAATATCTAAGCTTAAAGTCATTATTCAGAAGTAAAAATATGCTGTCATTGTCTCTGCAGAAAGTATTTACCACTTCATCCAGACTGACAGGGTGTGATAAACCTATAACAGCTAACATTTCTGGCTAAAGGCCTGAGAAAATGTTTGCAATACCAGGTTGTGTTAGTTACATAATTCTGGTATATAATTTTAGCAAATTTGGTCTCATCGTCTCATTGTAACAGGCTTTGTTGAGTTTTTTGTGCATTTTATCACAAATTTTGCCACAGTGAAACAAGCATTTCATAACAATGTAAAAGGATAGACAAAGTTGAGTAAATTATCAGACAATGCATGCATAGAATGTTTGAAAGTATCCGCTTCTCTATGAAGTTGAATCCCCTGATATTACATGAAAAGTCTTTGCAATTGGACAAAAAGACAAAAATAAGATCAAAAGCTATAAATAAACTGTAATATTCATGCTTAATGTATTTTGAGCACTTAAAATGGATGTTGGGTGTTTAATGTTGATGTAGGTTATCTGGCATCCAAAATCAACCAATCTTTAATTGCATAGAACAACAAAAAATAGCATAAATTCAGTAAATTGTGTGAAAATGTAGTTAATACAAACATGTACAGCTATTGCACATTAGGACTGCAATGTCAAAGTATTTTACTCGATACTTAACTAAATGCTTCCAAACCTTCTATCTATGCGTTTTCTGATGATTCACTCAACATTGGCTACACTTTACATGGCTGCAAAAGTACTTGATTCACAGAAGTGAAATTTCTTTAAAAACACATAAAAACCTCAATAATATACCATGGAGTTCAAAAGTGAGGTAGATTCTACTACAATTATTCACCAGAATGACAAAACTGAGGACAAGCTGGCAAATAAACATATTTCATACATTTTCTGAGAAACTTTTTCAGTTATATGTTTATCACACTCTGTCAGTCTGAATGAAGTGGTATGTACTTGCTCTTGTGGCAATGATTGCATATTTTTACTTCTGAATAATTACTTTTAGCTTAGATATTACCTAACAGGAAAAATGGACAGTTTTGATCACTTTTTCATGGAGATTACATGCTAAGAATAGGGTGTGATAAATAAAACATCAAAAACTCAAATATCTCAAAAAATTCCCAACAGATTTTTTCGTTTGATACATCAAAATGTTTGTCTGACCTTCCTCTACATCATTGCGCTAATCGTTTTCTTGGTCAATTTTTTTAACCCCAAAGTTTGTTCAAGCTCGCTGTGTAACACATTTGACATAATAAACTTTCTCCTTCAGTTTAAATCACATTTTACTTGGTGCCCTTAGAAATATAAAAATATATAATTGCATAAAATCGGCAAAAGGCAATAGTAACTTGAAAGATACATTTTGTAAAATGGTTACAAAGAGAAGGTGAGGATCATACTGGAAGCCTACATTAATTATTCTTCAATATAAATTAGAACCAATACACTTTCTCCCTGCAGTCAGTCAACATCCCGGGGGGGGTACTCACTATGAAAGAGTGTATATAGAGGCGCCGCTGGATGGTTCTGGTTTTTTGGCCTTCTAGGATTAAAATGGTCTTGGTTTTTTGGGAATTCAGATTAATTTGGTTGCCCTTTTTGCACCCCAACATGTTTGGTACCGTTAGAATCGGCTTGAAAAGACGATTTCAATGGCATAAAAATCATAAAGATTTAAATTGGTTGTGGATATCTTTTACAAAAAGATTAAAATGGTTTGTGGTTTTGGTCGGTTTCCGGATTAAAATGGTTCTGGTTTTCAAAATTGCGGTGGCGCATCCCTACCCAAAAGTCCGCGAAGTACCCCCCCCGGGTCAACATCAAGTATACAGTGCTATGTACATCCTAAAAATCAATTGTATAAACATCAGGGACTGACTAAGAGTTAGCAAAGGATATATACTTATCACAAGCTGTTGATATCGGGTAATACAATGCGTTTGTCACATTCACAAATAATGCTGACTTGCTATTACATAAGGCTGCACGGCAGCAAATATTACATTTAATATAATATTACTTTTAAAATAGTAGAAATAAAATGTGTATACCGGCCAATACCAAAAATGACTGCTCAAAAATACACATTGATCGCATATAAAATACACATTCGTAATAGAATTAGGACAATAACTGCAAAGAACACAGAACAAATCATATTACAAAATTAAATATGAAATATTATAACACTTGAAGACTGAGCAACTTATGAGTAGTAATAAATACAACCACTAAAGACTAACAAAGACAACAAAATTATCTGGAATAATTATAAACATTGTATGGATATCGTACCACATCCTGGTCATAATGCAGGAGTTAATCTTATGTCACAAAAGATCCGACAAAACAATTGCAAAAGCACATTTATAAGACAAAGATAATATTGTTCATTTACTCTCACACTCGTAAAATTATCTCTCACACTCATAAAATTATCTAATCTGAAAGTGACTAAACTTTTTTTAGTAATTTTCAGTTTTGGACCCTCTTTTAAAAATAGTTTGTGACATTTTTATTTTTAAATATATATTTTTATTTACCAGGGTATACATTTTAAAGTTTTTTAAGTACTATTTTGAAGTACATCTGTCATATTCTATATATGCATAGGCTGCCATATTTATCATTACAGTAAATCAATGTTTTAGTTTTAATGCTGATATGAGAGCTGAAGGCAACTAAGTTTAAAGTAAGCACTTACACGTTTCATAGTTTCATAAATATCTAGACAATTAAGGACGGACAAAATAGCACAATGGTCCCCCTTTGTGAGTTCCCAATAATCACCATAATTAGTTTAATTACAGCAGTACAGTGAAAAATGTAAATTAAAATATTAATAAGTAGTATTAAACACAATACAACAAATCAAAAATTTACAAATTAAGAATGCAAAAAGTGAGATTACAGCACATGTGTTCCCAATGTATTAAATAGAGAAGAGATTACACAACCTTTTAAAGTTCAATACACATTATTTACAAGCTTTTTTGCAATTATTAAATATTTGAAATCATAAATGATATCAAAGGTCAGTTAAGACTCAACTCTTCGTATCTTAACTTCCATGGATTTGCAGAATTTACTTGTGAATGGAATGCAGTTAAAATAATGACAATATGGACATTTATAAATAGGCATGACGTAAAATAAAACAAAGAGGAAAGCCAGCAGCCCCACTGCTACAAGCAGGCAAAACATAATGCCAATTAACTTATGCCGACGGTCGTACTTCCCAAAACTGATGTGAGGAAAGAAGGCGAAGGCCAACAAAAAGCCAAAGATGAATCCCACGAGATGGGCGTAGTTGTCCACCATGGGCAAGAGACCAATTATGAAGAGGAAGAGTAAGATCGTGGCCAGTTTTATGATGGACCACCATGGGTTTTGTAAAATGTACCAGTTATGGATGACCTCCACAAATAAACAGGCCAGTATGCCGAACTGAGACCCAGCAGGACCAGCCTGAAAGGAAGAAGAGACATCTGTTAATCTCTTCCAAATAAGTTAAACAGGCAACTGCCCCCCAAAAATTTCGGAATTTCGGTCAACACTGAAAATTTGGCAAAGGAGGAGGCTAAAAGTTTGGGTAGAGAGTCAATTGTATATTATTGAAAATCCGTAGTTCCCGAGTAATGCCATCTGAAAAATACTGTATGAAATCAGGATTATGAGAAATCTGGGAAAATGTTGCTTGTGGTAGGGGAGAGCAGGGCACCATGAGCCACGGGGCACCATGAACTATGACCCCTACAAAAAAAACGGCGAGATAGAACTGCTCGATAGGAACACCGTATATTCCTTTATTAGTGTACTACTGGCTAGGGTAGCAATCATAATCTTTCTTTTCAATGTAGGACCAAGAATTGAAAAGATACTTTTGACCAGTTAATTTGAGTAAAAAGTAAACATATTGGGTGGTGGAACTTCTACTTTTGGTACTTCGACTATTTCCGGCATCGTCATAAAACTTAAGTCTTCTTAGAGAAGGTAAGGCATGTGCTAGGATGATGTCATAACATTGATACTATGATAAACTGGAAAATGGTGATATGCACTAATAAATGAAATTTACAAATGGGGCACCATGAGCCACATGGAGATAGGGTACCATGAGGCATTTTCTATAAAGTTTTAATGCACAATTAAAGCTGAATTGTAACAACAACTCTACTGTTGTAAGTCCAGAACTATAGTGCAAGACATCAGCAGCTGTTTAGGACACATTTTTGCAATTTCATAGAAAAATATGTAAAATCCATCTGATCCATATTGTGGTGTATGCCAAGGGAAAATTTCAAGTAAAACATCTGGTTTATGAGGTATCAGTTCTTTACAGTTGAATGAGAAGGATAATGCATGTATGTAAACAGCCCCCCATGCCATGGCTCATGGTGCCCCAGGGTCGGGGCACGATGAGCCGCTAGACTACATTTTTTAAAGACAAAGTTTTGACTATTTAAGAATTAAGAATATAATGTAACAACACTGGATATTGTAGCCAAGAGGTCTTGCTATGATTATATAAAGCAACCAGCCATTTACCATTGAAACTTTAGGCTCAGGAGCTTAATTTCGGAAAAGCGGCTCATGGTGCCCCGCTCTCCCTTACACTTACAGCCTTTTTAGTTACGATTTATACACAAGATGTCACTAACACTCACCTCAACATGATATGGCAGAAATATAGCAGATGAGAGGCTGCCCGCAATGCCCGAGCCAAGATAAATGATGGAGATACGAAGCCAGCCCGCTAGCTTCTCCAAGTCTCGCATGATAAAGAACTGGAACAGGACACTTATGAGCAGTTGCAACAACCTGCAAGCAAAAAGTAAACAATTATGGGATTTAAAAACGAAAGGCTGTCTTTGCATTTGAGTAGAGCATAACTTCTATATTCTTCTAAAACAGTGTTCTAGAATAATACTAGAAACTTCTGTGTTAATTCATCAAAGCTGGTAATTGATGAATACAACACTGGCCTTGAACCCCTTTCTAAAGGCAGCAGGTATGATGGAAATAACCACATTCATAGAATCTAACTAATTTCTCACAAACAACGAGGGTATAACACCAAGAATCCATTGCAGAGAATGTCGATATGTTGGATTATTCAAATTCCCTGTGGAGATTTTTAGCAGTAAAGATTTTGAGTCCAAGCTATCAAGATCATATATTATCTGATAATTACTTCCTAAATATCATAACTCACCCAGCGTGCAGGAAGAGACTAGTCCACAGACGGTAGACCTGATTAGGAGCCTCGGGTTCAAAAAACGGAATCATTCCACAAATCTCATTCATGCAGTTCACCTGGAAAGATAAGCGTGACTCAGTTAAGAGGTCTCTTTGAGCCGTAACTTTATGAACATCATAATTTTGTAACAATATCTAGTATCTATGCTAACAATACCGCAATAACAATGACATAAAATGTTAATCAAAAGGAGCTGGGAATGCTAATTGTCAGGCCCAAAATCACCGCTGAATAATGTTTGAAACGTTAGTTCGCAAAAGTTTCCCAGTCAAATTAAGATAATATTACTTAGTTTCAGAGCCAGTAGCTATGAGCCAAACCTAACCTGACACTTTTAGGCCTTCAAATATCAGTGGGGCCTACCTGAGAACAAAGGGACGCCTCCTCGTGGAAGTAGCCCCTGCGGAAGAAGCAGTGCTCCCTGGTGGTGATGATGCACTCGCCCTGAATTCCAATGCAACATGGCCGCCCTGTCACCTCGCATGTCATGTGTTGGTGTTTATCAGTTTTTGAGGCGGGCCCTCGGCTTCCTCGGCAGATCTGCGAAAGTGTAAGTGGAACATTCAAGTGGACTGCATCAATAAGACAATTTTTTTTGTTTCTTAAAACACTGCGTTACAGAATATCCACATTCAGTGTCACTTTTCAACGGCAGAATGGTTTCAGAGAAACAAATTAATGGGAACCCAGAAAGGCAAAAGTAACACAAGTTTACACCGGGTCAACCTGTTAAAAATTTTATAGACTAAATTTACAACCTGTTGTCATTTCAATGAAATTAATGTTTACAGTAATACCACTCATATTCATAAAGATAACTTACTGGCCATTTTGTGATATCATCGGGCCAAGCGTATGCACCAGTTGACAAAGGATTGAGACAAAATCTGGAAAAAAAGAAATCAACCATTCAATCAATAATTTTCTATTACATCTATGTTTCACTCAAGAAATCGCAGACCACAATAAATCAATTTCAAAATCAGACACTCAGTAAAATCCAAGAAATACAGCAAATTATGAGCTTCAGATTCATACCTTGGGTCTTGGCCACACACTGACCCGGATGTTCTACCTTTACCAGTAGATCCTGACACTGGGCCGGGACTTGCATCAGACCAGTTGAAGAAGGTTGATAAAGTACCCTGAAAATACATTTTTGTAATCATTTTTGATGTACATTACCAACATAAGATAACAGAGTCGGATACATAGCTTTACTGTGGTCAGTGTGGTGCAGAGTATCGATCTTGACTAACCTCACTTTTAGGCAATTTGACATTTTCTGACAATGCGACAGAATGCTTAGTTTAAAACGAGAACCTGTTATGATTTACAGACAAAAATGCTTGAGAACTATGCCTCTATTTATCACATATACTTTCTTTCGCTAAAGAATGTACTGCGGAAATTTTTCAGCTTTGTACACGAACGTCTGGCTGTTCCAATACATTGTTGTCATTTTAGTCAATTTACTTCTCAGAAGACACCCAATAAACTCAAAAGACATGATTAACTTATTGTTTGGATGCAATATTATGTATCTTTTAATTCAAAAGGTAATCCTTTGCGATGCAGCTACATCTCCCATATTTCAAACAATCGGTCAATTTAACTTACTGAGCATTGAACTTGGGAGGACTGGACGCACCCTGACCCGTCATTTCTAACACAGCAAGCGGTCTGCCTCTCTTTCTCCATGTCCTTATTAACTGCCTCCACCACATTCGCATCACTTCTCATACACGGGGAATACTTGGCTCCCAAGTGGATTAAATCCGCCTGCCTCGGACCAATCCAGAAGTTATCCTTCTCGAAGTAAGCAACTCGCTCAACGGCTAACCTTGGAGTCATCACCTGCGAGAAAAGAAAGGTCAATTTCAGATTCATTATGAGCATTTCAAGATAAGTTACAACTTATAACTTTGAAATAAATGTTACATAGAGATGATAAGAGCTAGGCTTAAAATAAAGTTAAATTAGGGCAATCATCCCCATCAAACATCATTAGGGGAAGCCGGGGCACAGTGAATCGCAGTACACAGTGAATCAGTTGAATTCCCAGGATGCTCAATAGCAATATTTCGAAATTTTTTCATTTGTTTGATGTAATTTCATTTAGGAGCACTCAACAGAATCTGGTATAACATTTGATAGAACATAAACCTTTTGGACATTATGGGATGAAAAAGTACACAGTGAATAGTTTTTTTTGCTTATTTTTTGTGGACTATATCTCGGAAATCCCAAATAGTGCCATTATTTTCTTGGCGTGCATATATAGTAGACACTATTACCTTTCTCTAAAGACATTCAAAAAGAAAATATCTTTGTAACTCTTTGAGATCTAGATAAAATAAACTTATCCGATTCACAGTGCCCCCGCTTCCCTACTTATTAATTTATCATTGACAAAATTACTTATGAGAAGCACACCAATCAAAATTGACCCTTAAATAAGTTAATTTAAAAATTATCATACCGATACAAAATTTAAATATCAGCTTCATTGCACAGACCAACCAAATGAACACAATTTAACGAAGTTCACAGAAAATGCACAAAAAATGCACCAAACAACATGAAAGTAAAATAGAAAAGATTGTAACCTCTCCTGTAATCTCAGTCTCCTCAAAACCAGGTGGAGCAATACCATACACAGCCACAGCAATCAGGTAGATGAGAATCTGAACAAAAGTCACCCAGTAGGTAAAGAAAGGTCTGAAACAAGACACAGCAAACTAGAGGATCCACACCAGAGGTCAAGAAGGAAATAATTCAAAGTCATTCACCATTGCATTTTGTTCAAAACTGAAGGAAAGCTCATGAAAATTTACCAAACTAAATCAGTTTATTTTCAGTTACATCTCCATAAGGAACCAACTTAATTTGGAATTTCTAAGCAACAAGCAATATATGCTCCTTCGTGTTCCAGCTAGGATTTCATTTGGGCATGGTGGGATCATGGACTCCAGTGCACTTTTGAAAAGTAATAACTTATTTTTGTGCATCTCACTCTTAAAACAGACATGCGGCATGATGCCACAGGGGATCTCCAGTGGGGAATCGGGCAGGGTACATGGATGGGAGGGTATCGGGCATAGCATCGCACCATGCTCAAATGGCCAAGCTGGATCACTATATTTCATACAAAATTTCAACAGAAGGCACACCAAATGAACCAATATGAAAACTAATTTCTTAGCCCATCTTAAAAATCACCAATCCAAATTTCAAATGAAATGAAATATTAAATCGCAGGTTTACCTATGGTCGTCAAACTCATCAATTTGAGCTTTGATTTCACTGTTCATACGATCAGTGCGGTAGGAATGCTTGAAGAATCTGCCCACGATACCCTTGCCAATCTGACGTCTGTTTGCGTTGTACTGAGTGTTGTCTATCACAGGCTTAGCGATGCGGTACGTCCGAGGGGGCAAAGGGGGAGGCGTGTCCGGGATAGAGGGTTCTGGTGTAGGGGGTGTTTCCGTAATACCCGGGGAAGGAAGTTGTTGGTGGTTTATCAACCAGCCATTTTTTGTAGGTCTGTAATGGCAATCATAAACAAAGGTTGAGTAAATCACTACTAATGGTTTTGACAAAGCATTAACAATTTGATCAGCCTTCAGCAATATCACATACAATTTTAACCCAAGTATGGACTTTACAGTTTCATTAGGAGTAAATGTTTAATGTTGTCAGTTAAAAGTATAGAATCTTTCTTTGCCTGAACTTGCATCACAAATTCTAAATTGTCAATTGTTTTAAATGAACAAAAGAGCATTCATTAAGAGTATCACTGCAATTTCTATCAAATGGTAGTGGCTACCACTGCCATTATGATTGTTGCTACACAAAGTCACAAAGCAGGATCCCCAAGCACAATAAGCTTTTGTTTGCAAGCAATCGCCAAAGTTTATGAACCAGTAGTTAGAATGAGATTAAGTAGGATCCATTTAATAGGAAAGAAATATTTGAAAGTGACTCACTTGAGCACTGCAGGTTCAGGTAAATCAAGTTGGTCGGACAGGTAGGACACTTGGGGCATCAGAAGCGGAGGGGGGTAATGCCGAGGGGAGGGGCTTCGCGGGCAACCAGACGGACTGCGCATGGGTAGTTCACTGCTGCCAGGTCGTCCATAGTCACCATTTTTTAACAGATCAAAGTCATTACTTGGCACAGCTACATGCAGGGATGTTCGGTAGGGGAACGTGCTCCCAAGATCAGTGTGAGGAGTGAGGCCACCTGTCAACTGGGGGCCAGACAGTTGGGGTCCTGAACCGTTGATAGGAAGATGGAACATGGGACCCACCAGGGGGCTAGAAGGAGTCGGGGTGTCAAAGAACACATCGTCATGGAGGATTTCTTCCGAGTTGAACACTGAATCTATTGTCGGACTCTGAAAAAAAATTCTTATCACTCTTCACATTCATTTATTTCTTGTCTCAGTCTACCTTTCAAACTTTTATGTTAATCGACGAAATGGACGATATTATTACTTCTCAGAAGTAGACAATAATTCAAACGTCCTACCTTTTGCATGTCATCATCCATGAAAGATGACATACTTGTTGGGGTGAAACTTCTACTGTAAGTGTTGGGTTTCCGGCGGCTTTTTCTTCTTCTTACCTTTATACAAAACAATATTAAGATCAATATTTACAGCTCACGGATATCCTAACAAACTTTTTGAAAAAAAAAACTACAATAATAACAAGCGTGCTTCAATGACAAATGACTGCTCAGAAATAAGTCAAGACTTCAAAACATCTTCAAACGAGCAATAAAATGAGAAATTTTTAATATTGATAAACAGACAAAGTTACAAAAAAGCCCCTGCCCATATTCAGCATGATGCGTGGACTAACAATGGAATTGTTCATCCCTTTTCAGCTTTAGGCAGGACCGCAGGGGCTATTCTGTGATTTTGCCTGCATACCGAGTTAAGCGTATTTGATGATCAAAAGCAGACAAAGCCATAATTAAAACATCAAAGCTGTGACTTACAGTGATGAAACATAATTTTGGAAATAAATAATAATTGCAAATAAAGTAAAGACATGAATTACAGTGGGCGGCTGCTGCTGGTTATTGTTACTAACGACGGCATCCTTAAGTCCATCATAGGCCATCTTGAGTACAGAGTCTTTTCTTCTTCTCATTGATGGTTGGTAGCGCAACGACCTCCGACTTGTGCTGGCCGTGGAAATCTGTCGGCTGTACTGGCGATAGAAGGACCCCCTGGAGAGACGGGAATCCTGCCTGCCAAATCTGTGAACAGCTAGAGGGTCGTAAGGAGTGGGAACAGGCCGGCTGTTCCAGTTACTCGTACTGCCGATTCCCGATGAGGCGGCTTCAAATACACTGAAATAAGTAAGCGAATGATCCCATTTCACATTAGTTTTTTATTTGTAGTTATGAGGTTATATAGATGGGAGTAGGGCTGCACGATTTTGGCAAAACGGTCGATATCGATATTAGGGGTTAAATTGTCGATTACGATATCATTTACGATATTTGGTAAAATTAAAGAAGAGCTCCCTCAACTGACTGCTCCCTGTGCCAACCAGTGGGGCCCGCTCCTCAGTAGGGCAGATTGTGTCATGGAGAACTGCATGCAGCAGCATGCTTGGGATTATCCACAATTTCTTTCTAATTTCGTCACTTCTGGTCGGATTTTCATCAAATAAACGTTGAAATTTAGTGCTTTGGCACCTTCCGCCACCTTCTAAGGACGTTTAATGGAGGTTTTTGCCACCGAAATGGCATTCGGCGACCCAAAATGTGGGTTGTATTTTGTCAATTTTTGAAAATAATGATATCGTGATTACCGAATTTGGCACGATATCAATATCGTGGCAATTGATATCGCGATTTCGATACATTGTGCAGCCCTAGATGGGACATGTGCTACAATGTAAAATGTTCTTGACAGTAATAAAATATTGAATTAAATTGGAACAAACTTCCATCTTTACGCGTATACCTATTTGCATCAATAATGATGAGGCACACTCACCTTTCTTCAGTAGCAGCTCTCTGCAGTTCAGGTTTGACTTTTCCACCCAGAGAATTTCTGCTTGCAAGTTTCACGCTCCTGTTGAACCATTTTTGCTGCTCCTCTGGATTTTCTTCACCAACTCCAAAGAAGTCTGCGACACTTCGCTTCATGGATCTGGTTGAAATGATTTGTAAGTTTCCACATCAACTAAGAGATACATAACTACACATAACTAAGAATGCAAAACTTCAATTTAAGTTTTCGAACGAAACATACCTGCTAATCTCTTTCACAGACTTCTGTCGGGATGGTGCCCTAGGGCGCCGGGAGCTGTGGCTGGTGAAGGTGGCAATACTCGTCTGTCTGGAGACTACAGAGCTCCCGTCGTTTCCTGGAGGGAACTCCTCCATCTCGACCGGCTCCTCCCCGTTCACAGACGCCATATTGTATCACAGACTGAAGACAACTTGTGTCTCCTTGAAGTATATCGTCCAACCACTAGGAATCCATATTGTGCACTGGTCTCCTACTCACAATCTAAACCAAGACATAAATTGACAATAGTTAGCTTCCTTATAAAATCTATATCAGTTTTCAAGACTCGGGACAGACTAGATTGGGAGTTTTGGACGTTTCACCGTTGGCCATGGTGCGACGTTTCACCAACACACTTTTCAGATTGCCACCAGAGGCCCACCACCAGGGCTTGTAATGTCTGGTTGATTAGACTTATCTTTGTAGCAACAGCGGACGACACAGTAACCAAATAGAAGTTGAACATTCTGCAAGCAGAGATTCCACTCCCTCATCCTCCCCTTGAAAGTAGATGCATGCACATTGCACACCTCGGTGAACCATGTGAACAAGCTGATTGTTGAAGAGTGACAGGCTTTCTGAATGAATTAGACTGGCGGTTAAAAACATCTTGATTTTATTAACTTGACTTAGGGCAGTAAAACGTCCCAACATTGCTGGCAGTGAAATGCACTAGAATCAACCATAAATGGTTGTACTATAATGGACACCAGATTAATTAATGCGCACGTCAACAGAACCAAGAGTACCAGCGGACTGCCATCAGTCTTCCAACAGGCACTCAAAGGAGTGATACAAATGTGTTTTGTACTGCCTACTCATGGCTAGCCCTCAGTTATCCCAACACTTCAGATTGTAACGTCAAGCAGAGGACAGACGTTCGATGTTGCGTCTCAACTTCTTGTCACAGTGGAAAAAGAATTTAAGGAGCAACCTCAATGATACCATTTTTGGAATAATCGTGGCACTTTTTTCAGATTAATTTGACAAAGCTTTTTTTGTCTCCATTGTAACTGCTTTATGTCTCAAGCAGTGGCGTCCCTATATTGGACCTGTGCCCTCACAGGTGCCCCCCCCCCCATATGAACTTTCCAACCTTGGCTAAAATATACTATTAGTATTATGGGTGCCCCCCCCCAGAGAATCGCGTGGCCCCCCATCCGCTCGAGACCCCCTAGTTGCACCACTGGTCTCAAGTGATTTCATGATGCTACTATTTAAGAAACCATTGCATGCCTATGATGTCGCGACAGATGATGTCACACAATTTTTCGGTCTTCAAAAGTGGAGACTAAGAGAGCTCACTGTCTCTTGCTGTGATGCGACAAACTTCAAACCAAAATTGCGTCGCCCATCAGCAGCACTTCGCCGAACTTGACCTAACTTCATCAGACCACCGGAGCTCTTGCTAATTTTCACAAACTTTTCTGTTCAATCAACAACCAATCATCCTATATAAAACATTCAATGCCAATTAATTTAGTATAGGCTACATTTTATGGTCCAAGTGTGGAAAGCAGGGATATACAGTTTAGCTACCAAATGAAGACTTCTTAAAGTAGGCCTATAGGAGTATGTCTGAATTAACATGACAGCGTCGACACTGTCACTGACAGCACCTGCATAAAAGTCAAGAACCTGAAGAGGGAACATCACACCGAAAAGTGACAGTTCCAACAACCATGCAAACAACATGCACATTGTTATCATGAAACAATACGTAATGTCATTGTTGAGATTTTGCTGTGGAAATTCCAAACATTCTTGACAAAAATGCATAATCGTCGGTAAACACAGAGAGACAGTACTACGTCGGTAAGTCTCATGCCCTACTGAAATGCTTATTTGGCGATTTGTGAGTTACATACATCACAGACGTCTAGATTTCGTTTTCTTCACGGAAGCAACCACATTTTTCACGGTAAGCGGCTCAGTCGGAAGTTTTGCTGAAATGAGATCAACGCTTGCGCAGTCGCCACCTGCGGGGTTTAGTTATAAGGGCCACAGACCAAAACAGCCACACTGGTTTTGCAAAAAAGGCCACACAGAACGGCCACCCAAAGGTAATTGTAGAATTCACGTAAAATGTACCCTTTTTTATGGTAATTAAGGCAATTACAATCATATAATGCAAATAATTGGGTAAAGCAAAGATGATTTTACTTTAAATATCAATTAAATAAAAAAAAATTCTCTAATTAAGATTATGACACTGCAATTGAACTTCTTCAATTAAATTTTGTATTGAAAACCCATTTAATCTCTGCAAAGACTAAAGACATTTAATTAATATTATTTATTTGTTTCAATTCTCATAAAATGGCAAAAAAATTAAAAGGATCATACAGTAGATCGGATTTTAATTTATATTATAAATATTTGTTGATAACCATATATTAAACAATAACAAATAATTATACTTTTATGAATGTAACAGTTATCATATAGGCCTATAAATGAATCATTATTTTCGTTATTATTTACAAGTTGTACTGATATGTTTTCACAGGGCCAATATCAAAATGTATTCCATTTGCAGTATATTTGAAATTCCTTTATAACATAAAGAGTCATTGGTTATAAAAGAATAAATTTGAAAATGTAGGTAGATCATTTTCTGCTTACAAGTACATAAATATATCTATTTTGGCATTTTGGTATTAATTATAAATTTATTATTATATTTCTATCTGAATTATTATAAATGAAAGAGAAGAAGTTTAAAATGTGTTTTGGACTTCTTGGATGAGGCTTGTTGGGCTGATAAATGGGCCATATTATTAAATTGTTCAAGGGCTTTGCCAGCTCAAATCTTAATTACTGACAAACTTGACAGGACTCCTCAAAATTGCATGATCCACAACAATATAATCATGATAATATTAATTTATATACCTTATAGTAGGCCAACTTCAGGACACTCAATACATATCCAAATTAATGTATTCTTTTATATAATAGGCCCTTTATAACAAATTTATATATACGTGGCCGTTTTGGGTGGCCGTTCTGGATGGCCGTTTTGGGTGGCCTATTTGGGTGGCCCTTCTGGTCTGTGGCCGTTATAACCATACTCCCCACCTGCTCATCCACGCTAGGGGGCGATAGCGGTATGTCATGTGACAAGCCCCGATCATGTGACAGCCTCTTTCATTTCTGACAACAGTCAACATACTCGTTCCGGCCAGTGGACCAGCAGGAACAACCAGATCGTATTGACGTCACAAAAGCAATTGTGAATCATTGTTGATTGCATTGTGTTCCCGACCAATCAAACAGAAGTCGGTACTCATTCATTGACTGTGGTCACAGTGTGGAGCAAAAATTGCTAACAACCCCAAGCTTGACCAAGCTCAGGAGAGTAACTCCAAGTCTTGCAGGGTTAACACAATGGGACTGTTTTTGGCAGTTTTAGCCCTTCTGATAGGCACATCCCTAGCTAGGAGGTCCTTCACAGTTGACACCAACCAGAAAACATTCCTCAAAGATGGGAAGCCTTTCAACTATGTGTCAGGCAGCATTCTCTACACTAGAGTGCCCAGCTACTACTGGAAAGACAGGCTGCAGAAAATTCATGCTGCAGGTTTGGATGCCATCCAGTTTTATGTGCCTTGGAACGTTCATGAGCCATACCCAGGACAATATGAATTTGAGGGCGAGAAGGATGTAGTGCGGTTTATCAAAACTGCACAAGAAGTAGGGCTATTAGTCCTGCTGCGGGCCGGCCCTTTTATCTGCGGTGAATGGGAATACGGTGGGTTTCCTGCCTGGCTTTTAACTGAAAATCCCAATATGATCGTGAGAAGCAGTGATCCTACTTTCCTGAAACCAGTGGATGCTTGGTTTGGAGAATTCCTTCCAAGAATGAAACCCTTGCTCTATGAAAACGGTGGTCCCATCATCATGGTTCAAATCGAGAATGAGTATGGAAGTTATTTCGCTTGTGATCGAAACTACATGTCACATCTCATTAGAGTAGCAAGACAGCACCTGGGAGACCAGATTATATTGTATTCCACAGACGGGTCGGGCACTAATTTCCTCAAATGTGGAGCACACCCTGATCTGCTGACGACAGTCGACTTCGGACCTGGCAATGTGACAGCAGGCTTTCAACCGCTCATACAGTGGAATTCCAGCACTCCCCTGGTGAATTCTGAGTTCTACACAGGTTGGCTTGATTACTGGGGAGGCCAGCATGCCCATACAGACACTGATGTCATCATTAAAAGCCTACAAGACTTTCTTGACATGAAGGCCAATATGAACTTCTACATGTTTGAAGGTGGAACTAACTTTGGATTCACAAACGGGGCAGACCCTCCATACAATGTTTGCCCAACCAGCTATGACTATGACGCTCCCCTCAATGAAGCTGGAGACCCTACACCCAAGTACATGGCAATTCGGAAGCTGTTGTCTCAATACAAGAAACTTCCGGACGTGCCACCAGCCACTCCGAAGTATGCATATGGTAAGATTGCCATGAAGAAATTGGGGACAGTTGTGGACCTGTTACAGGTAGTGTCGCCGCTACAACCTGTGGAATCAGAATATCCCCTCACAATGGAGCAGATTAAATGGTACCACGGATTCGTTCTCTACAGACACCACCTCAAGCAAGCTATGAGTGGCAAGAATCTGGAGGTGCCCGGCATCCGAGACATGGGCTATGTTCTTGTGAATGGCTGGAGAAGGGGACTGGTGGATCGTAAGGGAGTGACTGGATTGAACATCCTTGCTCAGGAAGACAGCATTTTGGACATTATCGTGGAGAACCAAGGTCGCATCAATTTTGGCAAAGACATTTTGAACAATACAAAAGGGCTTATAAGCAATGTCACAATTGATGGGCAGATATTAAAGGACTGGTCAATTTATGGTTTAAACTTCTCCAAGGTATTTGACATGCTTGATAAGCACGTTTCTCACAGAGATACCTCATTGAAGTTTCAGCCTGATCAGAGAATATCTTGGCGGAAGAACATGATGAACAACCAAAGGCAAGACAAGAAAGACGGCATGCATTCGCTGGTGCCAACTGTGTACACTGGTACTTTTGTAAGTCCAATCAGTGAGCCTGCGGACACTTTCTTGAACATGACAGGCTGGTTTAAAGGCCAGGCATTCATCAATGGATTCAACATTGGTCGCTACTGGCCTGTCAGGGGGCCACAGGTCACCCTTTACATTCCAAAGGGGGTGATAAAGCCCAACCCAGCCGTCAACACTCTAGTAATGGTGGAACTGCAGATGTCGCCGTGCTGGAAAGACTGCACTGTCCATCTCACAGACCAACCAGTGATCAATGCAACAACGCCATTTCCGTGAAAAACTTCAAACTACCCAGAATAATGACTTGCACTTGAACTCACAACAGCCTTTTTTTTAAGTTCAGATTACATTTCCTTGAAGTTGTTACCAAGAAGTTGTTTCAAATATCAGCCAAGTTGCTTTACTTGTGTTTCATCTAATTTGTACAATTTTACCTCAGCCTACCATATTGCTTTAAGATGTTTTTATCATTCATAATTTCACTTGCATAGAATAGTTGTAATAGTAGAGGATTGGAGGCGCTTGAACTTGCAAAAGCCATTTTACCACATTTATGTTTTAATCTTATTTGCATTTGCCTTTTACATTTTATTACAGTACTGTTTTTACTTCGTTGTTTTACTATCATTTTACAGACACATCAATAGGTGGAGGGTCATATTTTTATCGAACCATGGTATGCGAACCTCTGACAAACATGTTCCAATTCTACACACTATTTTTATATTTTGTATGTACCAAGAAGTCCAAAAATAATATATTTTGTGAGATGTTGACCATGTATGTGCTGTCCTCCATATTTACTATTTAGCCGTCCATGATCTCTTAAAATAATGATATAGAATGCCAACAATAAAATGTCAACAAATACGTTATGAAAACATAATGTGAAGACGTTTTTGTTCAATTTTAAATGTGTCATGTCTATTTGCCCGAGGCACCATTTAGGCCCTGATCAGGCTGCCACGTATCACAGATTAAATGTTAAGGAAAAGCAAAAATTTGACATTATTGATTAAAACTGGATAGGCTGGATACATGTACCACACTCAGTTCATAACCATAACTTTTGAAAGAAATGCATACACAAAAAGTCAAACCACGAGAAACAACATTTAGAATAAAATAACCAATTATCTTCATGTTTACAAGATTTAATACAATTCAACAAGGAATACAAATGCATTGTAACAAATGCCAACAATAAACTAAAATATTATAACAAATTACCTGGAAATCTTGATTCAATCGTATTTTTCAAATGCATCCATTGAGGCATCTGCGTAAATTCATGTAAAATTTAAATTGTCCATATATTCTTGCTATCGATTGTCCATTCAACTATTTTCCAGTCAACTTTGAAACAAAACTCTGCAGTTCGGTATCGTCCTTTACACCCACAAATTTGTCAACAACTTTTCCGCCTTTAATGGCAACAACTGTAGGCACTGCAGCAACCTGTAAAATGAAAACAAGTTATGAGAAGTTTGAATTCCCTTTTTTCACAGAGGGGAGCAAGTTGCAAGAAGCACAACCAATTAAGGAACATTTTACCCAGACATCTAAAATCTTATCAAAGACAAATTTGCATTTCCGGACTGCAAACTAATTGTTTATAAACATATGATGTAACAGGTCAAAAGAACATGTTTAACAAATTAAAGTAATGACTCTAATGATGTGTACAAATATATATACCCCATGGTCTATGGCAAGGTCTGAATGATCATCAATGTCTACTTTGGCCATGAGGACTTGTCCTTTCTGCGCAGACACAAGTGACTCCAGTCTCGGACCTAAGATCTTACAGGGGCCACACCACCTGGAAAAATACACAACTTTAGCTTATAAACATTTCACACTATATTGTCGCAAAATAAGAAAAGCCAAATATTAAAACACTTCACACAACATTGTCGCAAAATAAGGAAAGACAGATATAGACTACCGGTAAATCACTTGTTACCTAATTAGACATATCTTAACATTTAGTAAAGGATTATATAACTTCACTTATTGAGCTAAAAGGAGTGAAAGTTTGCCAGCATGCTAAATTGCTAATTCATTTATTGGAAAAATAAAAGTACTTATGATCATTATGATAACTGAGTGACAATTCAATGTAATAAGAATTGCAACACTGATCGGACATTTCGCAAAGTCGCAAACTACAACAGCCTGTGTATCACAGCAGCTTCAATGTTGCAATGTTAAACTTATACCCGAGACTCAGTATATCCGGAGACCTGATTTGTGCACATTGAGCCTGATGTGCTGCGTATAAAAAATTTACAAATGAAAGCAAGACAAAAGTGTCCATAGCTATGAACAAGACCACTTGAGACTTACGTGGCATGGAAATCAACAACAACTGGCGTCTCACTGCCGAGGACTCTCTTCTGGAAATCTTCATCATCCTGGATGTTAATGACATGCTCATTGAATTTAGGTGCACTGGTGTGTAGAGGTGTTCTTAGTACAGTTGATATTGGCGTGAAATGGGTTTGTTTCAGATGGGGACGGGCACATCTCGCAGACTGCTTCAAAAGAATCCTTGCAATCTGGGCACCCCCGATCAATGTTCTTGCTGCCATGCTGTTAAACTCTGAAAATTAAACAGTTACAGAAGCTGTATACTCAATATTTTAATTTTTAGTAAAAATTTGCAAAATATGTTATCTACCATATATCTCATATATATATATTTCATAATCCAGCGTCTAGCAACACCAGGGCTGTAGCCTAATTTTCCGTAACAAACGCCCTCAGACCAGATCTCCCCAGTGGCGTAGCTAGGAAATTTTCCAGGGGGGGCAAAATATTCAAGTCAGAGATGGAAATGGAACATTTTTGTTGGGGGAGCTATTATCGCTGTCGCGGCAGAGGCAGCGAAATGCAACGCTTGATGACAATGTAATAATTTCTTTCCTGGTCAGGATGGAGCCAGGGGGGGGCAGCCGCCCCCCCCTGCCCCCCCTGTAGCTACGCCCCTGGATCTCCCCCAAGAATTCCAGTCAGTCTACGTCCCTAAACATGTACGTTAACACTGTAGTAGGCTACCCAGCTAGGTATGCTCACTTCCGATATTAAACTGGGCATAGATTGACAACAGTGAGTCATGACGATATTTTGTTATATAAATTAACTGAGCTAAAATAAAATTCAAATGCATAATCTTAAATTACCGAACTTTCATTTGGACAAGAAATTAGCAGTGCTTTTCCTAGCCAAAACTGGCATTAGCCACATTAGCATTGGCTAATGGCAGTAGTGCATCCTCTCTGTGGCTAATGAAAATCTAATATTTTGCATGCAAATTCAGCCACACGTGACATGCTACTTTTCACTCAAATTGGCCTTTGTGGCTTACTGCATTTTGCCCCAAGAAAGCACTGATTAGTAGAATAAGAAATGTCGACATCTAAATGTCGACATCTTGGACTTGGACCTTATGACTGTGGTCGAGATGACTGACACCCTCTTTTAAGAGACTTCTGCTTCACCTTCACCAAAGGTTGATGACTAAAGGTGTCCAACTGGCAATGGTATGGTGCGAAGCAGATTCCAGTAGTAGTCTATTTTTAGGAGGGACATTAAATGTCGTTTGTTTATATCTGGTTAAACCACGACCCCTCTAATGGCCAGTTCCCTAATCTGGCAGGCAGGGTCTGGTACTTGAAGCCCCATTCAATACTTCGCACCCCTCTTTGGAATGCATACATTTTGAGATGCATAATCTTTATCAGAAAACCCTCCCTTATAAAAAATACCAATGAAAACACAAGGATAGTATAATTTCCAAACAAATTAATAAAAAGTTTATATATATATAAATGAAAATAGATGTAATAATGTAATATTTATTACTTCAATAGCCCACAGTTTGCTTATTGATCATGTCAACAACAAGATTTTGTATTTAAGTCCATCTTATATTTCAAAACTTATATTTCAAAGCTCATTTATAAAATAAAGGTTATAGATCAATGTTTATAATATCTTCATTTGCTGTTATTATCCTGGAGAAAAATATACCAAATGCTGCTATCAACATCTGGATAAGGATCTGACAAGCTGCTGTAAACATAGCTAAACATGTCATTAAATTGCCCTCTGTGGTTGGGCCAACCATCCCAGAGATTGCCATGTGGGGGTAAAATGTGAGGGTAAAACTAGATTGTACTGGAATATGTGTGTCACACAGGGTATTGCTGGAGTTGGACACCTTTAGTCATCAACCTTTGCCTTCACCCATCCCATAGCCGCAAGTATTCATGCACAGTCTACGGCACCATAAAGGTTTAATTTAAGTTCTTCGACTCACTGGAAGTGTTCCATTAGTTTACCACAGAGTAGGCCTAAATAGTATTGCTTGTTGTTTCTGTCTTTGAGGACGGTCACCTGAGACCTTCTCGGGGCAGTTCAACCTGTCCGGTGGTCCATCTTGGGGGTTTCATATTCTCATGTATTTTTTTTTTTTCTTCTCATTTTACTCACTTTGTTGTCCGTTGTTGTGGTGAGGGAAATATACTTCTCGTTCTATTTCAATTTATTCAAATGAATTTATTTATACTCTTTTTAATCTTATTCCACGTGCCTCTTGAATCTATAAGCCGTTCGACTGTGTTTTTTATGTGTGTGTACTTAATATCTTATGTACTATGTAATTGCATCTGTCTCTGTGCATCTGCTACAGTGTACATAGTCCTCTTTACTCGGCGCATTGCTGCATGTTGCTGGCCAGCGGATGGAGTTGTAAGCTGACTACGTACTGTCGTAATTGTATTGAATGGACTGGGATGAACGAGGGCCTACAACACATACCAGAGGAGACAACGGAGAGGCCTACAACCCAAGGGTTTCGGCCTAAACCCTGTCTACACGTCTACACGTCTACACAGTTTACGGGGGTACCTAAAAGACGTGACGAAGGCACGGGACGGCACGTGACGGGCGGGACGGACTGAATGGCGTGACAGCATTACGTGACAGCAATAAATCAATAAAATTGACCACAATTAAGCAACCACCGATGCTATAGAAATGGCAGACCACTTTTTAGAAAGCCCAGCTCATTTGTAAGCTAGTTTTCTGAAAAATTTACTGCTAGCTCAAGGCCAAATGTGATCTATCAAGAGAAATTCATTCTGATCTCACAGATTTTTTTGGGTTTTTTCACAAATTCACACTTTTAGCTTTTCAAGTTGAGATGGGACATTATCATTGTTTTTCTTAAAAGGAAATAACACTCCCTCCAAGCCCATTATAAATTGAGACTTATATATAGGCCTATGCCTAGGCATATACTGAAAGTCTTTATGTAAGAGAGACTGGGGTATGTTGGACCTCGGGGCTTTTTGGACCATACACTGTAAAATTTGAAATTTCAAGTTAGCTCAATTGATTGAGATGGTTGCACAATTTGATTGAGCCACGATAGCTTGTCGTTTTGAGTTATGCATGATAATCTTTATGTTGTTATAACTTACAAACAACAAGCTATCTTGGCTCAAAGGAATTGTGCAACCATCTCACTCAATCAATTAAGCCAACTCAAAATTCAAATTTTACAGTGTAACTGATATTTTTTAGATAAAACATGGTTGAGTTATCCACATCCAATGAAGGGTCCTTTTTGTGTATCAAATTAATCAGTTGAATATGAATTTTGAGCCCTTTTGTGGTATATAAATTGAAAAAAATGTATTTATTAACTACTTGCTATAGTATTGACAGTGTAAAACTATTAACATACACAAAAAATCAGTTTTTCACATTTTCTCTACTGTTTCAACTATTATATTGCTGCCAATAGTGAAGTTAATAGAACAAAAGTTGCTATTTTCAAGAAAGGTTGTCTGTCTAATACAGGGGTGCCGGAAGCAATTGCGGGCGGCAGGGGCGGTCAGCAGTGTTGTCAGTAACTCTTGAGTGCTTGGTCGCCCACTGGGCGACTAAGTTCAGAAACTTGGTCGCCCAAACCATCAAGTTGGTCGCCCATATTTAATAAAGGCCTAGGCCTATAAACCCAAAATCTCTATCATCCTTCTTTCACAATATAAGTAACACATTGCAGAATAACATTTGTGCCAAAATAGATAATTTTAACTGCATTTTTAGGTCATTGGAACACTTTGGAACTTAATAAAGTTTATAGGTGGCTGAAGATGACTATCAGGCAAGATAAAATCTCTGATTTTATCAATGCTAAATGAGGGGAAATTGGTACAATTTTATGTCTTAGGTGTCACGTCTTTTCTACTTTTTAAAAATGATTTTGATGTAACATTGTGAAAAATTGTCATATTTTCAAGGGATAAAGTCTGTGATTGGAAATTTTAAATATCAGATCGATAAAAATCTTCTGAGATTTCCAAAAAGGGGTCTGCCATTTCTGTACATCGACTAGCTGTCTTTCTGTAACCATTTAAAGCTACAAGAAGCTGTCCCGTTATCTCGTCACGCCTTTTAGTTCGTTCCGCCCGTCACGCCCTGTCCCGTGCTCCCGTCACGCCTTTTAGGTTGTCCCACAGTTTACCTTGTGCACAAACCACCCTGCTCTTTTTTCGCCGTCCTTTCCCTGGTTCATATGAAATTTGCCAGGTGTCGCCACCGACTCGCCCCCTCGTGGTCATTTTTTGTCACCACAGCAACCGAGGTCTTCATGCTGTAAAGGTGTCAGTTGATATTTCTTTCCCTTGCCAATTTAAAATGATAAAGGAACCACAATTGCACGGAGAAAATGTTATTGAGGTAAGTTCTTATCAAATGTACAACTCAAGTTTCAAGTTTTTATTAGCTCAGATCAGACAATGTGATATGGAGCAAAAAATAAACATAATGATCAAAATACAACTAACAAACTGTTAAAAAGAAAAGAAATCTAACTACTCAAACATATTTACATATTTACAGGAGAAAATCACTCAGTGCGAAAATAAAATTGCTGAAAGCCTCTTAAAACCCAGTAGAGGGAGTGGCAATCACAGTTACACTTAGGTGGTGCCACCGTGTGGCAAAAGTTAAATTTAATAGGACTAGGTCTCAAAGCCTTTTACATTGATTTTTAAAGAGTCAAAGGGATGTCCATATACATGTATCCATATCAGCAATGAGCATCTCATAGGCCATTTGGACCAGGAGGTATATCAACACACTATGTGTATACAATAAAAACCAGGGGAGGATCCAGAAAATTCTGGTGGGGGGGTCTATCGGGCAGCATGAGATCATCCGTCTACAGAAGTGGTCATTGGCATTTTTACCGGAGAGGCCCCCCGGCCCGGGGGGGGGGGAGGGGGGAGAGCCCGGGCCCCCTCCCATAAGTCTGGGCCAAAATTCAGGAAAAGGCCAAAATTCAGGAAAACAGAGCAAAACTTTGGCAGATGGCTGAGATGATCAAATAGACACATTTGTGTATGTAGATCAGCAGAGTATCCAGACCTAATGTGTATGGCGTGCGCGATTTTTAAAAACGCCGATTTTAGGGGGGGGGGGGGAGCGACATTTGCCCGAATTTCAAGATCTAGTTTTAGCACCATTTCAAATTATTAAAACTAGCAAGAAATTGTTAATTTTCAATAGTGTTTATTTAATCATCTGCTCAAATTTTTGGTGTCAAGTCAACTAGTAACCATGCCAACTGGTAACCAAACCAACTGGTAACCAACCAACTAGTAACCAACCAACTGGTAACCAAAAACCCTACCAACTGGGTAACCATCCTTTTTTTGTGGGTTACCAAGTCGTAACCATGCATTTAAATTAATTTCATGACCATACCAACTAGTAACCACCAAATTCTTGCCAACTACCAAGTCGTAACCAAAACTAAATTAGGTTTTAACCCAAGAAATCACAGTAAATTTCATAAATAATGATAACATGTGTTTATTCAAGGATATACTATCCAAATATAAATGATCTAAATCTAAATATTTAGAATTATAAAGATAAAATAGCTGAAATACTGGTAATTATGAGTTGGTTACGAGTTGGTTCATTCTGATTTTCCCTGGTTACCAGTTGGCAAGAGTCACTGGTTACGAGTTGGTATGCAACTTCCTTTTTTTGGTTACTACTTGGCCATGGCCTTTGATTACAAAATGCCATGGTTACTACTTGGTTGGGAAAAATCAAAAATGGTTACGAGTTGGTTTGGTTACCACTTGGTATGGTTACTAGTTGACCTGTATTCATCTTTTTCAGCCTTTTTGCCCAAATCTTTAATAAGCCTACTGTTTCCCTAACTTTTGGGGGCGTGACTGCACCCCCTGCCCCCCCCCCCTCCGATATGCCTATGAATAGACATAATTTAGGGTTAATGAGTCATTACTAATTGTTAATGTCACTCCCCCCCCCCTTCAGTGACAAATTCTCTGAAGTAAGCGTTTGGGTACGGCCCGTAGGGGAAACATAATTTATATCCAATGAACTTTTTGAAAATGTCAGGAAAACTATTTGAGATCATGATCATCATGTCTGAGTTGCCCATATCCTTGACACGAAGTCAGCACATGTGACTCGCCGACTTCCCCTATATTCAAACTCAATAAAGAAACATACAGGGGCAAATTGTGTGTGTGGCGGGTGGGGGGAGTCTTGAAAAAAAAAATGGAAAAAAAAGTTATTATAAAGTTGTTTTTTTTGTGAGACAAAAATAGTTATGGAGGGAAAAAGAGCAGATTTTGGTCATGGCAACTGTCCTGGTGGCAAGGGTGGTGTGCACCCCCGTCTTGCACACCCTTTGTGAGCAAGTTCAACTTGGTTCCACCATTGAGTTAGTATTTAAAACTCTCTTTCGAGAAAGTTAAAGAAACTGCCTGTAAGTGCATCGATTCTAATATTAGAGCTCTTTGCGGATTAGCGGTCCAAAAAGTTTCAAAATTGACTTTCGACTTGGACATGTGATGTCACTGGCTTAAAAATGTTTTTACAATTTGTTTGTGTCAGTTATGGTTTAATCAATTGATTCAGAGCACATCACATCAAGCAGCATAGGTGATAGGTGTCAATAAACAAACTAATTAAATGACTTAAGGTACTTCGTCAAATAAGAAGATTAGGAGACCAACAGGTAACTGTGAATGACGTGGCAGAGGCAGTCTGCAAATTGAAAAGAAGAAAATGTATTTCTCTGATGGACTGCCAATCTGCAAAGAGCTCCAAGAGGTAAATCTGTTAAAATAGCATTTATTTCCCAAGGTTCCTTTCAAAAATATGGATGGGCTCTAGTTAGTAACACAGCCTGTTCAATTTCAATTTCAATTGCGATGAGCCCTCACTCGGTTGATCCTTAATTGGATCGAGTTTTGAGAGCAACATAGGAATTCAAGTGCCATTTGTATGAAACTTGATTACTTTCAATAGTCCTCTTCTTACGGATATATATATATATATTTTCTTTAATCATATTGGATTCCATGCACCCACATGCATTTCTATGGATGAACGTTAACACTAATCCCTAAGCAGAACACCACTCCATTTTCAAACTTTCAGCCAGTATTGTACACCCATTTGCAAATGGCCTGTTTTTAACTGCTAAACAAATTAAAGATTGATCAAAATTCAATTTCCAGTTGACTAGGAGAGATAATCATACGTAGAAAGGGAAGGAAATCATCGGAAAAATGTCAGAAGAACAAGACAACAAAGAGGCTGATGCCTCACGAGGTTGGGGCGCCTTCAGAGCAAAAAGAACGCAGGCGATTCCTGCAGCAACTTTATCTGGCTCCTGCTTGGAGATGAAAAGTGACAAACAGCTGGAAGAAACAAAAGATGTTGATGTAAAGCCTGTCAGTTTCAAGTCCCAAGGTGGCAAAAGAATTTTTACCAAAGAGAAGTTTTTTTTACCAGGTAAAGCCATAATTTGTTCACGTTATTATATTTTCATCCTTTGTGAGGTCTTGGTCTAATAATTTATGTCATTTTGCAATGAACTTTCAGAGTCAATTGAGTTGCTAAATCGCCAAAAGCAAGCGCTTGCCCAGCAGCACCAAGAAGCCATTGAGGCAAAAAAGGCTGCTGACGCAACTGAGGAGAAACGTAAACATTTTGCAGAAAACATTGAACAACAACAAGCACCCAAGAGGCTGGATTCACAAAGGGGTGGGAAGTTCACTCGCAGCGACTTAGAAAATGCTTTGATTATGAATAATGTGGGTTACAACAAAGGTCGCAGTTATAATCGTCAAAAGTACATGCCCAAACCACCACAGCATCAGTATGCCTTAATTGGAAATGTCTTGCAGACAGGAGGAGAGCTAGCTTTGGATCTAAATGATTACAAGAGACATCCAGAGGAAGCTTACATTACTCGGCCAATGGGTAGAAACAGAAAACCACTCCCGTCAATTTCCCCGAATAACGACCGCTCATCACCGGAGGTCCTAAGTGCATCAGACCTGCCTGAGAACATCCGCCACTCATTTGGTACTACCGTTTGCACATCAGCATTGGCCAACCCTGATTTAGTAAGAGCAAGTTTAGAAGAATCCAAGAAATCAAAGAGGCAGAGAAAACCCTCTCTTCAAACCCTGAGAACCAACGACCTTGCAGACAACAAAATGGACCCAAACTACCAAGCAATCGGATTGAGCACCAGGCAGAACCTCTTCCCTGGCTACACATACGACCACAAAATTAGCCACAGCAAGTCTGTCTTTTCACCCGATGTGCACAACCAACGACAACGCGATCCTGATCAATGGCGACATTGCCGTGATGAGCTTGGTAAGCGTTGAAACCTTCGTCAACAGTATGCCTACTAATTCTGTTTTAACAAATCAATTCTACTAAACAAGACTCAACTGATTCACCAAATCCTGTCTTTGTAGGTACCTGGGCAGAACAGAATTCCGTTAATCTACAAAGGAAGAAACTGTGGGATGCCTACCTCCTAGAAAAGACCAAAGCTTAATCTGCTGCAAAATACAACCTTTTCAAAAAAGTAATTACAATTTTTTAATACAGCTGCATCGGCAAATGCCACTTCTCAATTTACAACTGCACACTGTACAAGGCCTAATTAACAAATTAACAACTTTTGCTAACAATGGTTAATCTAAAACTGTCTGATTCACTGCTTGGAAATAATTAAGTTCACATGCCTCAAATTTGTCACAGCTAACATTTTAACATTTATTGTGAACTGCAAGTTTCTACCATTGGACTAAACATAACACCCATTGGAGTGCTGGTTTTGAAACTAGACCTGTGTGCATTTAATGGGCACATTTCCAAAATATTAACACAGGATTAACTCTTTCTCTTTGACATCAGAGATCTTTTTCTATTTATAAGTATTTAAAAAACTTAAAATAAGAGACCCTTTGAATTTTTGATGAAGTATTCAGAAAACAGCATGTACAGTTATCTCAGAGAATCATTAAGGAATATTTAAATGAGTTACACATTTTTATTTCCAGGAATATGGAATGAATTTAACACATTAAACAATAAATTACACAAGAGATGGGAAGAATATGAGGAAAACCAGCCGAAACTCCAACCTAACTGGGACAGAGACGCCAAAAGACTACCTAAGCCCCAACAAGTGCCCCTTCCGCCTCCAAAGCCAAAGAAGAAACCACCGCCAAAAAAGCTGGACGATAAAGCTAAGAACGTTGAAAATGATCTGGTATTTGAAGATATTGAATTTAAAACGCCCCCTCTTTCACCACCTTATAAACCCCCACCTAAAGACTTGATTCCTGCTTTTGAACAAGATGATGACTTCTGGGACTTTTACAACCAAGCATTACCATTGCCTTGATTGACTCTTTCACTTGACAAGCTTGTACTGTGATCAGAAAAAAAACAGGGACTGATATTATAGCAAAAGTATATTTTTATAAGATGTATTTACAAGCATATTAATATTTTCTACAGAAGTTTTCAATGAAACATTGATATTTGCAAGCATCAATATGATTTTGTTGTCAAGTTTTTTTTGGAGACGTATAATGTAGGGCTACATCGCATATTGTGGCACAGTACACACTTTCCAAAGTTTCCATTGATCCAAGTGACTTCTTCAATAAATGTTTGAATATATTAATTGTAAAGTTGACTACTTTATAAAGAGGTTTTGAGGTTTTAAAAGTTTAAATATTTTCAGTATTTACATTGAGATTGTGATAAATATGTGTTGTACCTTGCTTACTTTACAAGTAACAAATTACAAATCAGATCCGACAATATCCAGCTTCAAGATTTGGGATCTAGAGTAAATGCATCAGTATTACAATCGGCAGTAGTATGGTGAATGATGAATTGAAACCGCAGCAATTGCCTATGATTTCTGCGACATCCCCTGGTTTGAAGAGGGTGTGCAGTGATTGGCTGGTTGCTAGTGAACGTTGCGGATCTGGAGAATTCGTAATATGTCCACATTCCTTTGCAAAGTCCCTCAGAAGAAGTAGAGTTCCTCCGTACACTTTCTTCTTATTGCTAGTCACATTCAAGATCTCTCTCTTTGCTCCAGCGTATGTTGCCGATATCTGCAGCAATCCCATTCCTCCAACCCCTTCTTCTTCAGAGTAGCATCCGAAATAAAGAGAAAAGGGGTTGGTTGTCCTGGATATTGCCACCCCGGTGAGAACCTTGCCTTTAGGGTATGGATAAGTTGACCCTGGAAAATTAATAGGAAACATTTCGACATTGTCATTACACCAACAAATGCAAAATGGCAAATTTAGTGTAATCGAGGTTGAACTAGAATGCGCAAATAAAATTTGCAAATCTAGGCGCTGATTGTTAACTAGACAATTTAAGCATGAGATGAACCTCTGTCTGCCATTGTAGATCCTCCATTGTGAATACACCATCCAGCTGGTCAGAGATCCTATCATATAGCATGTATATTGTATAGGTAGGCCTATATGAAATTGAATGGGTCACAAAAAGCTGTTTTCATCTTATTTACATTTTGCTGCAGCCCGTTCTAATATGCTAACATGTTCCGCTTGAGTGCACACAGTCTAGACATTGCATAAATGTAGGACAGTGACATGATTTTTTGTGACCAGAAATAGTTATTTCTGCCAATTTACAGCAAAGAGGACAGCTATTTACAATCACAATCCATAGATCTATTACTGATCCATCATCAATAGCAATTACAGCATCCAAGCTAGAAGGGTTGATGCGTTTACGAAGTTAGAAGGTAAAATGCATGAAACCATTGTATTTCATGTTCACCACAAACAGGAAGTTGAAAAACACGCAGGAAATGGCAGGTTGTACAAGCATGATCTAGGCGCAGCAGCGCCTAGATAATTAAAACAACTGGTGTAGTAGCAATGCTTTGACTAATTTAATTAGTGTATAGGCCTACATCTCCTGAGAACTATGATTTGTACACATAGTGACATAGGAAGATCACACATTCTATGTCCCACTTTAGTTGAGAATAAGAGGTCTCTGTTTCAAGATTGTTTTTTAAATTTGTCACTACTCATTCTCACAATGTCAGAGCCTCTCGTGCTCCCTGCTGCTGTGCAGCTCGCAGTGACGGACTCTGACTTGTGAGAATGGTCACTACTAAATGTTTTTGAACTTACCAACACACACTTGTGCCTGATGAGCCTCTCCAGAGGCGATTAATGTCTTGACATCGGTCAGTGATTCCCCGTTCAATTGGCCACAGAGGAGTTCTTCTGCAGCCGTCCAGCAGAGAACTCCTTCTCTGTAAGCAATTTCTCCTAGGCCTCGTACCCGCCACTGACCGCTGTAGACACTTTCCACATTTGTGGAATACAGTTGTCGAGATGTGACAATTTCTCCTAAGGTAATCTGATGCAATGTCATGTGGACACCTCCAGTGGATTTGCTGAAGAGTTGGATGTAAAGCTCCAAAGAAGAATCAGGGGTTTGCTTCAGGGCTGTCATGGTGCTTCCAGCAAAGACATCAATCACAGGATTTGGCCAGGCATAGTCAGACACATGGAGACTTGTCAGGAGCTCGGAACATGCCAAGATGTCATAAGACTTGTTCTGAGAGGTGTAGAGACTCGGGCTGCAGCCAGTATTTGCCTGATTCAGCTGCCGGATTTGTATTTCTCTTTTCAGCAAAGCTGGTATGGTTCCGAAGACTGCTGATAAGACAAAATAGACTTGTCCATCGTAAAAGGCAAAGGCGTTCCACCCACATCTCCAGCTGCACTGTTCATCAAACATGTACGGATGGTCTGGGTGTGAAAATTTTATATCTCCAGCTAAAAGATTGAGACCTTTGTCTTCGCAGACACTTCCATAAGCGATCAGTTTAGCTGAACTGCTTGGATCCTCTACTTCCATAATTACTGCACGAGTCACAGGATCGTAAGAAAAACTGGTGAGATCCAAGGACTGAAGATGAGTAACGTTGTTCTGCAGTTCATGATATCCTTTTTCGAAAAGGTCTTTCGCAAGTCCCCCTTCATAAACATCTACATCACCTCCCCAGAGACCAGCTGGTTTAATTCCATCTCCTCCCGGAGAACTTCGGAAGAGAAATCCAGCCCAGGAAGGTTGTAGCACAAGCAATATGATGAAGCCAAATTTCTTCATCTTCCTGCAACAATACAAATGAATCTATTGGCAACATGTCAGCTAAAATGCACAAATGTCAGAAATTATCTATAGGCACATTAATGACAAATTTTGAATGACATACATTCCAGAAGGATATAACATATCAACAGAATGAAAGCATCCTGAGCAAATCAAATGTAACATTCAACATGTAGTTCTGTCACAGTGGCAATGGAACACTGGTTCTATTATCAAGCCTTATCAATTCCCCATCCTCTATGGCAGTTGCAGCAGCCAGCTGTTGTCCAAAGTCCATTCCTTATCAGCCCTTTGTTGCTGCACTAATCTGTACCCCAGTGCCCCATCATTTATTTTCCTAGTAAGATTAGATCAGGCCTAATAAAATATGGGTGAATTGATGAATTAGACTAAACTATCAGCTTTTCGTCAAATGAACCCAAATGATGACTTTATTACCGACGACTTTTACAACACAGCAATTTTGAAAACCAGAACCATGAAACCACCGCAAAACCACAAACCATTTTAATCCTGCAGTAAAAATGTTGGCAACCAATTTAATCTTTATGATTTTGATACCATTGGAATTGTCTTTTTGAGCCGATTCTAATGATACCAAAAACACTGGGTTGCAAATTTCATAGTGAGTATCCCCCCACCCCTGGGGTCTGACCATAGTAGAGCTTTTTCTCTATCAGTAAAAAATTATGTCTCACCGAAGCCAACATATTTTCTCACACATTGACTGAAGGCAATTTAAAAGCCTACGACTTGGGATTTGGATTACATATGCCTGTGGGCATGTCCTAATTTTACCAAATGGGGCAAATGTTCAATTGTGGCTAGAAACATACAAATGATACAATATATCATGTATCTAGATCTATCTATATATCTATCTATCTATATATCTATCTAATTATCTTATCTATCTTATCTATCTACATGTAATTGGCCCGAAGTTGAATAAATTTTATTTTAATAATTGAAACCACACATTTAATTTTTCAATGAATTATTTCCACATTAAATAATGTTAAAAAAAACTTACCTTCCTGATGGAATATCAGTCTAATGTGGAAGACCTAAGACAAGCTCAGCATAATGACTAATAATATTGAGTCATTTTAGTGTCCATTGGAATGACCCCCCCCCCCCCCACCTCCAAAAAGGAAGGGTGCTCACAGAGTTATAAAAGGGAAGGGTTGGTTGGGATCATGGGGGGGGGGGGCGGCGGGTTGGATCATCTAATAAGAAATTCATGCCGTTTACTTCTTGGCTAAAATAGATATCCTTGGAGAAAATAATTACAACAGGTTTAAGAAATTAGTAAAGCATACACCAGAAAATATTATAATTAATATTTTACTCACCCTCCTGGAATATTGAGGATCCTCCTCTGACTAGGCCATGTCAGCTCATGTTAATGTAACAAAGTGTGTATGTGTATCCTTTACAAACAAGGATGTTATCAGTCATGGACAATTTACCCTACCGTCATCACACTGCGAACAACTGGACCGGAAAATATGGCCATGTGGTGACTTAAATCCACAATTTGTATTTATAGCATATATATTATAGGCCTATGTAGATCTAAACATACACAATGAAGGCACTTTTGCTTGACATTCATAAGTTACAGAGAACTTAGCCAAATTAACAGATAAAACAACAGATAAAACAGCAAACAAAACTTATTATTTAAAAAACAATATTAAGAATTTGTTGTAAATTCATGAGAAAATATATTTATTCATAATTATTTAAAAAACAATATTAAGAATTTGTTGTAAATTCATGAGAAAATATATTTATTCATAACTTCGAGATAATAAGAAAAAATTTAAAATCAAGTAACATGACTAAACTATTACAATATATATATATATATATATATTCAAAATATTTCCAGTTTTAATATGTAAATGTTACCAAAGCTGCAACACTTCTCTCAGCCATGAGCATTTTTGTTCAGAGAGGTTGACAATTTTTTATTTGCAATTATAATATCAAAAGACATTAGTATTACTAATTACATGCACACAATATATCTCAGACCAATAATATGTTAATCCATAATATTTTTATCAAAAATAAATTCAGGAACATAAAAAACGTACACCTTTCCTTCAGGGTTGGCAGATTTTAAACAAGGTAACTTCAATCACAATAGGGACCATTGTAAATATATAGGCCAACAGAAATTACATTGTAAAGTACGATAAATTACAAGCAATTTTAAAATTTAATTAATCTTTTATTACGCCTAAAAGCAATTTAGCCAGCACATTAATCGGGCTTTCAACCTTTGAAACTAGAATCATTTCTGAACAGGTGGTACATTTAGACAAATTTTTATACATACTATACAAATACATAAATGCATCATTATTCAAATATGAAAGTTCGACAAAAGTTACACAATCGGAGAGCATTTACAAGTCAAGGACAAAAAATGAAACATCTGTACACTTCACACATTTATTAAATAATCAACAGAAAACACCAACCTATAATCCTATATATACACGATTCCAACTACAAAATAGTTGATTACAAATATTAAACAGCATATATCAATTTTAAGACACATGAATGTTGTAAGTTTACACTGAAATCTCAACATCACTGCAAAGCAGTTGAACACCCCCAGCAAACTTTCGCAAGTGTATAGCATAGTGCCTATAAGCTGCTACTTTAAAAGGTGAATTCAATTACTCTGATGAAGAATTATCAGAAACTGCTGAAATGACAAAAGAACAGTTGTATCCCCAATGACGTACCCTCACCAATGGTAGCATTAGGCCTACAGCACCCATCATGCACCATGTAATGTATACATGTACGTTTCTACTGCGGCTCTTATATATATATATGGTCGATTTGGTGCACATGCGTAATAAAGCTCTTGGAACCACATGGAATAGGATGGTTGTCTTCTGTGATTAATCCCTGGGCCCAAACACTAAAATTTGGCGACGAGGATGGATGGACTTAATCTGACTTAGGTGTTAAGTGCCTAAGGAACTAGCAGAACTATGGCTACTGGATACACCCCCTCCTGTGGTCCGTCCGACCCAGAAAAAGATATTATTGAGAACTATCTTGCCAGACTAGAATCTTGGTTCCTGGTCAATGATGTTGCTGTCGCCAAGAAAAAGCACGAGCTCGTCTCGGAGGTGGGTCCTACATGCTTATGCTGCTATGAAGCATCTCACCTTCCCTACGCCTTTGATAAAACGTATGACCAATTGAAAGAGATGTTGTTAAGCTACTACAAGCCGTCCAACACAGCCATGGCAGAAAGGAAGAAATTCCACAACAGACATCAGAAGCCAGATGAGTCCATTCATGAATATATGGTTGCACTTAAGAAATTAGCAGTCAATTGTGAGTTTGGTGACGCCTTAGAAGAACGCCTTAGAGACACATTCACGTGTGAAGAGCACTAAAATCCAGAATAGTCTTTTGGAAGAAGCCCAAGCAAAGAATGCCGCCTACACAAGCCATAGGGCCTACTGCCACAAGTCTAGCCTTGTCTAAAGAAGCAGTTCACATGGACTCTACTGAAACATTCCAAACCCCAACCCAAGCCAATCGCCTCAACTATAAGTCAGACCGAGGGTCTTACTTCAACACGAAAACCCATTTGGATTAGTTGTCTTACATCTCTTTTATCATGTATGCTTGCACACGGACATTATGCCGAAGAATTACTACTCTCCACTCCACTGTCAGTTTTGTGCCAAAAGACTTGTATAGAATATTTGTGAGAACTCCTCTATAAATATTTTAAAAGTAGTTGATTGGATAATACTGTTGCATTACAATGAACAACTTTCTACCAGTGATCTCCAATTCGGATTTATGAAGGATCATTCAACTGCTTTGTGCACAATGGCCCTTAAGGAGACAGTCAACTATTACACAAGACGAAATGGAGAGGTTTATTGCTTATTACTAGGTGCATCTAAAGCATTTGACTTTGTGGACTTACAGAAATTGTTTGGAATGTTGGAGAAACGGGGCACAGCCTACTCAGCATTACGGTTACTATGTAGCGTCATCAAGCGGTTAGAACAACTTTAGTAACACATTCAGTGTGTCCAATGGAGTTCGATAAGGGGGTGTTCTCTCACCTGTCTTATTCACCATCTATATGGATGAACTTTTAAATAATTACAGGAAGCGAACTATTGATGTCATGTTGGGCATGAATTCATTGGTGCATTATGTTATGCAGATGACCTGACTTCACTTTGCTCCTACAATCACATCCTTGAAGACCATGATTAGTGTGCGTGAAGCATTCGGTTAGGAGCACAACCTACATTTTAATGCAAAAAAAACCACTGGGATTAGACTTGGCAGAACTACAGATTTACCAGACATTCATACTTGGAAAGATAAAGTAAAGCCCTTAGGAAATTAGATTACAATTGTTCAAAATCCCAAAGAGGATAATCAGCATAAAAAATGTGATTTTATTGGTCGAACAAATGTGATTATATCGCTGTACAAGGGAGTCCCTCGTGAAATATGTTCCAAAGTATTTAACTCGCAAGCCTGTCACTTCTATGGGTGTGAGACATGGCTTGCTGACTCGAAGGATAATGAGCAGTTTTATGTGACATGGAGAAAGGGAAGTCGAAACTCTGGAACTTAGCTAACACTGCACGATCAAGACATCTCCCTTTACTCATGAGGTCAAAGGGACCAGAAAAGCAAAAAGCAAATAGCTTTGCGGGCAATGAATGCCACAAGGATTGCCAGGAAAAATGGAAATATGATAATGCAATTTGTTGCAAATAAAGAGATATGTACGGAGGTATAATTGCCAGAAACAGTATTCAGAGGGGCAATAAACAGCCAGATGACCAATCGGAGGACAGAATGAAGGGCAACGGCAGTGACAGACCTCAATGCATGCCTTGAAGGAACTATGTACATTTCAAATTTTGATAAACACAAACTTACCACACTAAGAGACTTTATTTCAAAATTTTAAAATGAAATTATATTTCTTATTTTAGATAGAATTCCATTTTCTGTACTTATGTGATTACACATTTTAGTACACAATAAATGCTATATATTGACCAGTGCTGCTGGCAATCACCACATGTCCTAGCTCCTCTGACATTCTGGACCAGGAATTTGATAATTATTTGGCATACAATATCACACACAACAACATTTCCATTTTGTCTTTGTGGAAGGAAAATGAGCAGTTTTATCCTCATATCAGCGAACTGACCAAGAATTACTTGTCCATACCCACATCTTCAGTGCCTTCAGAACGGGTGTTTAGTTTCACAGGCAATTTGATCAACAAGAGGCAGGCACGACTCTCTCCTGAAAATGTGAACATGTTCCGTCTTTTTAAACGAGTATATGAACTACTACTGGTAAATTACTTTATGCTAAAGTTACTTAATGAATGGTCATGCTATTCATTACTGTTTTTCAACTCAACAATTCACAATTGTTTTAGAACTTATGTTACTCATGACTGTTTTTGAAATACTATATTCATGACTGTTTTTGAACTTTTGTAGATGAAGTGTTTTTTACCTTTTCCGGTTAATAGAAATTGACCTTTTTTTATTTGTTGTGACGGGATATGTATTGCACTTTTTCATTGTATGTTATATTCATGAGAAATTATGAATTGCTTTTCTAGTGTCTGTGGAAGTTGATTCTTGGATTGCAAAGACCTAAACTTTATTGAGAAAGACACTATCACTCATGTTCTGCATGTAGCAGTTTGTCAAAGTTTATCGTAGATATATTATATTAGACAACATGACTGGTTTTTCTAGTCTCTATGGGTATCAATTAGTGACCTTAACTTACTCAAGTATGTAGGTGTACCTATATTATGGTGCTCTATTTTTGTTAGTTATGATACAGTATTAGTAATTAAGTATAAATATTGTTATTCCTGATGTTAATTAAATTGTCTGCAACTTTCAAACCGCATTTTCTTTCTTTCCTACACACGCTGATAAATTTCGAGTACTACGGAAATGAAACCGACCGATCCGGGGTATACCAGCACAACGTGAGAAGAAGAAGAAGAAGAGGACCGACACCACTAGTATCGCCTCAGCCCTCTGATTAAATGTTGAATGTTGGCCTAAGAAATGGCTATCCTCACATTCAGAAAGGCATTCAAATACAAATGGAATGTCACAAGCAGTTTGGCAGATGGGATCCGTCACAGCTTGCCAAATGACTATGGTGTAGAAATGCAAGTTGGTCCTAACAAAAAATATCTCCCTCAGAGATCAAATCTCCCTCAGAAATCAAATAAGTTGTATCCAAGAACAACAAAATCATGAAATTGAGTAAAAAAAAGTGCAGCAGAAACCAATATATTTTTCGTCGAGGCAAAAAACATTAGGCAAAAAGACAAGACATCGGAATTGGCAGCCACCAATGGCATTTCATGAAGTGCCAAGATACTCAGAACCCTAACCAAGGGCTCATCACCATTGCTGCAGGCATTTTAAATATTTTGCATATGTCACTCGAACCAAGAAATTAGGAACCATCTGACCTACATGACAAATACATGGACAAATACAACTACACCAATGAAGAATTGTATACCAGAAATCGTGGAAATGGCAAAAAAAAGTCATCACGTCCTGAATGGCATACCCTCTGCAAAGCTGTCGTTCCATCAGACCAATCAGAATTTTTATCACTTCAGACAGAAAAACAGAAGTAACCAAAATTACAAGCAACCTTCCCTAGACTTATCCGTGAAATGGCGTTGTTTTACAAGGATGGAAGAACACACTATTGACGCAGCAGAAGAAGCACAAGAGAAAAAAAAACTTTCTTTTCAAATAAATGTGGTATCCTGTGAATTTTGAATTGTTCAAACAGTTTTATGACTCTGTGGGTTTTGTAATTACTAGGTATAAAGATTTGATATTCCGTTTAAGCGAGGGCAAAGATTATAGGTCAGAAGTGTCTATATCTGCTATTCATACATCCATCAAATACAATTCCAACACAGATGGGAGTTGTAAAGTTTGTCAATTCTTGGCAATCAAAGGGCCAAAAGATATAATAAGATTCTCCAGTTAGGGGGAACAAGGAAGAAGCAGGCTTTAATAGTTTGAATACGTCACTCAAACCAAGAAATTAGGAACCATCTGACCTGCATGACAAGTACATTGGCAAACACAACTACACCAATGAAGAGATGTCAGAAATCGTGGAAATGACAAAAAAAAGTCATCAAGTCCTCAATGGCATACCCTCTGCAAAGCTGTCGTTCCATCAGACCAATCAGAATTTTTATCACTTCAGATAGAAAAACAGAAGTAACCAAAATTACAAGCAACCTTCCCTAGACTTATCCATGAAATGGCGTTGTTTTACAAGGACGGCAGAACACACTACTGACACAGCAGAAGAAGCACAAGAGAAAAAAAAACTTTCTTTTCAAATAAATGAGGTATCCTGTGAATTTTGAATTGTTCAAACAGTTTTATGACTCTGAGGGCTTTGTGATTACTAGGTACAAAGATTTGATATTCCGTTTAAGTGAGGGCAAAGATTATAGGCCAGAAGTGTCTATATCTGCCATTCATACATCCATCAAATACAATTCCAACACAGATGGGAGTTGTAAAGTTTGTCAATTCTTGGCAATCAAAGGGCCAAAAGATATAATCAGATTCTCCAGTTTGGGGGAACAAGGAAGAAGCAGGCTTTAATAGTTTGAATATGTCACTCAAACCAAGAAATTAGGAACCATCTGACCTGCATGACATGTACATTGGCAAATACAACTACACCAATGAAGAATTGTATACCAGAAATCGTGGAAATGGCAAAAAAAAGTCATCACGTCCTGAATGGCATACCCTCTGCAAAGCTGTCGTTCCATCAGACCAATCAGAATTTTTATCACTTCAGACAGACAAACCGAAGTAACCAAAATTACAAGCAACCTTCCCTAGACTTATCCATGAAATGGCGTTGTTTTACAAGGATGGAAGAACACACTATTGACGCAGCAGAAGAAGCACAAGAGAAAAAAAAACTTTCTTTTCAAATAAATGTGGTATCCTGTGAATTTTGAATTGTTCAAACAGTTTTATGACTCTGTGGGTTTTGTAATTACTAGGTACAAAGATTTGATATTCTGTTTAATTGAGGGCAAAGATTATAGGCCAAAAGTGTCTATATCTGCTATTCATACATCCATCAAATACAATTCCAACACAGATGGGAGTTGTAAAGTTTGTCAATTCTTGGCAATCAAAGGGCCAAAAGATATAATCAGATTCTCCAGTTTGGGGGAACAAGGAAGAAGCAGGCTTTAATAGTTTGAATATGTCACTCAAACCAAGAAATTAGGAACCATCTGACCTGCATGACATGTACATTGGCAAATACAAGTACACCAATGAAGAGTTGTCAGAAATCGTGGAAATGACAAAAAAAGTCATCACGTCCTGAATGGCATACCCTCTGCAAAGCTGTCGTTCAATCAGACTAATCAGAATTTATATCACTTCAGATAGAAAAACAGAAGTAACCAAAATTACAAGCAACCTTCCCTAGACTTATCCGTGAAATGGCGTTGTTTTACAAGGACTGAAGAACACACTATTGACACAGCAGAAGAAGCCAAGAGAAAAACAAAACTTTCTTTTCAAATAAATGTGGTATCCTGTGAATTTTGAATTGTTCAAACAGTTTTATGACTCTGTGGGTTTTGTGATTACTAGGTACAAAGATTTGATATTCTGTTTAATTGAGGGCAAAGATTATAGGCCAAAAGTGTCTATATCTGCTATTCATACATCCATCAAATACAATTCCAACACAGATGGGAGTACAGTTTGTCAATTCTTGGCAATCAAAGGTCCAAAAGATATTATAATCAGATTCTCCAGTTTGGGGGAACAAGGAAGAAGCAGGCTTTAATAGTTTGAATATGTCACTCAAACCAAGAAATTAGGAACCATCTGACCTGCATGACATGTACATGGACAAATACAACTACACCAATGAAGAGTTGTCAGAAATCGTGGAAATGACAAAAAAAAGTCATCACGCCCTCAATGGCATACCCTCTGCAAAGCTGTCGTTCCATCAGACCAATCAGAATTTTTATCACTTCAGACAAACGGAAGTAACCAAAATTACAAACAACCTTCCCTAGACTTATCCGTGAAATGGCGTTGTTTTACAGGGACAGAAGAACACACTATTGACGCAGCAGAAGAAGCACAAGACAAAAAATACCGTGCAAAGCACTGGAAGGTTCGAATCTCAAATTTGAAAACGAGAAGGCACATAAAGATAATATGCAAAGGTCGGTGGAAGTATAATTCTTACTGAAAAGTAGAATGCACGAGATGCTCAAACATTTATATATCTGCTTGATCTCTCCACCCAACTGCTTCAAGCAAATTTTCTCCACGCACTACTATCCATCAAATTCTATTTCCCCTATTCTATCTATGAAATTCTATGCACCCACATCATCCCATAATGATAATTGACAGAAAAGTTTGGAAAAATACTGTGCAAGCACGAAAACCGCAGTAGTTGTTATATAGGCACTATTATATTGCCTATTGGAAGGGATGGATTACCAGTCAACCAGGTGACAGACAACATCACCAAAAGTCCCAGGATGCACTTTAATTCGGGCGATTTACCTTGAAACCATTAGAAAATGTGCTAGCAGTTGTTTTTCATGACGGCCAAGAATTTTGTTCACTTGGGTCCATGAATGGAGTGGAGAAAGTATGAAGGTTTTGTAGACTTGTTAAAATTGACCAGGCTGCATTGTGTCTTGTGACAAATCATTGAATGATTCATTTGGTTCATACATTGTAGGTCCATGGATGCAGAATTGCAGATCTATGCATCACCTCTGCTCTGCTACTTCAAAGGAGGCTGAATACTTCCCATTTGAACTGTTTAAAGTGTTTTTGCAAACAATAATAATGCACTGCTCTTTTTTATTGTCTGTGATAATTCTTTTTCTTGACTTTTTTTAAACAATGGGGCCTTCAACAAAACACATTGCATCATGTACCCTCTTATCTCAGTGTTGACAGGTCATGCATTAACAGGATTTGAAGGGTATTTTTACCCATCTCTCCACCCCTCCAGAACATATATGGCATGTCACTGGCACCTCAGATTGGCAAGTTATTGGTTTGTTTTCCCACATCATGACACATGACACATAAGCATGTGCACTGTGAAGGATTTGCTGTAAAAACTTACTTGTTCTTGTTTACTGTGACAGTTCACATTGCCTAAAGTAGAGATCCACATTTCTGCAGTCTTTCTGAACTGACAGCTTATACACTGTATAAGCTGTATAATATACAGTCTGTCTTGAGATTACATATACTGGATACATGTTGACTGATTGGCCTGCAGGAGCATATAAAGCTATTTAGTACTTGCAGATCACTCAGCTGGTCATTTTGTCTGTAACTGGATATTGGGCCCTCCTACAATAAATTCTAAAAAAGAGAGTAAGAGCAACACGAAGGATGTCTGGTGAAATGGATTATTTATCAGATTCTTCAGATTCTGACAGGTCTGAAGATTTTTTTGACACTGACATCACTATTTTGGAGCATGTAGAAGAAATAATGCAAGATATTCAGAAGTCAAAGATAGTTTTGAGAAAATAATTCCAGTCATTTTTGACAGTGTACATGAGATTCTTGGTAGCAATAACACAGTGCATTGAAAAATCTAATTTTGAAATAAAAGCATAAATAGAAGGAGGACAGACCTGATGCCTTTCTAAAGTTCATTCATAGATATGCAAACTGGCACAGGCAGAAAGTCAGAATTGGGCTTAGAAATTGAGTAAATGAGCGGCATAGGTCCTGTCTTCAGCCAGCCGTCAATGCAGCACAACACTGATCGCAAGAGGTGAGAGATTCTCACCTAAAAAACTTTCTTTTCAAATAAATGCGGTATCCTGTGAATTTTAAATTGTTCAAACAGTTTTATGACTCTGTTGGTTTTGTGATTACTAGGTACAAAGATTTGATATTCTGTTTAATTGAGGGCAAAGATTATAGGCCAAAAGTGTCTATATCTGCTATTCATACATCCATCAAATACAATTCCAACACAGACGGGTGTAAAGTTTGTCAATTCTTGGCAATCAAAGGGCCAAAAGATATTATATCAGATTCTCCAGTTTGGGGGAACAAGGAAGAAGCAGGCTTTAATAGTTTGAATATGTCACTCAAACCAAGAAATTAGGAACCATCTGACCTGCATGACATGTACATTGGCAAATACAACTACACCAATGAAGAATTGTCAGAAATCGTGGAAATGGCAAAAAAAAAGTCATCACGTCCTGAATGGCATACCCTCTGCAAAGCTGTCGTTCCATCAGACCAATCAGAATTTTTTGCACTTCAGATAGAAAAACTGAAGTAACCAAAATTACAAGCAACCTTCCCTAGACTTATCCGTGAAATGGTGTTGTTTTACAAGGACGGAAGAACACAATAATGACGCAGCAGAAGAAGCACAAGAGAAAGAAACATAAAATCTTTCTTTTCAAATAAATGTGGTATCCTGTGAATTTTGAATTGTTTAAACAGTTTTATGACTCTGAGGGCTTTGTGATTAGAAGGTACAAAGATTTGATATTCTGTTTAATTGAGGGCAAAGATTATATGCCAGATGTCTCTGTATCTGTAGTTTACACCTGTATCAAATACAATTTCAACACAGATGGGAGTTGTAAAGTTTGTCAATCAAAGGGCCAAAAGATATAAGATTCTCCAGTTTTGGGGAACAAGGAAGAAGCAGGCTTTAATACTTTAAATATGTCACTCAAGCCAAGAAATTAGGAACCATCTGACCTGCATGACAAGTACATCGGCAAATACAACCACACCAATGAAGAATTGTCAGAAATCATGGAAATGACATCATGTCCTGACTGAAGGATAAGATCGCCAACATCAAGGCCGAGACGTTCATCACAATTGCAAATTCACAAATATCGCCAACCAAAGATGTTTCAGAGTAAACCTTTCATGCTGAATCACGAGTTGATTAAAGATTATTGTGAAGCGGAAGTTGTTTCTATTACGCATGTCAAGGAATACAATGGCAGGGTGCCCACCGAACATCGCACAAAATATTATAGGAATATAGGAGTTTTTCACCATAAAATATAGGAAAATATAGGAGGTGTTCGACTCTTTAAGTAAGACAATATAGGAAATTTTCAACAGCGGAACCATCAGCAAATCACGGGATCACTTCCGCTATTAGCCGAAAACTTCATGTCTTGGCAAAAACGTGTCTAAAAATTCATATAGCTGGGGGAAAAGATGCTTAAACTTTGTATCGCAGACAAAAACGCGCAAAATATCTTGAAAACTTGAAAAATATAGGAATTTATAGGAATTTTTCCAAAATATAGGAAATTATAGGAATTATAGGAAATATAGGAGGAGTGGGCACCCTGCAATGGCAAAAGAAAGCGTGTGAGTGTAGAGGGATATGTGAGCAAGATCTTTGATATGGCCCACAATGAGGCGAAAAGTCCTCAAAAATGGAGGAGATTGAATGTGCTACTCGCCAGTGAACTAGTAGAACGGGAAATGTGAAACTCAAATTATGGAATAGCAGCGCAGATTCAAGTGCCTTAAGTGAGGGTTCGACAATCCTGGTCCGAAACGTAGAGACAAACATGTACAAGGACGTTATGACACTGACTATTACAGATGATACGCGTATATCGAGTGCAGAAAGTGTGCAACAAATTTTTGTGGAAGTGGAAGGTGCAAGTCCAGAAGATGGTCTGGTTCTGTGCCATCACGTTGATACGGACATTATCAAGGCGTACCATATAGACAATGTGAACTTTGATGTCTGTGATAAGCTTCTTTTGGCTTACAAGCTACACAGGAGGAGGGCCAAACTGGAAATGAGGGCATCACTGGACCTCCGATGACAGCAGACCATCTAGGCATGTGTCAGTTAAAGTGTTGTTCTGCAGGTGTGCCATATCATCCATCTATAGAAGAGATTAAGGAAACAAGTGTGGTCCAGAAAACAGGGAAAGACAAAAATGCAAAAAGACGTTATTGCCCTCATTCGATTTTTGGACAGTTCCAATGGATTACATACTGCCTCACAAAGGGCACCATCTCCTGCTATTATTGCAGACAGGCAAAGACACTTAGCCTGCAGAAATTCAACCATTGTGGTGATGAAGCCTTTTGTACAAACACATTTGCTGATTGGAAGAAATGCTACGAAAAGCTTAAAAAGCATGATAAGTCCCAGGTCCATCAGGAATCTGTAATGAAAGTGAAACATCATGCAAATCCTAAGGTTGATGTTGCTTGCATGCTGGATAACCAGCTGAAAAGTGACCAAGAAATCAGAAGAGCTTCTTTGCTAAAACAACTCAGCAGCATGCGTTTTCTCGGGCGCCAAGGAATTGGCATCAGAGGACACACAGAGGATGAGAGCAATTTGGTTCAACTCCTCAAAACAAGGTCTGAGGATGTACCATATTTGAAACAATGGATTAATGATGGAAAATATCTGAGCCATGACAAGACCGAAATATGCTGTCGTATCTCAAGCAGCCGCCAAACTTCGTTTTGAGTCAGATTTTGTCGGACTAAGCCATGACATTGTTAATGAACTTTATGAACTGATGGCCAACACACTACTTAGGGATATTCTGGAGGATGTCAGAAAATCAAGGTGGTACAGCATCATGGCAGATGAATCCAGAGACATCAGTAATAAAGAGCAAATGACTTAAATGGACGGTGAGAACCAGATCTCTAAATGCTGTTTTAAACAGCTACAACCCCATATATAAGACATTGAAACTTATAGGAGATGAAGCTAACAATCGTGAAGTCAAAGACAAGGCCACTGGACTGCAAAAGAAGATGGAATTATTCCATAGCTACTTTTGCATGGAATTAGCTAGGAATGTTTTCAGTGTCTGTGAAAAGGTTGCCATCACCCTTCAAGGGACCAATATGACACCTCAGATCTCAATGAAATGCATTGATTCACTCTTGAAAAATCTACAGAGTCAGCGAGATGAATTCAACAGGGCATTCCAAAAGATCAAAGAGAATGCAACAAACACAGGAATTACAGGACTACCCACTCTGCCAAGACAGAGAAACATCCCACGACGATTACAGCATGGCACTGCTGAAAACCTTACATTTACAAGTGTGGAGGATTATTACAGGGTGTTATGTGCAGATGTTATTGATGTATTCAAAGGGGAAATACAACGGAGGTTTGACCAGCCCTCTTATCAGATTTTGTCTGACATTGAAAGGGTCATTATAGACGGGGGACGGTCAAAACGGCCAAATCCAAGACGGCCAATTATCTAGGACGGCCAATTTCTCAAACGGCCACCAGGATTGACGGCCCATTGCCAAAACGGCCACCACCGAAAACGGCCAAAATGTTAATTAAGTGCATTTCTGCTTGTTTGACTTTTAAAATCATTACTATATTTGTTAATTGGTTTATTATGAAATGTACTTGGACTTTGTTGCTGTTTTTCCGATTTGGGCTATTAGGTAGTGGCAATGTTGCCAGAGCATGGTAAGTGTTCAATTCTCAATTATCATTCATGGTAGGGGGGTATTTGGTCAAAACTTGTCTTTCACAGTATTCGTAATTTAAAGTATTCATAAACAAAACAAAAAAGAGCCTAGCTCGGAAATATACAGAAATAGATCTATAGCCTAACATCTCTGGCTGTATATTTTCTAGACTCAATAAACAAGCATTGTCTGACTTTTGTGTTGCTCTAAAGTGCAAGATACACTGATGTTGCCCCCTCCTTGTCTCTCACCTGATTTTCTTAAAACTTTCTTTAACTCAGGTCATAGAAGGATGTCGTTTTCTTCTAACCATGCAATTCTTCTCTAAAGTTGTTTTCTCAAGACTTAATTGATTTGTTTGTTGAAATAAAATTGAATTAAAAAGTTGCTGTTCTGTTCTTATACTTTCATTCTTCGTTTGTGGCACTCTGTGACTTCATTATTTTGTTTGTTCTAATAAAATGTAGACGGCCTTTAATTGTTCAACTTTCGTTTATGATTTTCATCTTTGGTAAGAAACATACAGTTGAGGTCAAAAATTTTCATACAGACGGACAGGAAACAGTTAAAGCTGTATTATGTAAGTGCAAATGGGTCTACATATTTTGCAATTTTATTTCTTGTTTCTTACATACTGAACTTATGAATTTGACCAGAATTGGTCCGTTTGACCAAATCCCCTTAAAAATACACGGCATTAATCTGTGAGTCATCCAAAGTTGATGGGTCAGAAGTTTGCATACACTCCGGGACCATGGTTGTATTATGCAATATTTATGCCTTTAATTGGAAAAAATTTCATTGTTCTATCCTAGTTTTTAGAAAAAATGTCTCAAATGTATTATCCACAGAGTTCTGTTGAAAAAAATTGGTAAATTACGTCCATGCGATAGAGGCCCCGGACACCATCTTTCACTTTCTCCGTGAATCTCCGTGGGATTATGCAAACAGTATGGAGAAGATAAAAAGATGCAAATTATATGAATGCACAATATTGGGTGTCATAGGGAGCAATTGGGAAGCATTTTAAATTGTTGTATCCTTGGTACAGCACAGAGTTGGTCATTTTAAGACCCACAAGCTCATCGGTGCACTGCAGAGAACTGGAAGAAGAGCCAAACTGGTGGCAACTGACAACATAAAAATCATCAGAATGGCTAAACAGAATCCAATGGTGACGAAAAATGAAATATGCAATGATGTGGAGTGTCTTGGGTGAAGGTGTCCACCAGTGCATAGATGTGGACATTACGTGGAAAAGGACTCAGGATGCAAAGATAGAAAGAAACCAGAGGTGCGAGAATACCATGTGAAAATTTGTCTAGAGTATGCCAACTCTTACAAGAACTGTTTATATAGGTGTTGACATACCCAAGAGAAGACTTGACTCACTGTACAATTTTTTTCTCGTAGCAGTGACTTATTTCTATCTTTGCATCCTCGGAGTCCTTTTCCACGTAATGTCCACATCTATGCGCTGGTGGACACCTTTACCCAAGACACCCCCACATCATTGCATATTTCATTTTTAGTCACCCTTGGATTCTGTTTAGCCATTCTGATGATTTTTATGTTGTCAGTCGCCACCAGTTTGGCTCTTCTTCCAGTTCTCTGCAGTGCACCGATGAGCTTGTGGGTCTTAAAATGACCAACTCTGTGCTGTACCGAGGATACAACAATTTAAAATGCTTCCCAATTGCTCCCTATGACACCCAATATTGTGCATTCATATAATTTGCATCTTTTTATCTTCTCCATACTGTTTGCATGATCCCACGGAGATTCACGGAGAAAGTGAAAGATTGTGTCCGGGGCCTCTATTGTATGGACATAATTTACCAATTTTTTTCAACAGAACTCTGAGGATAATACATTTGAGACATTTTTTCTACAAACTAGGATAGAACAATGAAATATTTTTCAATTAGAGGCATAAATATTGCATAATACAACCATGGTCCCGGAGTGTATGCAAACTTCTGACCCATCAACTTTGGATGACTCACAGATTAATGCCGTGTATTTTTAAGGGGATTTGGTCAAACGGACCAATTATGGTCAAATTCATAAGTTCAATATGTAAGAAACAAGAAATAAAATTGCCAAATATGTAGACCCATTTGCACTTACATAATACAGCTTTAACTATTTCCTGTCCATCCGTATGCAAATTTTTTACCTCTACTGTACCTTTCTGTTCTGACCTATTCAGTTATTCTGAAGACGTGAATGAATTCATTTGGCCAAAGGTGACTCTGAAGTGAAGTCTAAGGTGTGAAGTGCAGTTATCAGGCGTAATTGCCATCATGACACAAAGGTTGCCACCATCCCTGGCTTTTTAATTGCAATGACTGAAGTAATTCAAGTTTGATTGATTTTGCTGGATATTGAATCGCATTGCTTCAGAGACAAATACTTGGATCGGCTTAGTTTCATACAAAGTTACAATATTGATTGATTTTGCAGTCATAAAGGCCCGTTTTCACCAACATGGTATTAAGAGTTGAGCCAGGTCTGAGCTAAGACCTGGTCTGGCTAAGCCAATCACTCAAGCGGAGCAGCATCAAGGAATTTCAGTTAAGTGAAAGCTTACACATATTGTGATAACAGATCAGCTGTTACAAACACGATGTCTCAATTTCCCAAACAAATGCAAAGATATGGCTACACAAAACAGGGAGGGGCTTGCAAATTTTTATAATAGATAATTGCAGTCTTGGTAAAAAAAAAAAGTTCAAAACTTCCCCCTTTTCCAATAACCAACCTATCATTGCTATCAAGCAACCAAACAACACAACAACCTATGCTATGACTGTATTCTCAAAGTATCACAGTCTCTCGAACAAACATCAACTTTCATATATTTACTTTTTTGTCTATATTTAAGATGACATTCAAGGTGTTCATCACAGTCAACATTATCAACCTTGTCTACCCGAACCAAAATGAGTTCAAAGTTGGTAATCTAGATTTCCCACAAATGAGAAAAATGTGACGAGAAGTCACATTTTGGTGAAATCTTGGTGATGAGGTCTCTGACATGCTGTAGTGACATATTTTGAATTACATCATCTAGATGGCATAAATTTCAGTAATATTTATTTGATTGCTGGCCCGAATTTTTAGCTTCATGTTACTTTTTTTTTTGCCAGTTCATTTTGATATCTATAAGAATCTTTGCTCTATGATTTACCAAAGTGTGTGAAATGGTGAAACTGGCCTTATTTGCATAACATACATGTGTGAAAACTTGTGTATTGGCCAGCTTTGGAGGTGTGTCTGACCTATTCACTGGGTGGAAACAAACTTCTTCTTTCTTTATGTGCTGAACAAACTTTTATTTTCCAGTGTCATGTGCTGAACCTTTTTTTCATCAAAAGTCCAGCCCCCCCCCCCTCATGTATTATCTGGTCAGGGACACCACTTTAACAGTTTGACATCACTAATCTGTAAGTTGTCTAACAATAAATTGTCAACCACTGAACCTTGAGTAGTCTATAGACTAACACTCAGTTGGTGAAAGGGACTTCACTAAACCAGGTATAAGGCTGTTAAGACCTGGACTAACTGTTAAAACTATCTTGGTGAAATCGGCCCTGAAAGTTTGGTGAATAGGCTTATTCCCCCAAGTTGAAAGTACAGGTTAAACATAGGCTGCGCAGCAGCAAACCTTCAGCGAATAACACCTTTAGAAGATTACAATAACATCATAAAATTGGTGCGTTTACGATTATGAAATTTTTTATAGTTATGCAATAGCGGTCAAGTAGTGGCCTTCAATTATCTCTATTTACCCGCTGCCCTGCCATCTTCCCATCTGCTTGCCAGACCTTATTAAACTAATTTACGCATATTATGGTATAGTTTCATGCGTGTACAAAGTACAGATTATGAGATGTCTGTTGAAAACCAAAAAATATAATGTTGTTATAATTTTCTGAAGTTTTTCCAATGATTCATAAAGTGTTATATGCATCAAAAAGCGCTGAGCACTACATTGCATAGGTGATTTGTTTAGAAAATTGCATTACTTTATATGCAATAGTGGGCAAGTTTTGGCTCCGATATAAAAAAAAATTATTTTAAATATTTTTTCTCAATATTACAAAAACTATAGAATAGCCATCTGTCAGACCATGAAAAGGCACAACTAGACCATATAAGCCATATGAGTACCAAACTTCATCCATGTATATGGAATAGTGACCGGATGTTGGGCCAGAAACAAAAAATTAACTTTTAATTTTTTTTCAATATTTCAAAAATTATATAATATTATCCATCAGACCTTTCAAAAGGCACAACTAGACCATATTGACCATATGTGTACCAAACTTTATCCATGTACATGCAATAGTGACCGAGTCTTAGCCCAAAAAACAAAAAAAATATGTTTTTATATTTTTTCTCATTTTTTCAGAAAGTATACAATATCTGTCAATGAGACTATCAAAAGGCACAACTAGACCATATAGGCCACATGTGTACCAAATTTCATCCATGCACATGCAATAATGACCGAGCCTTGGCCCGGAAACGAAAAATGTTTTATTTTATATTTTGTTAATTATTTCAAAAAGTATTTAAGATCTATTCATCAGACCATCAAAAGGCACAGCTAGACCATACAGGCTAGATGTGTACCAAATATCATCCACGTACATTCAATAGAGGCCGAGTGCTGGGCCGGAAACGATCTATCCGCCCGCCGCCCGACCGCCCACCCGCCCGGCGGACGGACAGCATTTTTACCCAAGTGATTACAATACCTTCTTCGAACTTCGTTCGCTGAAGGTAAAAACAAACATTAACGCATTAACCACAAGGCCATTCTTAGATAATCAAAATGTAGAATCTAGGATTACATTAATTAATTTGAAAATAATATCAGTGAGAGCTATTTTTTGTTTAAAATAAATTTAAAAGTCTTGGTGGGAATTAATTGAATTATTAGGTATTGCCAGCGTCAATAATTGCTTTAAAAAAAAAATGCATTTTACAAAAACGAAAATATATTCATTGTTCCAAAAAGGTGTTAACAATTAAGAATTGTGAGGAAGAAAAATTGGATGAATTTTAAAATAAGCTAAAATAAAAAGTTAGTAAACTTGCATCTCACCTGGAAGCAGGTTTTTACCTTCAGCGAACGAAGTTCGAAGAAGGTATTGTAATCACTTGGGTAAAAATGTTGTCCGTCCGCCGGGCGGGCGGGCGGCGGGCGGGTGGGAGGGCGGTCGGCGGGCGGAGAGATCGTTTCCGGGCCAGCACTCGGCCTCTATTGAGTGTACATGGATGAAATTTGGTACACATATAGCCTGTATGGTCTAGTTGTGCCTTTTGATGGTCTTATTGATAGATATTCAATACCTTTTGAAATAACTGAGAAAATATAAAAATTATTTTTGTTCGTTCCCGGGCCAAATCTCAGTCACTATTGCATGTGCACTTATGAAATTTGGTACAGATGTGGCCTATATGGTCTAGTTGTGCCTTTTGATGGTCTCATTGATGGATATTCTATATTTTTTGCAAAAATTTGGAAAATAGAAAAATATGTATTTTTTTAGTTTTTTGGGCTGAGACTCGGTCACTATTGCATGTAAATGGATAAGGTTTGGTACACACATGGCCTATAAGGTCTAGTTGTGCCCTTTGAAAGGTCAGGTGGAAAATATTAAATGCTATTTGAAATATTGAAAAAAAAAAGAACATATTTTTCGTTTCTTGCCCAAGACTTGGTCACTATTGCATGTACATGGATAAAGTTTGGTACACATATGACTTATGTGGTTTAGTTGTGCCTTTTCATGGTCTGACTGATACATATTCTATACTTTTTGTAATATTGAGAAAAAATATTAAAAATACTTATTTTCTTATAGGAGCCAAAACGTGCCCACTATTGCATATACAGCAATGCCATTTCCTACACGTATCACCTATAAAATGTAGCAGTGCTTTTTGACTTGTATTTAACACTTTTTGAATGATCGGAAAAAAATTGGTGCATGCATAAAACCGTACCATAATATAAGTAAATTAGTATAATAAGGCCTTTCCCTGCTTTTACAAACCCTGGCAAGCACACAGGTAGATCGCAGGGCAGCAGGCAAATAACAGATAATAGAATGCCATTACTCGACCACTGTTGCATGTACCTATAATATACGGAATTTGGTAAACACACCAATTTTATGATGTAATTGTAATCTTCTAAATGTGTTATTCGCTGAAGGTTTGCTGCTGCGCAGCCTATGTTTCCTTTTCCTAACAGTAGGGCTACTTAGAAATAATGCAATCGAATATAAGCATGCATCTTGAAGAAAAATTATTCAACAAAAATTAAGTCTGCTTTTTAATGGCCTATTATTTATTTCAACAACGTAAATAGCTACATTTTCAGACGTCAACAAATGTCTGAATATGTGTTTACAAGTAGGTAGGCCTACTCTTTCTCTAGACTAGAGACGTTATTGTCTGTAATAACAACTAAACTCAGCAACATTAAAAACGCACACATTTTCAAAGTATCATAAATTTTGAAGCACTAGGTTTATATTAATGTCACTTGGCAAATTTGCTTATTAGCTTCTCAACTAAAGATTGTGAACGTTTGAACAGGTTCCGTGGATATTTCTAAGAACCAGACATGCTTTTGTGACATAATGTCAAATTTGGAATTAGCAAAATTGAAAAAGGGATAGGGGAGTAGAGTACAGATGCTTTCACTTTATTATTGATTTCAAATGGTCAAAACAGGTGTCCATCAAGATTTCAGGTCTAAATTTGACCAAAAACAGGATAATTTCTGATGCTTATGATGAAAAAGTGTTGAAAATGATGTGACAAACAAATGTGAAAAACACCAACTTGACACAAACATCAACCGAAAACTCACAAAACCTCATAAAAAAGTGTTAGTGACCATCTTGATTATTTCCACACTCCAAATATTGAGCTGTGACAGACTTCACATGCAATCAATTTTTGACCAATTTGCATTGGTTGTGATTTTGGTTTTTGGACATGATGCACTAAAAGTGGCCTAATCCAGCCGTTTCGCTTTCATTCTTTATGAAATTTTCTGGACTTCCACAAGAGATATCAACAGACATCAGTGTAAAGTTTCATGAAAATATCTACTTTACAAGTTGGTTTTTGAGCTGTTCAAAAATGTGTGCGTTTTTAATGTTGCTGAGTTTAAGTGCAAAATAGTTACAAAACTATTTGCAGTGTATTTGTAATCATTATGATAGACAATTATATAATTATTGGCCGTTTTGGGGGTTGGCCGTCCTAAATTTGGCCGTTTTGGGCTTTGGCCGTCTCAAATTTGGCCGTTCTGGTTAGTGGCCGTTGTAGAATTGGCCGTTTTGGGTGTTGGCCGTTATGACTGTATCCTTATAGACAGAGCTAATGGTAAACTAGTCCCCGGGCTCTGGCCACTTACTCGCAAGAAAAGTGCAACGGTCTTACGTGATTTTTATGTTGTAGGATACACCAGCGCATCAGAAAACCATCGTCTTAAGTGTCCCACGGGGGGAATTTGGCTTATAGACCCAAAAAACCTCTAAAACCTAAACCATATTTTCAGGAAAATCTGAAAACCATATTTTTGACATTTGTGCAAACATTTTTGAGGTTAGGTCACTCAAATTTCTTGAACTTCATGCTGCCAGAATTGTGAACTCAATACTATTTTTAGCTACCCCTACCCCAAATTTGCCTAGAATGCTAATATTTCAAAAATGCATCTTAACTTGACCAAAAATGCAAGTTTTACACTGTAATTGCTCCATTTGGCCAATCTAACAATACTGAACTCATATCTGATGAGAACCATATTATTTATATCTAACGTATTGAGATATCCAAGATGTCGTCCAAGATGGCTGCCATGTGACACATTAGCCTAGATTTTGATCCAGTTGAGTTGGATACATGGTTCTTTGCCACAATCCCTATGTTTAGTAGTCATCAAAGCTATTTTCAAGTGAACTTATACTCACAAAATACCACACCTGACATAACAATCGCTGTTTCAAAGTTTTTCTTAGTGTTTCAGTCATAATATTTTGACATTTTTATGATTATGTCTTCTTGGCTTTGTCTTAAATTTGTGCTATACTGTTAAAATAAGTAGTGAAACCACTTATAACTGATGTTTGCCTTTTCTAACCAATTTAAACTAACACATATCTTTAATCAGTCCCAAGATCAGTTGGTGGAACATGAGTACAGATGCTAAATTTGCATTGCTAAGCATATTTCCTTCTCAACATATTTTGGTGATTTAAAAAAAACTCACTTGAACCAGAAATCACTCAGGTCATGATTGTCCATCTCTGCATGCATATATAGTAATTCTCCTATTTTGTCATTGCCCTATATGATTAATAGAAAATTTGCTCCTCTGGACAATTTATTTACAATTTGCATTTCTGCTTTTATATTTCAACTTGTTATGGTAATCACTTGAACTCGGTGAAATAGCTTCTAGCTAATGTATTCTTTTTTGTAAAACTGAGTATAAATTAATTTAATTTTATTTGTCCTCTGATTCTAAAATCCATTGTACCCTTTCTAAATTAATTGAATTTTTCAGGCTGTGTTGTTCCATTTTTCAATTACTTAAATTTTCAGTTTCCAGTGAGGGATAATGTGTGACTTTCCGGTGTTTCTGTTCTATGATTTTCTTCATACATGTAACCCTGTACGTGCTGCATTAACATTTCAAACTTTTCATGAGCCAATTTTGATTCAAAAGCTGGTCAGGTTTATCTTTGCATAAACTTCCAATTTTCTTAAGGTGTTTTGTCAACTGCTGGGACATACAGAGCCCTGAAATTGAACGACTTCTGTGTTCAGAAACTTGGAAAAATGGTTGCCAAAATCTAAACATGAGGGCTAACTGTATTTACAGCAACGCAACCAACCGCAACGCAACGCAACAGGGGGTCACTCTCAATTAACAAGCACTCTTATAGTACAGCACCGGCCATGCAGCTCTTGCTTTTTCAGTGGAATAGGCATGATGAAAATGCATGGCGGATGGGGTGAAAAATTAATTTCTTTTTATGTATACATTACCTGTGTATGGTTTAAAGGAATACCTGAAAGAAATTCTTGATGAAACTTTTTTCTTTTTTTATCTGTAATCTAAGGTACAAAATTGTTTTAAGACCTGGGTTTTGATGCTTTTTATGATCAATGTTTTAATGTTCTAGGCCTAAATATTCGCATTTTTGTTCCTACTTGAAACTATGTTTATTTTATTATTTTATGACCTAATTCCTAATATATAGGCCCTAGTGTCATGCATCATGGAGTTTAAATGCATGGAATGAAATAAGTATACTATAGAATGTCCATCCAACGCCCTGCAATTCTGAGTGTGAAACATGGCCACACTCCACATGTGTGACAAGTGTATGACAGTGGAAATACACAAGAAAATGGCGGCGCAAATCAGACAGACCCACCCAATGTTGGGCATTAGGGGACTTTAATAAATCGAACAATATTGAATTTAACTAAAAAAGACAAAATTGGCACAATGTACGATGTTATAACTGAGAAATGCATATAAATTAAACCCCTGGAATGGCCTGGTTGGGCCTGTAGGCTCGTGACTCACATCGGATGGATATCACTGCATTACCGTCCTATGCATAGGATGCATGGCCGGTAATTAGTTGAAGCAGAGCAGGGCAGGCCACAAGCTGCTTGCAGTGCTTCGGCTCGCTCAATCATTCCTGCCCCCTTGCGAGCAAGTTCAGTGAAGGCCATTGAGTGATGTGCAGGTTGAGAGGCCCAATAAAAGCATTACATACAGCTCTTTTAGATGAAGATGCCGCACTTTCATTATTTCAACAAGATGTGAAAAGTGTCATAAAGGAAGGTATGAAACAATTTAAAGAGGGTAAAGAAAACTAATGACCAAATAACTGTTCCCCAAATGTGTTTCTTGTCTATTTTACTTCTTAGATAGGAAAATCTACAACAATGTGTGAAAAGGATGAAAGGTTAATGTGACCAGAAGCATTCTGCAAATGCGCATTCTGCAAATCACTGAAATGCCAACTAAATTGGGGGGGGGGGGGATAATATAGCTATTAGGAATAGGCCTGCACTATAATATATCATGCTGTGCAGTATTAAAATTGATTGCGTTGCGTTGCGTTGCTGTGAATACAGTAAGCTAGTGTTGTAACTGTATTCACCGCAACGCAACATAGGCCTAAATGTATCAAAATTACAGAGAAGCAGACATTTATGCCATAGATTGATTTATGATTGATTGATTGATTGATTTGCCCCTGTTGCAAGGCAATATATAAATTAAGTAGATATATGGACATCAATATATATATAGGCAGGAGAACACTAAATGGTGCTTTTTGCACCGCTGGCTGACGGCTAACATAACATTATGGGTCATGGTGTTATGAGGGGACGACTTTCATTTTGCTTGGGGGGGGGGGGGGGGGGTTGGAGTCTCTCCTAACAGGCAATCATTTGTTTTGCATTAATGGCGACAGTAATTATGTATTTTGTGTGAGCAACGTCCTTAAAGATTTGTTTCTAAAAACCAAGCTACACCATGCTGAGAAATACCCCCACCAGGAATTATTTATCGAATTTATTTTTATCACAAAAACTCGACATGAAAAACTTTTATGGTAGTCAATCGGAAGCTGGCAAGTGATTAACCCACTGTCCTCGGCTCCTCGCATCCTTCTAAATATCTGTCCCATATAAAATGTTCACAGTAAGACTGGTGGGTGTCAGAATGATTGTGTGGCCTGTGGTAGATGGAAAGATAGATATATATTAATTTGTAAGATTAGAAGCTAGGAATGTTACTGTAGATAGATAGATAGATAGAGATAGATAGATAGATAGATAGATAGATAGACAGATGGATAGACAGATAGATAGATAGCCAAAAGATAGAAAGAAAAATAGCAAAGTAACGAGATAAATAGCAAGATCTAGTTGATAGATAGAGAGACAGGAAGAAAACTAAATGTTTATTGATAGGAGGGTAGAAAAGTAGATAAACCCAAAAAATAGGAAGCAAGATAGCTAGATAGCTCGCTAGATAGATAGCTAGAAAATAGCTAGATAGATAGCCTGCTAGAATGAGAGAGGGAAATATTCTACTTTTACTTTGTAAGTACTGACACGTGGCACGGAATATACCGTAATATGGGGTGAATCGGGACACTGGGGTGAATCGGGACAGAACAGGGAAGCATGTTGTTTCTTCAAAAAACAACTACTTTCCCTTAACCCAGGAAATTCATTTTTTGCATATGTATAGTAGACACATCAGCGCATATTCCTGTGTAGTTTTATATTTCTAACTGCAGGCAGTGGGGAGCTGCAGCCCTTTAAACTTGTAACTGCGGAAAGTGAATTAAAAAAGGTGGTCAAAACTTTGCATGAACTGTAAAAAATAAAAATACTACAGCTACCAATTTCACAAGAAACGTTTATAACCTAGTTTTCGCCAGTTGGGGGACCAAAGATTTACACAAGACATTAGATTATGTATGTTTGGTCATGGGTTCAGATCCAGGGCATTGACAAAATTTCAGAATCAACAAAAATACCCCTACTGATTTTCACTTGAATGTTCTAGCATGGCTTTTAAATGAATATTATTGAACTTGGCATCAGATACAGTGGATTTAGTCCAGAATTAAGAGTCACTAGCAAAATTAACAAAAAAGTACAGTTTTTGATATTTTTCTGTCATTTAACAGATTTTTTAAAATTTGTATATTATCAATTAAATTGATTTCAGATTTTCCTGAAAATACATTTTTGGCATTTTGAACATGTTTTCTAATATTTTCTCACAAGTACCAATGGCTTAAAGAAGCTATGAAGCCTTGATTGTGAAAATAAAGGAGTGTCCCGATTCACCCCAAAGTATGGGGTGAATTGGGACAGTGGTTTTTTGGGCCTTGAGCATTGGAAATGTAAGATATCATTTCAAGCTTTTGGGGATACTTAGACCTTGTGCTTGGACACAATTTGACACCATATTTTGATTTCTGAGTTTATTTTTGTTGGTGGTATGACAGAAAAACGGTCAATTCTGTCCCAATTCACCCCATATTACGGTACCTGTCTATCTAAAGAAGTACCAGTAGCTTCTATAGGCCTAATAGCCCCCCCCCCCTCACCTCACCCAGGGTACTTCTTGGGAGACAGTCAGGGCACCGGACCCGGCCCTGCAGGGAAGTCAGTTGTCAGCTGCCCTACCCTGCCCTCCCCCTTCTCGATTTGAGGCCTACATAGATACAAAAGTATCTATATCTGGATGATTAGGAATTTTTGTTTGTTTATTTGTTACCTTATTTAAGAGTTTCCAGCACTGAGCACTCTGCAGTGTTTGATTTGTAGTTTTCAACTTATCCAATTCATTCTTATTAAATTTTATTTGTTTTAGTGATCTTTTCTTGCATTGAATGGTGTATACTGTTTATGCAAACTTTTTATGTCAGGTTAAAAGCTTGTATTTTTAAGTAATGTGTTTTGGCATAATCATTAGCCTTTTTCCTGGCTATTTGCATCATCACACCTTAAATTCACAGTTTCCTACAAATGTAGCACCATTTTGCTGTACCCGAGTATATTGGTACCCCCTCTACCCCCGTCTTTAATGATAGCTGAACACCATTCTACATGTATGACCATTTGCCTGTGTTTCCAATCAGTATTTTGCAAGCATATTTGGAAAAATACAACGTTTGCTTATGATATTCAAGATCATGACCCTCTCAAAGAAAATTATGTTAGAGTTCTTGTTGCGTTGCGTTGCTGTAAATACAGTTATAACACTAGCTAACTGTATTTACAGCAACGCAACCAACAAGACCCTGAGGGCCTGAGGTGGATCATGCAGGCTTGCTAGTGCGACTAGCGACTAGGTGGCATGCAGTGTTGAGGAATGTGACTACAGACAGGTCTGAGCAGTGATCATGGCAATAAATTCCAATAACAAATAAGTTCCAAACTGTTGTTTTATATTAATGTTTAAAAGCATATATATATTATTATTTTCGGCCATGCAGCCCACATCAGTGCAATGGAATTATCTGTACTTTTGTCATGAATTATTTGGCTATGGCCTGAAAGATATGAGAAGCATTGCCTTTATCCTCCTCTTGACCATCCTTTGAAAAACGCTGTGCAGCTGACTTTGTGCTGCACTATTGACTTTTTCTTTTAAAAAAGGTTAATTTCAGAGTTGTGTCACATTAGTTTTTTTTAGAATTTTTGGAAATTACATAATTTAAAGACTATAATAGGTATACAGAACTAGTAAACTCTCTTCAAAAAATTCATAAATATGTAAACATCATGTAGGACAAGTGGCTGTCTATCCAAAATGATATAACCAGTCACCACTGCATTGGATCAATACTGGATTTACAAAATGCATAGCCTCGTAAAAAATACAGGGAGGGCCAGTTTGAGGGAGGAGAGACATAAAGGATTTAAGGAATGGAGGAAGAAATGAAGGAAGTTGCAGAGATAGAGTGGATTGGTAGACAGTTTATCATGTACATCAATCAACTGATATAAGGTATAACTATATTATAACATTGATAATTATTATAGTTGATCACTCTTTAGGCCATTTATTGGTCTCATGAATGAAAGAGTTCAGAAAGAGACTTCTAGACCTGTCACTTAGCTCAAAAGCTCACTTTGCTATGATGCAAAATTATATTGGACCTTTTATCTATAGACCTAATTACAAATAAAGGTATGGAAGTATAGTAGCATGACAAAAGTTATTTGGTTAGCAGAAATCCACATCAACTATATGACATGGTTGCTGAGATCCCAAATTGTGCATTTTCCATAGAACAGATATTTTCTATAATCATATTAGGCCATCAAGTTTCAGAAAGTCAGGTGAGAATCTCAGTCAGCTGCAACAGAGAGCTATATTAGGGTATTTGGAGTAACAGAAGGCAGTGCTCAGTGTTCACAACTTCACAGGCCCCAGGATCACCTGGTGCAGGGGGCTGGTGGTGGCGGTGGGCGGAGTCAAAAAGCAGGCCACAACAGAGGTCAGCTGTAATTGGTCAAGAGTCAGAGGGCAGTGAGGGGGGTTTCTTTGAGGAGGAGCTGTTATAGTGAAGTGGCCTTTACTATAGGCCAAAATATTTTGACTGACAGATCTGGTGAAATGAGACAGCTGATTTTAATTGAATAAAAAACTTGTCTAAAAAATTCCAGTATTAAAGGCTATCCTATTAAACTGCTCACACTTAAAAGCACACCCTATAAACACAAAAACAGGTCCTATTTTCCTCAGGTGTCTCTTTAAATTGTTTTCAGAGTCAGCTGGCCTAGGCCTATTATGTATTCACTGTGACAAGCTCGGTTCTCATATGAACAAAAATATTATTTTGCATTTTTTGCACCTTTTTATAAGACATTTTGACGAAATTAGCTCAATTCAGTTTCAATATCATTCATTGGCTAAAAAATTAGGACACCAGCAACCTATTATCATCAGCTAGGGTGTCCTTATTCCGCCATATTTCAATATGAAATCATTTGTAAACTGTTAACTCTAACATATGTTTTGTATATTAGAGAAGCTTATATTTTTAAGCAATCTTGATAGTTTCATGTGTCCCTCAGTTGTGACACCAGCGCCATTTCCACTATATTGTACTTTAATACCACAGCAGATGCATAAAGATCATAGGCAAAGGAGCCTTCTGTTCAAATTCAAAGTAAATTTACAAGACTGCTGTTGTTGGTCAGTCTTTGTCGGACTATGTGCCACACTGAGCTAAGTTTCCATGCAGACCAGGGCCCTGCCACCCAGAGAATCTGCTGAAGTGGGCCCTGCATGACTGAGGTCAGCATGACCTTTTCTCTGCCACGTGGCATGTTCCACCTCCCCCTGCCTCAACCCTTTAACAGTTTTACTTGGAGCATGACAGTTACCATGCAGGTCCCTGGTAACTGTCATGCTTGGAGCAGTCCTGAAGGGGCAGTACATGTCACGGGAACGAGGCTTTTATACATGAATAATAACATGATTAGTGTAAGTTACATCGGCCTAACAGATTTACATGCATGTCAGTAATCAGTCCATCTTTACATGCACGGTGGATTTTTTTTTTTCAAAGTTGTAGATCGATTTGCTTGTTGCGTTGCTGCGAATACAGTTACAACACTAGCTTATTACTGTGTTCACAGCAACGCAGTGTAACCATTGCAACAATATGAATTCCGAGAGGCAAGAGTTGACCATATCTATCAGCCTGACATGCATGAGATAGAGGTCTCATTACATAAGCGTAGTCCTGAGGTCATTTAAGTTTGGGGGGGGGGGGCTGCCCAAACAAAATTGCCCAAATAGTCCCAAAAAAATTCACCAAATTTTCTGCCCGAAAGTGCACGAAAAATTGATTATGATCACTTAAATTCTTCTGGCTTGATACTTCGAATCATCTGCAAGTTTAATACTTCTGTCTGGAACTGCGTGTGAGGCTGCGATGTACAGGATGTAACAAACGATTTGCAATGCTATTGAATCATCCTTCAGTCTTCAGGGCTAGTGATTCCATACGCCCTTCACCCAAGCCCCACTGTTATCTCTATTTCACCCCCTCCTCAGTTGGCCACTGCGACCAGTTTTGCTCGGAACTTTCTGCTGCAGCAGACCACAGAGGCCAAGATGTGTGTCACAGGATGGGGTGTCACTGGGTGCTTTAGGCCAGCTGTCAACATTCTTGTGGCTTTGAATGTAAATCCTCTCACTTAAGCCAACTTTAATAGCTTTTAGTGTGTCTGTTTTCAATATAGGGCCTACTAAATAGCAAAACAGTTGATCATATTTATAAACTTTCTTGTTAAATTTTGTCACAGCAGCAGCTTCAACTCACTGAGCTCAGCAATGTGGTTAACCACATTTTAAAGATGTAAGTGTGTCAAGTTTTGTTGGGTCATGACCCTGTGAGTCACATATGACCCAAATAGAGATAAACCTGGGGCTTGTCTGGAGGGGGAGGTCCTACCACCCCCGACAGCATGAAGGATGCTATTGAATATGATATGATTATACGTTTTTACAATGGTGAGAAATAAAGATCTAATAGGTCTACCAAAAAATGTACCCCCCCGTCCCTCAATCAGGCACAACTACACTAGTTTAAGGTGAGTTTGACAGTTTACACATGTTGTTATGTAAGTTTATCATGATACAAGACCCAGTGCATGGAATTTAGCTATATATATATCCTAACAGGGGAGGTACGACTTGTCAAGATGGGGAGGTGGGGTTGTTGCCCCCTCGCCCCAGATCCACACCAACTGTCGTCAAGTCCTTGGCCTGGGATCTGGGTTTGGAATTTAGCACTGGGTCCAACATTAAATTTTGCTCATTAGATGCATGCAGCCATGTGCAGTGTTGACCTCTTTGTGCTTCCGTTGGTTTCATTGCGTTGCTGCAAATACAGTTAGCTAGTGTTACAACTGTATTTACAGCAACGCAACGCAACGTGGAATTAGGGGATATCATTCATTCAATCATGGACGTACTATCTTGGTTAAGATTGTATGTCCATGATTCGATTGTTATACTAGTTATCATCTAGCCAAATTATATACACAGTAGGCCTATAGAAGTACAAAATGTCAACGAAATCCTATCATTCCACTTTATAATATAATCATTTAATAAAAAACCATGTTATTGGTATGATAGGCATAGACAGACCAATTAGCCAATTTCGAGGGTCCTAATTAACTGATAAGAAATGCATGCATGTTCGAATCAGAAAATGAGATGTTTGAGCTTGAAGTAATTAGCTAGTTACTTCAAGGTTTGAGTAACTTACTTCTTGACTTTGCCTACTCTTTAAGAAAGTTAAGTAGGCATAATAAGTGCTGATACATAAATAGGCCTATACAAAATTTTTTGTTTGTATCGTTTAGCTTCTTTTTATCAAATATAGGCCTACTACTATTTGCAGCGAAGGGTTATGTTAACATGCAAAACTGACTGCAGGTCTACAACTTACAAGTATCATGTATGGCCAGGTCTTAATTAAAACATAAGCAAAATAGGCCTACGTTTTTTGAGAGACATAACTTTTAACAGCATAGGCCTACAAATCTCCAAATCCATTGACACAAGATCATACGATCATGCAAGGTTATAGGCAGTAGGGGCCTATAGGCCTATGAACTCAATTATATGGCTGTGACATAATCGTATAGGACAGGTCCTACACATATCAGGACATCCCACAGAAGGCCAGCAGTGCCAGCCAGGCACAACTGGCTGGCAGGCAGGGCTGCAGGGCAACATGGGCCGACAGACGGCGCACACACCCTCCCCACCCATTTAAATGAGAGTGACCCCCTGTTGCGTTGCGTTGCGGTTGGTTGCGTTGCTGTAAATACAGTTAGCCAACATGAGTACATTTGTGCGGAAATGTTGATACAAACCATTTCATTCCAAATTTTGTTTTCCTCTTTACTCACCATATACACGAAGCTCGGTCATTTAATGATTTAACAGTTTGTAAAGAGGCTTGACCAAGAACATATACAGTAAAGTAAAACATCTTTCTATCACAGATTTTGCTATGGAGCCTGAAATGCGCACTGCAAAAAAACCAATGTGAATTTTTTGATGTATTGGCAGAGACAGGAATTTAGGAAAGAAATTAGATAGGGGCCCAAAAAACGACCAAAATATTCTCTGATTTTTCAACCCACTTCATAGATTGAAATCATTTTACAGCATCACAAAAAAGCAATAATTTTGTCCCACATCTCAAATTCACTTGAAAATATATTAGCTTTACAACTTAAAATAGAAATTACCCAACAACTACCTATCCGACTCCACCGGATCATGAATGTGTCATAAGGCAGCCATCTTGGACGCCATCCTGAATATCTCAATATATAAACTAGCTGTTGACCCGTTAGGGTTTGATGGTTTACAAAAATGCACCCAGTACGATCTTCTTCCCAGGTTATGTCAACCAATGTCCGATCTCCAACGTCGGTTCAGCTTCCAGTCAGCTTCCAGTTTGACAAACTGGAATGTGGATTGAACAGAACTGCTGGCAGTCTACAGTGCACATTGATGGAGCGTGGTCTGCAGGACTACAAATGCCAAGCACTCAGATTTCTTTTGCAAAATGTGATTTTTTAAGCCGAAATTCCGCTACTGAATATCTGGGAATGTGGTAGTTATATTGGTAATAGAAGTTCAATCAGCATACGAAAAGATGCGGAATTGAATGGCCTGCAATGTGGTATGCATTACTGGTTTTGATGTCCCGGATAAATATATAGCTCCCAGATTTGTATGCGGAAAATGTGTTTTTTGCCAAATGCCCAAGATGAATTTCTTGGAACTGGGTAGTTAAATTAGCCATAGAGGGTCAATCAGCATATCAAAAGATGGGGAATTCAATGGCCTTCAATGTGAAATGCATTACGGGCCCTGTTGTAGCAGATAAATAAAAAGCTCCCCTATTTTAATGAAAATGCGGTTTTTTTGGCCCAAAATCTCGAGATAAATTTTTGGAAAAGTGAAAATAATGAATTTTGATGGGTAAAAGTAGCCCAGTTGGTAACTTCGAGTGAGTAGATGGGCTTAGGAGTAGAATTTAAGTTGTTATGAGTTGAGAGGAAAAAGCCTTATGAGTGAGATGATGCACCTGCTATGAGTATTATTATGATTAGATATAAATAATGCAGTTCTCATCAGAAATGAATACAGCATCTTTAGATTGGCAATAGGGAGCAATAACAGTGTAAAACTTGCATTTTTGTTCAAGTTAAGATACATTTTTGAAATATTAGCATTCTAGGCAAATTAGGTGTAGGGGGAGCTAAAAATAGTATTGAGTTCACAATTCTGGCAGCATGAAGTTCAAAAATGGCTCAAAATGTAGCTATTGATGCCAGGCAGTTTTCTAGATCCATTAGAAGTCCTTCTGTGAATATCTATTGAGTTAATGTACCATAGAAGTCAGAAAATCTTCCTTGCAGAAAATGATTTTTGCACTGTTTTGAAGAAATAGTGGTCAAAATTCCATAGTTAGCTTTCAGTTATGGTCATGAAATGTTCAGGCATATTCGTCCTATATATTAAGATGATGTATGAGAAATTTGAATGACCTATAGCCTCAAAAACGTGAAACATGTGATTTTCAGATTTTCCTGAAAACATGGTTGAAGTTTTGGAGGTTTTTTGGGGCTATAAGCAGAAGTCCCCCCGTGGGACACTGAAGATGATAGTTTCCTGATGCGCTGATGTATTCTACAACATAAAAACTACTTTAGACTGTTGCACTTATTTTGCAAGCAAGACTTAGTGGCCAGAGCCACATGGCAGCCATCTTGGACGCCATCTTGCGATATCTCAATATGTTAAATATAAATAATATGGTTCTCATCAGATATGAGTTCAGTATTGTTAGATTGGCCAATGGGAGCAATTACAGTGTAAAACTTGCATTTTTGGCCGAGTTAAGATGCATTTTTGAAATATTAGCATTCTAGACAAATTTGGGGTAGGGGTAGCTAAAAATAGTACTGAGTGCACAATTCTGGCAGCACGAAGTCCAAAAATGGCTCAAAATGCAGCTATTGATATTAGGCTATTTTCTAGATCCATTAGAAGTCCTTCAGTGAATATCTATTAGGTTCGTGCACAATTGAATTTGGAAAATCTTCCTTGCTGAAAATAATTTTTGCACTGTTTTGAAGAAATAGTGGTCAAAATTCCATAGTTTGCTTTAAGTTATGGTTACAAAAAGCTCAGGCATTTCAGTCCTCTATATTAAGATGATGTATGAGAAATTTGAGTGACCTAGCCTCAAAAATGTATGCACAAATGTAAAAAATATGGTTTTCAGATTTTCCTGAAAACATGGTTGAGGTTTTAGAGGTTTTTTGGGGCAGTAAGCCAAAGTCCCCCCGTGGGACACTTAAGACGATGGTTTTCTGATGCGCTGGTGTATCCTACAACATAAAAATCACTTAAGACCGTTGCACTTTTTTTGCGAGTAAGTGGCCAGAGCCCGGGGACTAAACCTGCTGAATTTAATCATGCCAAATGCAAGGATCTGTACCAGAAGGATATAGATTTTGATGCACTTGACAGGGAGTTGACCCTACTCAGTGGCTTTGTCAAACAGGATATCAACAGGGGCGGATCCAGGATTTTGCGAAAGGGGGGGGGGTGCAGCAATACTTATAGACCCCATCTTATATAGGCTTACACCAATTCTGTTCCTTTGGACAATTTTGGTCATGGAAAATTAAAATCGGATCACAGAAAATTCACGGAAATTTCGACAATAAACTTTTGTGCAACCCTGCCCCCCCCCCCAAAATCCCGCCTACCCCTGGGGGCCACTTGATTCCACTGCCTGCGTAATAGCCGCTGATTAGCCGAGGGTATGCTATGTTTTTATTTTGAAGTTACTTACTGTTGATCTTTTTATTTTTATTTGATCTTTTTTATTGAAATTTAACTAAACAGGTACAGTCTGATGCTAAGAACTTCTACATCACATTGGCAACTTACCTGGCGACACGTCTTCCATTGAGCGAACCTCTCGTACGAAATGCAGAGATTGCTGATGAATCTGAAGATCTGCAAAGCGCAACACTTCCAAATGACATTTCAGATGCAGACAGGGCTGATGTGTCTTGGAAAATGGCTGCTATTCAATTCCCAGACCATCCAACAGGCACTCAGTGCCTTTCTAACTTGACCAATATAACGGTTGGAATTCTTACAATTCTACACTCTAATGCCTGTGAGCGAGTGTTTTCACATGTCACCAAAACAAAATCTGAGTTTAGGGACAGTATGAAAGCAGAAACCTTGGGAGACTTGGAGTCATTGCTGGTGATTAAAAATAGCACAACCAAACCATGATATGGAAAGCAATTTTCAGTTGATTGCAGAGCAGCAAAATCTGCTACCAAGACATCTCTGTAATGGCCAAAATGGTGTCACATTTGGTGACAACCCACTAGCCCCTGATGACAGTATTCGTGAAGATCAAAGTCCAAGTCGTGAAAATCAAGGTCATGAAAATCAAGGTCGTGAAAATCAAGGTTTTGAAAATCAAGGTCGTGAAAATCAAGATCGTGAAAATCAATGACGTGGAAATCAACGTCCTGAAAAGTCCAGAGCAAGCTGAAGTTGGATCACGCTATGGAAGAACTTTTGCATGACCATCATACTTGAAAGACTATGAAATTGAATGATATTAATATGTGTAGAGACACTCTGGCACAAAATGCTTGTGAATTTCCATTCAAATTCAATTCATGTGAAATTGAGTTTCAAAATTTGTGTATTGTGAATTTTGTGCGCAGTCAGAATTTATTGGATGATAAATTTAAGGATTGCGGAATGCCTATTGATTTGATTAAATTGTTGATTACACTTCATATTTTTTTCTAAATCACAAGTGGTACATTTATACAACGTAAGAACTATTTAATCATCATAAAACATTTGAAGTTTTCAGTACACTACGTAAAATTGTCAAAGTCATAACAATACAACTTTGGCGTAGAAAGTTATTGTAAATTGGTAAAACTTAAGTGTAGGATTTTATTGTAGACATTTACATAGGTCCATACCCATAATATCTATTAGGTTATCTCCGATAAGTGTTTATGTTACTTAGTAATTAAATAAGTAATTGCACCACATTGGTAGTATGTTACTACAGATTAAGGTTGTTATGTGTTACAGAATTTTGTAGTAAAGTATAGAAGTGCTTAGTAATTTACAAGTTCCCATGTTAACTTGAACATTGTAAAGTTCTAATTCAAAGTGGGGAGGAATGTAATGTTTATGAATCCTCAAGTCCAACCCGATTTTTTATCTAGAAATTAGTTAGTTTTTACATCCTGGTATTTATGCAAACGACCTCTGGGCACTCGTCGATTGGTCGGAAACGAAGCATGTGGAACAAATAAAACAAATCAATGTTCTTCAAACTGGATTATTCATCATTCCGGGTGCACAGAAACAGCAACTAGGCCAAAGTCAATAATACGGGCACTGTGTTTAACAGTTTTTCTTGCATAGATCTGCTGTCCGTTGGGTACTGTTTGCAGAACTTATGTTTCCCCTTCAGCAAGAGTTTTAAGAACAAATTAAAAGACATGGACTCACATCAGATCATTCAAAGAGTATTTCCAAACACAGACATTGGAGGTACTTTCTACTAAATTGAGCAAGGCTAAGATTTTCACTGCTGTCGATGAGACAGACGTTTTCAACCAAGTGTTATTGGAGAATGAGTCAAGTTTTTTGACTACATACTGGACGCCTTTTGGCTGTTATTGTTGGTTACATCTTCCATTCAGAATTAATTCTGCTCTGGAGGAGCTCTCACGTATACTCTAGGAATGTCTCGAAGGATTAGAGAATGCAGAGGTTATCGCAGATGACATATTTACGGGGGTGGAAGTTCACAAGATGAAGCCAAGCAACACAATGTCATGATCAAGCTTTTTTAGCCCTTATGCAACGAGCTCGCGAGAGAAATCCCAAGTTAAATTGCAAGAAACTCAAGTACAAAATTACTTCTTAAGTTGCCAAAATGGATATGTGGTAATTGCTCAAGGGTTGACGTCAGATCCCCAGAAAATTGAAGCCATCACAAAGATGGACAAACCAGTGGATGTTGCTGGGACTGGCAAATTATCTCGCCAAATTCTCCCCATATCTAAGTAGTGTTTGTGAACCACTTTGACTGTTGCCAGGGAAACTGGGCAGGAATATGCAGTGGTAATTAATAATTTAGCTATGGCTCTCAAGGCATATTCCATCCGGCTTCGGAAGCACCTCAGTCTGATAAGCTCCTGATTATGCTTGGGAATTTTCATGTTGAACTGGCCTTTTACAGTGCAATTGGCACATTTATCAGTGAAACAGGAATCAAACTTGTGCTGACTGAAGCAGAAGTTATCACAGAAGGTTCTATGATGGGCTTTGTAAAAGGAAAATTCTACAACCGTCGCACTAGAATACATGAGCTGCTTGCAACTGCTTTGGAGCTGAAACAAGCAATGGAGGAATTCATGAACACAATTGGAACAACTGAAGTGGAGAGCAGCATGTCAGAGTCCATAATAACTGAGCATCTACAGAAACACCAAGATTTTTTCCATTAATTCTCGCTGGTACCAAAGGCAATATGGCACAATTCTGGAGACATACGTGTGTCTAATAAACAGCGTCCATCGTGAACTTCAATGATGTGTGAAAATGAATGATGTTGATGGACATATTGCCATATTTCCAGACATACTGGACATATTCTTTGCATTGAATCGACCAAATTATGCCAGGAGGGGCACACTCTTCCTGCAGAAATTGACGTCTGCAAATCCACAATTGCATGAAATCTTGAAAAATGGGGCATTTTCAATATGCCGCACAAAGAAGAACAACAGCAGGTCAGCTGTTGATATCTCACTAGAGCAGACAGTCAATCGAGATGCAGTGCTAAGTATGAAGGGGATTGAGGCCTTCCGAAATTCAGAAAATGCCAAGCGTAGATGGTCTCTGACAATGACCCAAAGAGCAATGGCAGTGACAGAACCTAGAACTTTTGCGGGGCTTGAAATGGTAGAAAGTGCTTCAGCACAGTGCAAAGAATCAAGAAAGACAACATGTAGCTGAAGGCCTTGAGTAAGAAGATTGATCAGTTCTGCAATCCATTTGGAGAAGTTCCAGAAAAGGTCATTAACTTTGAGACAGGTCGGGCTGCAACTAAGGAAACAGAAACTTACATCCTTGATACACTTCCGAGAGGGAAAAATAGCTCGAGAGAAGTTTGCTACTGAATGGGAGAAAGATCCAGGAAGGTTCCTAAGGCCAGTCAAAAAGACATGGGTCAGTAATTTTTCAGCAGAAAATGAAAAGAGAAGAAAGAAAGTAAAGACTCCAGCCATAGAAAATGCAAAAAAGAGTGCAGAGAGCCTCAGAGACTTCTTCATACGGATGGTCATCATTGTAGCTGAAATTACAAACCTTGATCTGCGACCTGTCCTTAGTCATCCAATAACATCATATCCTGTCTCTGACGCATGCTGATGAACACCCCAAAGAACGCACTGCTGCACAGACTCGAAGAACTGCAGACAATCCAATTTACAGAAGAACAAGGGGAATACACTAAGATATTTGATGGAGGGCTTCTGATACACTCAGGTGTGTCTGCAATGAATGGTGGTGCCAATTATGGTTGTATACTATGTATAGCCAGAAAGATCTTATCGGCTATATGCCATGGCAGAGGAGGAGAAATCCATTTCTGTCCTGACATGTGCATAGCGAACTCGATCAAGGACAGCCAAGGGAAATTTAGAGGAGCTGATGATACCAGTCACACCATCACTGGGCCCGAACAAAGTATGAGGCAAGAGGGAGACAAAATTCTAACCAATGGGAACTTCAAAAACAAGCTTGCAACTTTCCTCATGAAAGAATGTCGAAGGATCACTATTTGAGTATGATGAATGGCAAACCTTGTATGTTTCATATGGGCGTTAATGCAATCAATATGTTCCCAGTGATGATGAGAAGACAACAATTGTAAAGTCAACCTCATCTCTAGGTCAACCATGAGGAAGCGGATACACTGATTTCCTTTCATCTGAGTATACTCCCTGCGAGCACGATCCTGGTAAGGGCATTGGATACTGATGTTCTTGTTATCCTTATTGGCATACTTGGACATCAGCACCAGGAAGTTAGATCTGCAGGCAATGTCATCATGGACTCCGGCAATGGCATCAATACATGGTACATAATGTGTTGAATATAGTTGACATTTTGGAGGATGATAAAGTGGGACTTGCAAAAGTACTGCCTGGACAGTTTGTCATATGTCACTGTATCAGCTGTAGGGCCTTCACTTGCAATGCTCAAACTTAAATTACGCATTGCAGATGACACACCAATCATTAAACACCTCAGCAATCGTGGCAGGACTACCACCACCACTTGCAGGCAATTTAGCAGCTCTGGACCCCGCCAATTACCAGGGGGATGCTGAAGAAGTGAATCAGGTCAAGGAACACTATAATGCTTTGTTGGACATTGCGACCAGAGCTCAACAAGAGCAACAGCTGGGCAAGACTAGGATAGGTTTGGTCTGCAGATGAAAACACAAGCCATATCTGCTTCCCATCAGCTCTCTTTTAGTGGAAAAGCAAAATACCTCTTAACTTTCCTGTCAGATGTAGAAAAGCATGTTTTCCTTGCTACAGGATGGCGGAGGTTGTTGACCTGAAAAGGGCAGCATACCAAGCATCTAGTTGGACTATCTTTCTATGGCTCCTGTTATCGTACAGTGTGCACAGGGGCGTATATCAGGGTGTTAAAGTAATGGGCATTATTATAGGTCTATTGGTTTTCTATGAATCTAATGAGTTGCTAGTGAATTAATGTGCTCAAGACTTTCAATTTTTTATTTTTATAGACATCCTCCCTGGTTAGGAAAACAAAGAATAGGCCATCAAAAACTACCACAACCAGTGTGTCCATCGCAGCAGGAGAGGTGACCATCGCAGAAGAGGTGACCACCGTAGGGTCATTGGGGCACACATTTTCTGGATCACCCGTGTTGACTACTCAATCACCCTTGAAGTGGGCATCCACAATAGCAACACCGCTCTTGTCCACAACAGCAAGAGAACAGCAGAGAGGGAAAAGGTCATCTAAACGTCCAGTAAGGAGAAAAAGAAGCAGTATTTTCGCAGCTCCAGAGAGCACAACTTTAAGTGATTCGGCCTTGACCACGACAGCTCGCCCACCAACCCAACATGGATCCACTCAGCTTGCACAGAGTGCGCACAGTGTGTCGTCGCACAGCTCTATGGTTGGCCTTGTAGTCGCAGTTGCTGTCTGCCTCTTAGTTTTGCTCAGTCTTGTGACAGCGCTACTATTCATCAAGGTACTTCTATGCTAAAATTATAATAAAAATGTTATCAATTTGCTTTCACTACCTGTAATCTTAAAGTAAATCATAACTATCTTGCAGAGAAACAGTGTAAATTCAATCCATTCTTATTGTCTTACAATAGAACCTCCACACATTTTAACGAAAAAGTTTGCACTTTTGATTCCTTAGCTGTACAAAGTTTTCTACTTTGAAAATGTATATATATATCTTACAACAAAACTAGGCTGCCCTCAGCAATCTCTTTAAAATTTCTTTCAGCTTCGGAAAAACAGACAGGGCAACAGACTAGGTGGTAGACATAGACGAGATAGTGCTGGAGTAGGGTGCCCAAGACAACCCACACAGGTGCAGGGGGCTAGGAGGGTTGACCTCGAACCCCTCGCTGAGATAATTGAAATGGAGGGTGCTACGTGTGCAGATGTGGAGTGTCACACGAGGGCAGTTTTGTGGATGACATCCAAGGACCAAAGAGAAGGTCAGCACGACATACCCACGACGAACCAGAGTCCCCAGCTGTCACGAGGTCAAGATCTGCAGAGTGTGGCTTGTATGACACTTCACTTTAACAAAATTGTGTGTCTCTTAATTAAAAATGTAGTTTTTAGAAAACAAAAGATTTGTATAATTTTTTTTCTTTTCTACCACTCTCAGTTGCTATTACTCTGTAGATATGACATTTTCTAAAGAAGTACTTTTACATTCATGATACAGCAGCTTACCACTGCGCAAAGTTTTTGCTGTGAGAGAGAGACAAACAACAGAATGTGCCATAGACACACTGTCATTCCCCAGCGAAAAGAAAATAATAATTTTTTACCAGTGCTCCTGTGGGATTGAGCCATTTGCACTGTTTTGAATAAAACACATTTTTTTAGATGACAAGTGTAGTGTAGTGTACAAAAATGTTTTTTTAATGGAGGTGTGAACACCTCCATTTATACAGTTGAGAGAATGGAAGTTTTGGCGGGAAATTCAAAATTTGAGCATTTCCAGAATGTCTTTTGATCATAACTTGGCCATTTTGTTTGGAATTGTTTTGGGTCAAGCGAGCTATCTAACTTCATAATAGAGCTTGCTTCTGGTATAGAAATGAAGAGCAGGCATGTTGTAATTTGGACGTGACTTTAGCTAGAATGCATATGTAATGTTTGTCCTGTTTGTGTATTGGGCAGTAATGCCAGAACTATGGCTTGTATGTTTTATATTTTTGGCACGTTATCGTATCTTTAATCCTAGTTATGCCTTTCTGGGGTCCAGTCCACATGACATTATTTCTTTTCTCAAAATTATTGAAAAATGTGAAAAAAAAAATTTTCTTTTTTCCGGAACTTAACTGAAAAGCTGCTGTGCTTATGTCATTGAAATTTCAATTTCTAGTATGTATGGAATACCCGAGATGTGCCTTTTGATGGTCTAAATGTTCTGAGAAACAGGGACTGATGAAAATTCACCAAAAATTCAGTCAATCCTGCAGTTACACCTATGAAATTTTCTAGTTAGCTTTCTTTTAACATCTCTAGTTGGAATGTTAACCCTACATGTTTTTTTTATGATAATAAAAAAGCTATTTAAAAAAATAGGCCTAATGATTTTTGCCAATTTTCTGACATTTCTGTGTAAAATGCCAAAATAATAATGGTTAAGTTGTTAGAATTAAAGCATATCTTAGTTAAACCTACTATGAAGGAATAATCAAGGCTGTTGCATGAGTTATTGCAAATTTAAGATTTAAAATGCAAAAAAAAGGTTAAAAATGTCTTTGTTTCCTTCCCATTTTCATTTATGCTTAATAGGCTTTGGAATATTTAGCAAAATAAACATGACAGTGTACACATCAGAATCATGCTAATTTTGAGCAATATTAATTTTCTTATTCAAATTACAGGTTAATATTGGAAAAATTAAATGAATATCATGATTTTCAGATAATTGTATATCTGTCAATTTTTGGCCTGGTGTATCAAATTTTCCAAAAACATGTCTGAATTTTACTCTTTTATACCACTCTTCGTCAAATTTTATCAACTGGAAATGTACAAGTGACTCTGCAAGTTAGCTGGTTGTGGTATCATATGTCGATTGACAGGTGTATAGTGCAAAACATTAGTAGATGATTGTCCTTCCCCTGCATTTCTCTAATTACCCTACAGGCCAACCTACTTGGCTCTGATTGGTCCAGAAATTGTCTATTCTTAACAAATTCCGCCACCTCCATTTTGAACCCCCGGGTTCTTGTTTATTAAAGTAATCAAGTCAATCAGTATACAGTAGTAAAACACGCTTATATATATGTGGAGTCTTGTGAAATATATATAGACATACATATAGATATAGATATATATATAGTAGTTATACCATGGGCATATGTGGTATACGGAGATATATACAGCCGAGGTGGTAAATATAACCCGAGGGCGTAGCCCGAGGGTTATATTTACCACCGAGGCTGTATATATCCCATATACCACAAATATGCCTTTGGTATAACTGATTTATACCATTATTCGCTGTTTCAGAGGATTAATTTGTTATAATGTGTATGGAGACGAAGACCGATTTACTAAAAATGTCTCTATTGTATTACCAGAGATACCAAAATGGTCATAAAATTTTTCTTTATTTAACAAAATTAACTTATTTTTTAAATCAATATTCCAGTGTCAATAACTTAAATTATGTTCAAGCTACAAAAGCTCTTGTAAACTCCAGAGTGAGGCTCAATGGCATCTGTCATGACGTCATGATTCAAATGCTGGCTTCTGATTGGCTGATTCAGTGTTTGTGCATTGTGACATCACCACTTGTCACATGACCACTAAATATACGTGATATATGGCGATATATATCATGGTAAATATTGAAGGATTTATCAGCGAGTATGGTATAAATATAGATATATATAGATATATGGCAAAAGTTTCCATTACTTCATTTTTGGTATACACAGAGCAAACTGTTAACAATACAAAATACACGCACAGTCAATTAGAATACACTACTAAACACTCGGACATATATGGAGCCTAGTGAAAATATAGGTATATAGATGGATATGTAGATAGATATATAGATAGATATATAGATAGATATAGATATATATAGATATCTATAGATATACGACAAAGTTTCCATTACTTGCTGATTATGGTATACAGGGAGCACACTGGTAAGAATACAAAATACACACACATTCAATTCTAATGAAGTATTAAACTCTCATGAGTATATGGAGAAATATATAGATATATAGATAGATATATAGATATATAGATATATAGTTGTTGATAGATATATAGATATTGATATATAGATATATATAGATATATTGTAAAAGTTTCCATCACTGCTTGATTATGATATACACTTGAGCAGACAGTTAGCAAAAAAAAAATACACATGGATATATCTGTTGCATTGAAGGACAAGAAATAAGTATATATATCTTGTACCAAAAAAAACATCACAGCAGAGTTAAGTAGGAGAAAACGAGATACAGGTGTGTAGATATATGGATGTAAAAAAACCATTGCATACATATATATATTTCTGCAAAAGCAAAACCAAAAAAGTCACTCATTTCAAAATGTCATTATCTTAAAAACTGACTACAACATTGGGGTACACCTTGAGCAATTCAGAATTGCCTCTTGGTTTTCTTGCATAGAATGATCCACATAGCAGGGAACCCTAATAGCTGCCAAGGCAGGCCACTGGCCCTCTATGGCTCTCATGGCATCCAGTAGGTTTTGCATTTCTGAGAGATTCAACCTGACCCCCCTCCTAGTGGCATATTCTTCCATGGCACCTTGGGGTACAAAGAAGTGCCTCAGGTTGATGTTATTACCCCATTCAACATCGCTGGTGGCCCTCAGTCTGTCCCCAAGGTGCCACGTTCGCACCGTTGCAAAGAGACCTCAACCTACAAAGCCGGAGAAAGAAAGGGTGAAGACAAGCCTTCGAGATGCCAACAATATTATAAGTGTAACGACTGTGGAAAATCACTGGACAGTAAGAGGAGATCGAGAGAGGACCATCAGTGTCATGAGTGGTTGTGTCAATGCTGTCAGGACTATGTTGTGGGTGAACATCTTTGCTACATGAGAGCTGCTGGACCCAAGAAGTCAAATGGAAAATTCATATTCTTTGACTTCGAATCGACCCAAAATGAAATTTCGGAATGTGGTGAAGGCTATCTATGTCAGAAGAGAGAAGACTGTCCGGACTGTGTTGAAGATTACACCTGTTCGGTTTGTAGAAAATGTAAAAATTGTAAAACCTGGTACTGCGGGCTGAAACAACATCTTCAGAATATGGTTGTGGCTATGTCCTGCTGTGACAGTTTTTAAGATGATGACACCCACTGTAAGTCTTGTGGAATAAGGTGTACCTCCCACGAACAAGGTGAAAGTAGCCCGGATTGCTTCAAGAGGGAAGTGACCTTCTCGGGATTTGACACTGTTGATAATTTGGGAAATGGCTCTTCAGGGAGGGACATAAGGGGATGACCTGTATTGGCCATAATGGAAGAGGATATGACTATATATTCCTTCACAATTACCTAATTAACAACGGAATGTTTCCGGAAATCACTTGGACCAGTTCCAAGATTATGTACATGCATGTGTACAGTTCTTTGGACATCAGGTTTGTGACTTCACTTGGTATACAGCCAGTAAACATTCCACAGAAGTGATTTCAAAACAGTTTTTAAGTCCGACAGTCCATTTCGGCCCACAAACAGCAATTTCCAACCACTATTCACATTGCGAGCGTCTGACCGACGCCATTTTGTCAAATTTCCGAGCGGTAGGATCCAACTTCTAGGGCCGGTGTAGCGGTCCACAACGATGTTAGGACTTAGCCGATATAGTCCTATCGAAGAAAAACCTTTGTAAAACGTACTGACCAAGTATTAGAACTGGCCATTGTGTTTAGGTGTTATAAATACGGCGAGACAAAAATTTCACATCTTCCAGAAGAAGTGAAATCGCCATGTTTGTCTTGTCACGTGACCACGCGCATCTCTATATAGGACGCGCAGCCGCAAACCTTCGACGTCCGACTTGTTCTTCTTCTTCTTCAAGTCAGTTCCGTCCTTTTTAGTAGGTTTTAGTGTTGTTAAGGTCTGTTTGACAGTATTTTGCAGATCCGGGAAGCAGAAATGACCAATGCGCGGCAGCAAACCCTCATCCTTTGCTATACTTTGGTTTGGTGCATGTTAATTGGATCATTTTACCAACACATCAATGTAGAAAATCCTTTAGTGCAGATATTCTTCATTTTCTAATGTATGAAAATAAATAACCAAGAGAACAATCCAAAAGGCTACATTTTTGCCCCATTCCGAAATTGCTGAGATCTGAAATTTGCAGTATCTAGGCCCCAAAATGAGCTAGGATGATAAATAGCCCATCAAAATAGGGTGTTTTGGGGTCAAGGAATTCAACTATTGGCAAATCAAAATCATCAGATTATAATTTCTAGCTGAAAAATGACATAAACCAGAAATTAGCCTTAACTTGGCTCCTAAAAGAGCTAGGATGGTAAACAGCCTATCAAAGTAGGGGTTTTTGGGGTCATCGAATTTGTTTTCAGACAAATAAAAATTCTCAGATACTAATTAGTAGTTGAAAAATGGTATAAATCATAAATTTGATATAGCTGTGCTCCTAAAAGAGCTGGAATGGTAAATAGCCCATCAAAATAGGAGTTTTTGGAGTTCAATGAATTCGTTCTTTCACAAAAGAAAATCCTCATTAATTGGACCAACAAAAGTATGAGATTTGTACTCCTAGTGATGAGTAAGATAGTGATGAGTCACCCACATTGTGGTGCAACATTGGAGTGATCTACAGTCAAAACTAGGTCAAGTGGTCAATTATGTTGACTGAACTAAAGTCACTGACCTAAAAATAATGTTAATTATGTTGACTGACCTAAAGTCAATTATGTTTACCTAAAAATAATTAGAGTAATTAATCATTGGTAAATAGGTTAATTAGGTGTTAATAAGGTAATTAATTATGGGCTAATTAAGGTAATTAATTAGGTAATTAATTAGGAATAATTGGGTTAATTAGGTAATTAATTAATTAGGGGGTCACAAAGGTCATCAATTAACTAGGACAAAGGTCACAAAGGTCAGGGAGTGGGCACAGTGCATCACTTAGTAGTATCGTTATTGTCTTACAATAGAACCTTCACATATTTTAAGAAAAAAGTTTGCACTTCTGATTCCTTAGCTGTGCAAGTTTCTACTTGAAAATGTATATGTTACAAGAAACTAGGGTGCCCTCAGTAAGCTCTTTAATTTTTTTTCAGCTTCGTAAGAACAGACAGGGCCACATACTCGGTGGTAGACATGGACGAAGCAGTGTTGGAGTAGGGAGCCAGAGACAAGCAACACAGGTGCAGGGGGCTAGGAGGGTCGACCTCGAACCCCTCGCTGAGATAATTGAGATGGAGGGTGCAACGTGTGCAGATGTAGAGATGTCACACGAGGGTAGTTTTGTGGACGACCTCCAAGGACCAAAGAGAAGGCTCGCACGCATTGGGCACGATCCACCAGAGTCCCGAGCTGTCACAAGATCGAGATCTGCAGAGTGTGGCCTGTATGACACATTAGTTTAAAAAAATTGTGTGTCTCTTCATTAAAAATGTAGTTTTAGAAAAAAAGAGTTGTATAATTGTTGTTTTTGTTTTTGCTACCACTTCCAGTTGTTATAACTCCGTAGATATGAGATTTACTAAAGAAGTACTGTTACAGTCATCAGACAGCAGCTTACTACAACGCTGAGTTTTTGTTGTAAGAGACAACAACAGAATGTGTCATAGACACACTGTAATTCCTCACCAGAAAGAAAATAATGATTTTTAGCAGTGTGCCTGTGGGATTGAGCCAGTTACACTGCATGTGAGACAAGAATCCTTGGATTCCAAGCAAGCCATTTGCTATTATATTTAAGGGGCAGTGATTACTTCGGAATGGATTGATAGGCCTAGCAATGTTAACCTGATATGTAACAGATTCATACTGAAGACATGTAAATAACAATTTGAAAAAGGTGAATAATATCATGAAATCCTCAAAATAAAAGACAAGTAGTAAGCACTGATTGGAGGTAACAGGATAGAATACATGGGAATAAAGAGAAAGATAAACAATAAGATAGACAGGCAGATGGACTTGAAAAGGGGCGATTCCGCCGTATAGGGTGAAGAGACCCTCGAGGAGAGCCCCAGGCCTACAGACCTATGTAGGCACATGAAAGGCTGGCCCTCGACATGAGCGACGAAATCGTCAACATAGACACATCAGCGGACGAAACTCAAGAAAAAGAGACAGAAGAATGCAGACATTCCCTGTAGAAGCAAGGCCACAACAAGGAACAGTGCTCCCCAACCGCCCCCTCCACACTCCACCATCATCCCTAACAATGCAGGTGGTGCCTCTGCTGATCCAACAGCAACTCCAGCGCACATGGTAGATATCAGGGACCAGGTCATTGGGAGCCAACATTCAATGGACCAGACATGGTATCTGGGGGATTGCCTCAGGGCAGGGATCAATCTTGTCTGGGGAAACGACATGCCTATCATGTCGAGTTTAGTGCAGGGGACCCTGTGTACACGAGGAACCACCAGAGGGCCGACCAGTTTGATGATCGCTGCTCATTTCTGTCGCTTATCGGATTTCCCATATTTTCCTTTCACAGAAAACTGTCCTGCCTGAAGTCACTGCCACAAAACACCTCCGCGGGTGTCCCAGTTCACAACTGTTTCATCCTTTTTGATGAGGTCGGTGAAGCATATACCGTCGAGGAACAGATGTTCCACCTTTTCCCCGGAATGCCCCCCAGCCCTCTCCATTGAAGAGGTGTATCTCGTCGTCGTCCCTCCTGACCGGACAGTATTACTCAGATATTGCACTAAAGAAACCTATCATTTTTACCAACAAATAATGTACTTTGTTCAGAAGACTCTTACTTGACATGCCACATTGCGGTTCAGTCGTCTTGCATTACTGTTGTGTGTGCCATTGAACTTCAAACACTAAATTAAATGTGCAAAATGAAACTGTAAGACTCAAGACTGAAGATACCTTTATTCGTCTATAGAAAAAAAACACACTATTGGACCGCAGCAGAAGAAGCCCAAGAGAAAAACATTATCTATCTTTTCAAATAAACGTGGCATCCTGTGAATTTTGAATTGTTTAAACAGTTTTATGACTCTGAGGGCTTTGTGATTAGGTACAAAGATTTGATATTCTGTTTAATTGAGGGCAAAGATTATATGCCAAAAGTGTATATATCTGCTGTTCATACCTTATCAAATACAATTCCAACACACTGATGCGAGTTGTAAAGTTTGCCAATCCTTAGCAATCAAAGGGCTAAAATATGTAATAAGATTCTCCAGTTTGGGTGAGCAAGGAAGGGTTGGCCTGAAGGAAATAGGACTGAGCAAGGAAGAGGTCATTTGACCGTTAAAGTTTTTAGAAATTGAGAAAAAATCCCTGACTTAATCGACTTCGTTAGGCCATAATTGCTAAAAGCTACCTTGTTGGAATGGTTATCACACATTTTCAGATATCTGACATTATTACCTTTCAGAAAATATACAATAACCTTTGCCCACCCAGATGGTACCAGTATACCCTCTGGCCCATGAACAATGGGTGATGTGCAAAAAAATGTGCTGCAAAATTTGTTTTGGAAGAGTATGAAAAGGACCAAGGCTTGTTAACCAATGTCTACTCCTTTTCAGAGTCTTCGGCTAGTGGAAATTTCATCATGCATGCAGCTTCAGCCCACCCTTCCCTATAACAAATAGGTACAGACTAAGAAAATTTCTGAATGGTTCTCAAATGTCCAAAAAAATACTCGAGCAAAAAACCACATCAAATTAACAGTTTACATCTTTCACGAAGTTGCCAATGAAATCCCATTAACTTAAAATTTCACAAAAAGTCACGGAACTCAACTCTATTATCATAAGGAAGATTCGGTTTTTGGAAATGGGATGCTTTTGAGGCCACTGGATCTCTCCAGAGAGGCAGAAAGTCATCCCCCTATTCTCAAAGCATGGCGGGCGATAATGCCTTGGTACCAAGAAGTAGTGTTTTCCCACCAAAAGCCCAAGAGGGCGCATTCCACTTTTACACTACTTCTTGGAGAAATAGGCACCTTGAAGGACCATCGTCTTTAGTCAGTATTGCAGGACGTTTTGCAAACAGTTACAAGCTTGTTTCGCCCAAATCACTGATTACCTCATTGCTGAGGTAATGGAGGAGAAAGTATTGAAACCGACCAACATTCTTGGAGCACGCTTGTCGCCGGTGCCGTATGTTCATAAACTGATAAAGCTACCAAGGTATTTTATCTAATGCATAGTATAGGCTGAAATTCACTGCATGTTTTCATGCAATTCAAGATTGAATTTAGGAATAGTTATAGTATGTTAAAGATAAAATACAAATCATAGACAAATTTTCTTTCAGACATTGGCAAATAGTTGCCATGTAATTCTCACCCACTTCGAGCTGCTGGCCTCACCTGAACGTCAGCTCAAACCATCAGAATCGATATTTGGCATAGCGAAGAAAGTTATTTGATATCTGACAGATTTCAAGCATCTCAGCTTCTTGATTTTTATGGTGGATGTCCTGAATTGCCTGGAAGACCTCTCCCTGATATTCCAACAAGATCGTCTCATAGCACTGGATGCTGCCTTGGCTTTGAAGAACAGCAGTCTTCAAATCATTAAAGTTCTGCAGTACAAGACTGAATCAGGTCCAGTGGCTGAAGCTGGACCAGATTCAAACATTGTTCTGTAGGAGACATCTGTTTGAAAGGATCAACTGAATCATCAGACATTAAAAAAGAGAGACAGGAAGTGATTGGTAAGTTTATGAAAATTATTACAAAACAATTAGTCAACTGCTCTATTTTTAATTCATACTGATGATCTCCTGGTTGGTAGACATCATCCTTGCAGGGTGCCCACCGAACATCGTACAAAATATTATAGGAATATAGGAATTTTTTACCGTAAAATATAGGAAAATATAGGAGGTTTTCGTCTATTTTAATAAGACAATATAGGAAATATTCGACAGCAAAACCATCGTCAAATCACGGGATCGCTTCCATCATAAGCCGGAAACTTCCTGTTCGCACAAAAACGTGTCTAAAAATTCATATATCTGAGGGAAAAAGATGCTTAAACTTTATATCGCAGACAAAAATGGGCATATACGCGCGAAATATCTAGAAAACTTCAAAAATATAGGAATTTATAGGAATTTTTCCAAAATATAGGAAATTATAGGAGGCCAAAAAATATAGGAATTATAGGAAATATAGAAGGAGTGGGCACCCTGCTATCTTAATAAGACAATACAGGAAATATTCGACAGCGAAACCATCGTCAAATATCGCAGACAAAAATGGGCATATGCGCGCGAAATATCTTGAAAACTTCAAAAATACAGGAATTTATAGGAATTTTTCCAAAATATAGGAAACTAGATTTCACACTGCAAGCAGAATGTGAGGAGCTGCAGGGCCTGCTGCTGCTTGAGAATTAAAATTTGTTAACTAGCTTTTTGGGATTGCTTAATAAAGCATTTGAGTTATGTGGCAAAAAAAAGGCGTGATCTCTCAGACAACAACCAGCACTGCACAACACAATCCTGACCAAGCCATCTTGGATTTCCCAGGCAAATAACTGGACCAGCTTTGATAAATTTTAGTAAAATACAATAAGATCACAATGGACAATACACTTTATGGCCACAATCTTAGAATTCTCTAAATATAGAGTCTAACTACAAAGGCCTTATGACTTCTGTAATGAAGGTGCTAATTCAGCCTAATTGGCTAAATTGCACTTCAAGTGTCACAAACCAAAGGGCAGTTATTGAAAAGATAACATTTGAAGTTCAATTAATTTCAAATCTGGTAATCATGTGTGGTAGGGTGTTGTAATGAATAGCTAGACTACAGTGAGTATCATTGATTGATTGCCACAGATCTAAAAAACTTTTATTGTATTTATTATATCTGTATATCTCTTCTTAGAGGCAAAATAAATTATTTATTATTTATTTTATTTAATGGGTTAAATGCAATTAATAAGGACACCTTCAATTGGATGCCATTTCTAGATTACAACTGCAATTTGTGTCATTGATTGATAATGGGTTAAATGCAATCAATAAAGACACCTTCAATTGGATGGCATTCTAGATTACAGTCCACACTTACAATTGTTATAATCGTGGTTATATTCAACCAGATTATGGGTTATTAAATAGGAATTATGCTTGCATCCATAGATCATGCTAGCCCACTTCTCATCTGTCATAGCTGCACTATGTTGCACCAAGCAGCCATTATACACGTGGATCCTTGAAAAGAGTCATAAATCCAGAGGCATACAAAACTTGCTACTTTTCTCTTAATACTGGAGAAAAAAGGAGGTTAATAGCTAGAAAGCTCAAGTGGCCTTGCAGGAAGGGCAAAGGATACCTCCATCCTCTGAGATATCACATGATCCCTCTGCTGCTAGGGTCTCGGCCCCCAAATTAGGGGACGACCGAGGGGCTTCGGCCTCAGCTATGACGCAACCAGACAGGTTATAAGGGAGGAGTGATCGACTCCCAGTTAGTGGAGGACGGAGTGTCGATAAGAGCATTGGGCAAAGATCTATAAGTCGGCGGACTGGCCATGCTCTGATGAAGAACCATCGTTTAAAGATAAGTACATTGATTGTCTCTCGGTTGTCGGTTAGTTATCTGAGAATAATGAGTATTTGATGATTTTAACAATGAATATTTAGATGATTTAGAATTGTGAGATTTAAGGAGATTAAGAATTAAGAAGATGGCTTCTATGCCAGAATTATGACTGATTATTGGATAAATTATTAATTGTCGAATTATGAGTTAACTGTGAATTTGCAGTCTTGTTAAACTGCTCAACTGTGATTGTTTCCCTGCTGAATTGGTAATTATGAGTATTCCTTGTTTGTTATAGAATCTCTTGTTGATTGATTATTTGTTCTATGTTGATTGACTGTTTATAGTCATTAAAGTGTTAAACGTTATCACAGTCTTGAGTTTTGATTCAGTGCTAATAAGTAAAGCTAGTAAAATGCTACCTCCCATAGTTCGCGAAGATCACCAGGTATCCTCTAAGCCAAGCTAATTATGTTATCTTTTGTCGACAGACTGGCTAAATCCCCAACTCGTCACATGGTGGAGAATCCGGGTATCGATCCCGGTACCTCTCATAATTGTCGAATTATGAGTTAACTGTGAATTGCAGTCTTGTTAAACTGCTCAACTGTGATTGTTCCCCTGCTGAATTGGTAATTATGAGTATTCCTTGTTTGTTATAGAATCTCTTGTTGATTGATTATTTGTTCTATGTTGATTGACTGTTTATAGTCATTCAAGTATTAAAGTGTTAAACGTTATCACAGTCTTGAGTTTTGATTCAGTTCTAATAAGTAAAGCTAGTAAAATGCTACCTCCCATAGTTCGCGAAGATCACCAGGTATCCTCTAAGCCAAGCTAATTATGTTATCTTTTGTCGACAGACTGGCTAAAACCCCAACTCGTCGCATGGTGGAGAAAAACGGAGCGAAGGGAGGAGCCCACTACAGCAAGAACCAAACCCAGGTCCAGTAGTTTACAGTTCAAGCCTGATCCTGGATTCACAGCAAAAGAAAATCCACACAGAAAAAGGAGACACACGAGAAAACAGACAACAAAAAAGCAAGATAAGTGACAAAAATGCATGAAAGCTAAGAAAAAAGTAAAATTGGCAGTAATTTATAGCCATAAGAAAAAACCCAGTAAAAAGAGGGCATCATAAATTTATCTAGAAACACGTATTCTCATATATGAGTAAGTACTGCAGTATAAGAGTAGTGCATCTTATCTTATAAACTACTGATGAAAGCATTGTTGAGATCATGTACTAACAAATGAACATAAATCCAAGTTCTGCTGACCAGTAACTCAGTAAGCATTGGAAAGGTACAAAAATGCACAGAAAAAGTACAAGGTTATTAGAAATGTGAGCCAGTACATAGTGTTATATCGTATTTTTGGAATTTTTCTGAGTGCATGTCCAAATGTCAAGGACACAGAAAGAGACCTTGGATTTATCATGATGCATGAGATAGAGTACTAACATCAAAATGATCTGTGTAGTCCAAATACAATTCGTAGAGGATATATCAGAGGTATATATTAATACATTGTTGAGTTACAATCATTATGTGATACTATTCTATTAGAAGTAGTATATATTTATAGACAATTTTTTTTAAATTAGACCTAGGTTAATATCCTCATCAATATGTTGAGTGTTTAAATTGGATTAACAGGTCAGAACGAACATAATGAATAAATTGGCAGAAAGTAAGTTAGTTGAAAGAATACAGAAAGAATGTCTAGCTTTGAGGCATGGTTCGAAAGATTTGCAGTAGAATTAACTACTTTAGATCTTAATAATTGGGCCAAAAAGTCAGAAATAAAACAATGGAAGTTAGATGCACAGTTAATGTATACAAGTTGGACACAACTTGGTGGTACTGATAATTTAGAAATACCCATTGTGATAGTTACTAAGTTAATCAAACCAGAAGAACTTGGAGTACCTTTGGAAAGAATTATAGATACACTTGTACCAACTGAGCATAGAATTAAGGGTTCAAGTGAAAAACTTAACAGACAGACTGAAATTAAAGAAGGCATTCAGAAAGAACAAATTCTCCTGGACGACGACAATGCAATCATTAGAACAAAAGACAGTGACTTAAACGCTGAAGCAAGTGCCGAAGAGACAGATAATTTACCTGAATCTAACGACATTAAAGAAAAGACAGTGACAACTACAGACACGCAAACGACGTCCACACCGACTACAGACGTACAGGGAGCAGTAGGAGGCTCGGGAGCAGCCGCCGCTGCAGGCCCCGCACCGTCTACAGACGATAAAGCTGAAATAAGCAACCAGGGGGAAAACATAGTGGACAAAACCGACTCGGACCTCTATTTAAAAACGTCGGAAGAAAACGCCGACAAAGAAGTTTTGAAGGAAAGCCTTGATAGCTCATTTCATCCACAACCCCCAGTTGATAGCACAAAATCTGAGCCATCGCCAGCTGAAACAAATCAGAAAGAGCAACTAACAGAAAGTGACTTTTCTACGACAGCTAAGACTGAAGCACCACCAGTAATTGAAGAACAAGTTTCACCTCAGAACAGTGAGTCAGATAAATTAGTAAATCCAGCAGATTTAATCCAGCTAGGAGGTCTTGGAGATAACGCAAGACATCATTCTCCAACAGTAAAATTTGGGGACGACTTGCTACCACAATCTAAAGACAGTAATCCGCCTCCAAAGCCCTTGCCTCCAGGTTTTCAAAATCCTATTCAATCTTTTGGGAGTGCCATCTCTGTCAGCATCTGGCGGAGCCAGTAGAAAGGTATTACAATCAGAAACAAATTCAGGTAGAGAGAAATCAGATAGACAAGAAAACAATATGGCCACATCAAATAACCATATTAGACCCAGTGATTTTGCTCCACGAAATTTCACTGGGACAAATGATGAATGCCCTAGAGACTGGTTCAAATCTTTTAATGATTATGTTGCTTACCAACAGATTCAAGGTAACTATGAAAAATGTCTAGAACGTTTGAAACTATTCACAAGGTCAGCAGCTCGCCGCTGGTTGGACCAACATACCTTCAGGTCATTAGCAGAACTGGAAAAACAGTTCGTTCGGGATTTCGGGAGTCTACATTCTCGAGAAGCCATTTTGAATGCTTTAGAAGAGAAGCGTCTGAGACAGGGTGTAGCTCTCTCAGTTTATTTATCAGAAATCCAAGAATTGACCTCTAAACTAGATCTAGGGCCTAACAGCGTCCAGGACTACTTTAGACGAGGCTTGCCGCCAAAAAAAAGAAGGGCAATTTCTTTATCAGTCCCCAAGGACTTCGAGGACCTTTTTGCAAAAACTCAGGAATATTTGGAGATCCTGAAGCCCTTCGAGAACGACGGCAGCGGAGATAACTCATTCTTCATGCAATTTGAGTCAAAGTTGGACAAGGTGGCAAACCAATTGAATGAACTGAAGGAAGGACAACAAGGCTATAGGAACCAAGGTGGAAATCGCCCAGGAAACAGAAGACGAAATGATGGTTATAACAGAGGACCTCAAAGAAATGAAGGAATGGACTGGACAGAGGGACAAAATCCAAGACGTCCCCCTAGGCCACAAAGACCTGATTACAGGTGCTATTCATGTGGACGCCTCGGTCACATAGCCAGGAACTGTAGAGTCTTCCAAAATGACCCAGGTCCTCATTATCAGGCACCACAAGGTCAGTATCAACAACAAGGCGCCTCACCCATATTTTATGCCCCACCAAATGGATACAACCAACAACAAATGCAGGGGCAGACAAACAGAAATGGAAGGAGGGGTCAACGCAACAGAGATAACAGAGCATCAAGTTTCAACAGCGACGATGGAAGGAAACAAAGAAACCACCAAGGACCTTCAAATAAAGCATGACAAAATAAGCATGATAACTGGACTGACATCAAGGACGACGAAACCGAGAAAGAAATACAGGACAAAAATTTGAATCTAGATAGGAAAATTCACAAGTTAAATCCAAATGCACTTGAGTTTATGCCAATAGATGACACTACCTCTACACAGAATCTCGAGGTCAATTATAAGCAAGAAAAATTAGGGAACAAAAAGAAAACCAGGAATTGTCCCAATGAAAAATTGAAAGAAATTACTTGGGAAGAAATTGAACAAATTGATGAAACAGATTCTAAAAACTATACAGTCCACCAAAGTGAACAAGAACATATAACTGATTATTACAGAATCATTGTTAGCAGAAAGATTAGTTTCTTGGAGAATAAAGAAGATAATGAATCAAATAGGCATATTGTAGAGCTCCCCAGATATGCAAACTGTGGCGACGAGTATTCAGAGGCCCTAAAAGAGTACAGTAGTCGTCCAGTATTGCATGAGGTTGAAGCTCCAGAAAATAAAGGGATAGTTGTGGGTTCAAATCCAGCTCAAGGCGAAGAGCTTGGACAGACCTTATTCCCTATTGTACATACAGATTCAAAGAATCTATTAAAATGTACACTGCCTGATCGTACAAAGGCATTAGCCTTATATGATACAGGATCGTCGATTAGCATAGTGAATCAATCTTTGATTAATCGAAGTACTTACCTACAGAAGCTACCAAAGCAGGACTTAGAGGAACCTTTTAACCTATTAGTTGGGAATGGAGAATCCCTGAAGGTGTTCCAATATGTTGATTTTATAGTAGATATTGGTGGAACACAATTAATTATGAGAGGTCATATTTACTCAGTCCCAGCTAGCTTCGAAATGGTCATTGTCGCAGATTTGCTAAATGAAGCAAAAGCAATCTATGATTCAGCTAATCACACTCTTTTGATACAACCCCCAAAAGTGCCTTTGCTCATACAGCAAAATGTTACATTACAACCAGGAGATACTGGTTAAATAGAAATAGCGGCCCAAGAAAATAGGCCCTATTTGACTGGAGACTTTGAAATTTTGCTAGACGACAAAATGTCACATTTAACTTGTACTAGGTGCCTGCTACACTTCGAAGAAGGGAGAGCAAGGCTGCCTGTTTCAAATGACAGCGTCAGAATCGAAAGTTTAGGCAAAAATACTTTGATTGCAGTATTACAGTTAGAAACTACAGTGCAAGCTTATTTACAGTGCCACTCATATGAGTCAGTGGGAAATAAGTTATACATGCACTTTGGGAGACAAATAGAAACAGATGTGACAAAAAGCTATAATGCAATTATAGACTTGGGACCACAAACCACAGAGTGCACAGAAGCATTGGTTACAGATAATGAAGAAAAATTGTCAACTGAAGAGTTGAAAGCTTCTCGTCTACGTCAATTCCCTTGGAATGACGAAGATGACCCCAGACTGACAATGACTACCAGGCAATTAATGGAAATGGAAGTAGACAAAGAAAACTCTAGGTTCACAGAAACTGAAAGAAATAGACTGATAGATATACTCTGTAAAAACAGAGAAGCAGTATCACTGTTCTCAGAAATAGGAAAGGTCAAACGTTATGTCGTCGACCTGGAACCAGAGATAATAGGCACATTAAAACATAGCGCTACCCCATACATTTCCAGCACCGAGGACGAATCCTTCGTCAAAAAGGAGCTCGAAAAATTATGTGCACTTGGAGTATTCACAAAAGGGCTCGCTGAGGTCACGAGCAGCATGTTCTTAGTACGACGAACACCGTCAGCTCGTCCCAGAATCGTTACTGACCTTCGTGTTTTGAACAGGGCCCTTCGTCCTGCGAACAGGCCAGGTACGACAGTGGTGTCCTTTTGTAGAGAATTTGGCCGAAGGCCCGGAAGTTACATATCTTCCGTTGATCTCGTGCAGGCTTATCACGCCGTCAGAGTCACGAAGGAATCACAAAGATTCCTAGGAGTATGTACGAGTAGAAATGGCCCCATGGTAAAATATCAATCAATCCCGATGGGAATGTCTGTGAGCGGCTCGTATTTTAACGAGATAATTGACAGAATCCTAAATGAATTGAATGAAAAATACAGGGCGCAGGTATTCCAATACTTCGATGACCTTTTATTATGCTCAAGGTCATCGGAAGAGCACTTGGAATTGCTAGAACAAGTCTTCCAGCTATTCGCTAAACATGGCTTAGTAATATCACCAAAGAAATGTCACTTCGCAGTCAAGGACAAAGTTGCCTTCTTAGGATATGACATAGTGATAAATGAAAATGGCCCACCAAAATTTCACATTAAAGAAAGCAGAATTGAAGCCCTATTGGCCATGGAGCCTCCGACAAACAAGAAACAAGTTAAACGAATACTAGGAGCAACTCAGTACATAGCAATGTTTCTGAAAGATTTCCAAAAGGTCATGAGACCATTGACAAAATTACTCAAAAATGCAAAATTTGTATGGGAAGACGAACAAAGACAAGCTTGGGAAAAATTTAAAGAGTTATTGACCTCGCCACCCGTGCTATCTTTTCCAACAGAACATGGCAAGTTTGTAGTATCTACAGACGCTAGCCGTGAGGCAGTAGGAAGTAGTCTTTTTCAGTTACAGGAAGGTCCTGATGGACGTCCTCGATTAGCGCTCATAGCATACATGAGCAAGGCATTAAGCAGAATTGCAACGACAGCTTATAGCGCGACGGAAATTGAACTCCTAGGTTTGAGCGTGGCAATAACCAGTTTCCGCAGTTTCCTCGGCACTAGCCATTTCCTGGTACTCACAGACCACAAGGCATTACAGTATATCATGGAAAGTGGATCAGAGTTCGCAAACAGAAGAATTGAGAGGCTTTATTGGAAAACACAAAGTTATCACTTCTCTGTCGTATACTGTCCAGCAACAGATCCAACGATCCAATTAGCAGATCTGCTTAGCAGACACCCAAATGCTTCATGGAAAAAGGATGATCCATATATAATGCCCCAAGCCTTGTCAGAGAAAGATTTAGCAGAAAATCTGCATTTCAATCAGAACGTGCATTTCAATCAGAATGTTCTAGAAAAAACTCTATGTCCAGTATTGACAAGGTCAGCAACTAGGAAAACTATCAGCCAAGGGATAGAAAGAACACCGTTATCAGACAATAGAAATATGAGAAGCAAAGAAATGACAGAAATTGATGAGGGAGCACATGCAGAAGCAAGGGGGGGGGGAGAGCCAGACAGACCCCCAGGCAACCTAATGCCGCCACAGGGCGCCTGCACGAGCAGTCACCTGAGAAAATTGCCCCGCTTGAAATCTCTGTGGAAGAGATTGTGAACAGCCAGGCAGAAAAAACGATAGAAATCGAAGGAAATCGTTTCCAAATTGATCCCAAATTAAACAATCAAGGTCGAGCCGTTCGTCTAGTGAATAGTTCTCATCTCACTGAAAACAACCCAGAGCCAGTAATCCTAAGCAAAATACCAAGACAATCTGCTCTGACTCCTCTAATCAAGAAATATGTCAATGACGTGCTCACAAAAATCACAATTCCATCTTCAAGGGAATCATTGATAGCAGCGCAAAAAGGAGACTCATTTTTGGGCCCCATCATACAGTACATTAAATATGCAAAAATTACAGGAGAAGCAGGCAGAGTGAAAAACACGGTAAGGCTCTCTGAAGAATTCGTGATACTAGACGACCTTTTGTATCATTTACAACATTCTATGAAATTAGACAGATTGAAATTACAAGTTGCATTACCAGAGAAATATGTAATGAGCGTACTAGAACACTATCATGATATTGCAGGAGAAACTCACATGAAAGCAGCAAAGCTATTCGGTGTAATTAGCACTCATTTCTATGTGAGAAATTTATACAAACATGTACTGCAATACATAACTTGTTTGAAATGTCAAAGGCTAGTTCAAAATCTGAGTTCAGGTCAAGACAGGGAGTATCAGCCCAGGCTGATCGAACCAAACGATCAAATCTTTGATCACGTCTCAATTGATCTTCTTTGCTTACCAGAAGCGAATGGTTTCCATTACATCCTGTTAATTCAGGACATTCTGAGTCGTTTTCTTATAGCCAAATCCCTGAAGGATAAGAAAGCAGAAACAATCATTGATGCACTATGGGAAAAATTGTTCCTACCATACTTTATCCCTTCAAAATTGACCTGTGACAAAGAAACGTCTTTTCAAGGAAAGGTCATGAAAGCTTTACAAGAAAGCTTACATATTAAAGGTCATGGAATAAAGGTTATGGGTCATGGGTCACTCCAAGTTGAGAGAGCAGTGAAAACAGTAAGGTCATGGTTGAAAGCAAACCTAGAATACAGGTACGATGAATGGCCTAGCAAAGTAGGATCAGTTGTAAAGGCATTTAATTGCACAATCAATGATCAGACAGGCTACAGTCCAGTGTTTTTGACTTTCATGAGAGAGGAGAAGCCGATTGGAGACTATGGATTCTTACCTCTATCAAAGCTAAACGCTACATACAGCGAACACGTAGCCACGATGCTAGATAGATTGAGAACGGTCAAGGAAAATGTGATGATAATTAATAACAGAAATAAGGTGAGGCAAGCAGCACAACATGCAGCAAAAAGAAAAAGAATCAGAGAATTTGAAACAGGCCAATTAGTATTACTGTTCGCCCCAGAACATACAGGCCTTCAGAAAAGTCTTAAGGTGACCATCAAACTGATAGGTCCACTTTGGATTAAAAAGAAATTCGACGTAAATTCTTACATTTTGTCTACACTAAGAAACGAAATTCTGCCAGGAAATTATCATCAAGCAAGGTTAGTCCATGTAACTCTAAGAGGAAGCAAAGGAGAGACAATGACAACCATTGACGAAGTCAGACAAAATTACAATGATTCCCTATCTGTAGCAAAACTACTGTAAAACGAAAATGTAGAGAAGGAGAAGCATTTTCAGTACATTCTCACAGACAGTGAGACAGTAGACATGGAGGTGGAAGCAATGACCTCGGGTCATCCAGGGGAGACCCAAAATCACAGATTTTATGAGCAGAGCCAGATAGAGAGATTCCCTGAAATTATCAAGAAAAATGAATGGGAGACAAGGTTAGTAGAACCAGATGTTGAGACGTCTCGAGAGGAGACAGAGTTGACCTCAGGTCAAGTGACCAAAGCCAGATTTCACGACGGTCAATTACAATTTTTTATAGATTGCCCTGTGAAAGCTTTGGCCCAGTGGTACTCTGTGACCAAGGAATTAAGTTTGAATTCATTGTGGGAAAAATGGTCAAACGGAAAATTTCCTGTAAAAACTACAGGATCTTATTCAAAGTTCATTAGTGACCTTGTGAAAAATCCCATTCAGAAAAACTCATATTACGAGACAGACTGATTAAGATCAGTCCAATAATGTATGTTAAAATTGTGTTGTGTTGTCGAAAGGAATGCTCATTAAGTCTTATAGGATTTCCATTTTTATTTAGATAAAATCAGATTTAAAGATACTTACAGTGACTATATCCTGAATGCTAGGCTCCATAATAAATTTACAGTGCCTCAGCATCAGTAGCCGAATGGGCATCAATTCCATATGGGAATAGCACCCCATGCCCTCTACGTTAGTATTTATGAGGTTGTTTGTTTCAAGAAAGGTCATAATGTCACCTTACCTAGTTTTGAAGAGAAAAATTGCCCTAGTTACAGATGGAGTTATCGTCTGCATTTTCAGACAGACGCTCATAAATTGATTAAGAAGTCTGCATATATGAATATATGAGTTGTTTGCCTCCCCAATGTGCACTTGGGTTGAGAAGTTACATAAAAATATTAAGAAAAGATAAGCGCAAAATAATAGAGAAGGCCAGAATATTATTGTACAATAAAGGAGTAGAAGTCGTAATGAATATGAAAAGATGAGAATACAGAGGTCAAGAGTACCCTGGAACAATAAGAGATGTCAGTACAGAGGTCAAGAGTACCCTGCAACAATAAGAGATGAAAGTACAGAGGTCAAGAGTACCCTAGAAGAATATGATGAAGAGATAATATGAGATTACACTATGAAGAAATAGTATGAAATGAATAGAAGGAGAGAAATGAACCTCAGAGTATTAGAGGTCATAAGGATACAGGGTCAAAAGGAAACCCTAAGCTATCGACGCAATCCCATTAGTACAGAGAAATTTTATTTCAAGTCTGATCAACTTAGAATAAATAAGTTTGCCTCAGGAAAGATAGAAATAGAAAGTCATCATTGTTTATTGCTATAGAAATACAAAGTTAGTATACGTCGACGTTTAAAGATTAATTATTCATCAAATTAAATCATAAGATCGAATAAAGGAAGAAATTAAACAGACAATGATGCCTGAGTTATTCCTAAGAAATAAGACGAGGGTAAATTGCTATGGGAACCTGGACAACTGATCCAAAGGTCGATAGAAGGACGCTGGCCACGTCCAATAGAATATCTACACATTGTTTGACTTCCATGGAATAATTGATAATGGAGTGGATATTTAGAGCTTTAGCGCTCATTAGATTCCGATCCGACGAGGTCGAAGATGGAATGCTCCATATAACTAGGGCCCTTGAAGTGGTCCTGTGCAGTCTTAAATTGCACGAAATTCCGACCTGACGAGGTCGAAGGTGGTATAGCCCACATAAATTAAGAGTCTGACGAGACTCAGTGCAGTCTTAAATTGCACAAAATTCCGATCTGACGAGATCGACGGCATATCAGAATATGCAGTTGGATTCCTCCTTATTGATAGAATTGAATGCAAAGCCGCGCTAGTAATAAAAAGACTAAAATATATGCATTAAGACTTGATGGCAATTTAAAAATATAATAAGAAAGTATAAGGAATTCGTTCGCCGACGATGTAACGAAAGTTATCTGACAAATAAATGATAGATTAATATGCAATTATAAGGACAAAATACAGGATGTAAAACAGCCCAGCGAAGGCTCCCTATCCAGAGCGAAGGTCCGCTAGGGGGATAGAAAGTTACCACGTGACTGGAAGTAGCCAATGGAGGGATAGGAAGGCTGCCGACTCCGCCCAGTCACCCCCGAATATGGCAGAGAAAAGGGGGGGGGGTCAAATGGCAGGCCAAATTTGCTACAAAGTAACAAACTCAACAAAAAAGTTCCATAGAGCAACCGAGAGAGATAGAGAAAGCCAGAACGAGATAATTGAGAGAAATGGATTACCCGAAACCAAGTTTGGGTCGAGGGCGAGGCCTCATCGCTAGGAAGGAACACACAACTGCAGAGGAGGCGTTACTTGAGGCAGTTAGCAAGTCTTCAAAGGCCAACACGAAGTTACATTCAGTAGGCCGTGGGCAGTTCGTCGAATTACCTAGAGGCACCAAGCCATCACTCATAGTGACAGCGGACGGACTCGGAGAGAGATCAGTCACGATGAAGAAGAGGACCAGTCAGAAAGAGTTATTTGACAAACTCATGAAGAACGAGTTAGCAAAAGCTGAATGGATGTCGGATGGCTGCACGCAGACGGAAACGACGACGGAAATGAAGACAGACTCTACAACTCAGACATCGGCGAGTCAACTGAAGAAATCGAAGACGACTAGAGATGCAGAAACCCAGTATACTGTGGGTCATTGGAACGGAGAGCGACCGAGAGAAACCATGGATGTGTATCCGTATTTCCAAAGGCTAAAAGATTCCAAGCACAAGCCTGAGGTTTCGTTCGGATTCCATAGACGACACGGTCTAGTAGGACCAGAACACATCGAAAATCTAGCCACCGTAAACGAGGCGACGTTCTACTTCCGAATGGACTGGCTCACTGAGATATACAAGGGGAAGAGCAGAGAAAACCTGAAGTCTGTTTTTCATAACATGGCAAGAAGATTCGAAGAAGACCCTGACAGGAGACGAATGATCGTTCAAGAGAGGGTGGCCAGATGGTATTGAGAACAATTGAGCTAAAATGAGAAAACTGAACTGATATCGTGACCTTCATATATTGACTAAATTCACAACTAATTCGGACTATAATAAGGATCTACAGTGACTTTGATTATTCTAGTAAATTGGACTATACACATTTATTAATTGGACTATTACTGAAATCACCAGGAATCGTTTTAAATAGGACACCATTTTAATATGACATTGGTTGAGTATATATATTCTGTTCATACGTTCTATTCATAATTTAAATTCTATTTTTGACATCATGTGTTATTCGTACGTTAAAATTGATTGACGTTGATATTTTTCTATAGCATAACTGAGAAAGTGTAAATTATCCATTCAAATCAATTCGAAGATAAGATTTGATGTCGGAAGTTAGAAAACCGGACATTTCGCTTCGAAAGAAGCTGGTTCTCCGTAAATTCTCTATTATTCTCTGTAATAGAAGCTGATTCTCAGTGATTCTCTATTATTCTCGATAATAGAAGATAGTTCTTCGTGATTCTCGAATAATTCTCTATTATTCTCGATTAGTTTGCTTCATGTTCCATTATTCGCAATTATTCTTGATTTACATTCCTTAAAGTTGTTTTATAATCAAAAAGGCTCAGAAGATCAGAAAAATCTTCGTCGCTGAAGCGACCAAAAGATCGCTATAACACGACAGAATATAGATAATTGAGAATATGATGTTTATAAGACAGAATATCGATAATTGTTTAATTGACAGTTTAATTGACAGTTCAATCATACTTAAAATCGTTTTGCATTGTATGTATGCGTATCTTGGATAACAAACATAACATTTCATATCTTTTAATAATGTCAACATTATTGAGTTTATTCAAATCTCAGCACAATTATTGTCTTAGTATCTATCACTTGAAAAACGTCAAACATAAATTAACTAAATGTCAACTAAATGAAGTACTCGCTGATATCAAAGTAAGCTCTAATTATGCTACTTATCATCTACGTTAGAAAAATGAGATCCAGTTTTACTCAAAAAATCGTTTGTTGAACAAAATGATTATGGAGTTTTTCGCATGTATTGAGGCATGACGCAATGTGTTCGTTGAAATGAAACATCAAGATATTATTAAATAAGTAAACTGAGTTTATACGTGTTACAAACACCTGTTACAAACACCTGTGCATGATCGAATTACAAATGAAAATTAATTGATTCAAGTCATATTCTCACAAAGAGACAAGTGGCCAAAAAGGTTAAGGCTGATGACCTCTGAATCGCAAGATGATGGTTTTCTGCTAAATCTTTAGCTAAGCTAATGAGAGCAGTCGTAAGTTTTCAATATTTATGATACATTGTAAAATCGTTAATATATGACAATCTGCAAAGTACATCAGACATTTTTTTTCGTTGTCGTAGATTGGGAGAAATCGACCTTGACGCAGTTGATAATTGCTGTTTCTTTTCTTATCATTCGATAAGGGGTATAATCGGGAGTTGAAAATTGAGTATTCGCAGAATCAAGCAAGTACGGTAACGCTCAAACGAGCATGGCACTAAATTCTGGGAATCGAGTCATTTTCCTCGAACACTATAAAGTAGTTCGAACAGTTGGAAATCATAATTGAAGCAGGTGATATTTCTTCACTCGTGCAATTAGCATTTCTTTCCAGTGTAAGGGTTATAATATCCCTTGGGACAGTAGCCAAGAACCTAAGATAAAGACAATAACTTTAGTATTATATCTTTAGCCATTATGAGGGTTTTCATAACTCTTGGGACGATAGTATGTTATTTGAAACAAGGGATTCCACTCATTTCTGCATAACAGGGAGTAGTAGATTCTTGGCAGGTTGCATAATGTCCATTATTTTAATCAAGCAGTCCAAAGACCTTTTCAGCGCATTTATTTGAGTGTAGAAATTACATTCTGTTTTAACGAACAGTTTAACATCAATCTTTCACACTACAGGGATGTATATAGAGAATTGAGAGCATATTAGAAGTCATTTCCTGTTAGTTCATATAGAAATAATTTTGCTTTAGAATTAATTTCTATGTACAAAATGTAAACAAACTTGACCTAGTTCGATGATCTTTTGCACTTAAAAGACACAGTGACCCCAGCGAGGTTGATTGGGTATTATGTAATCCAGCATGGTTATTACGTAATTTTCCCACGCCTACGCATGACTCAGCAAAAATTATTTCAGAATGTAAACATTGGTCGCTAGAAAAAGTTTAATTTCTTGGGGAGCTGAGTTGAAAGCTAAATTGTGTGATTGCGCTAAGTTGCGAAGGAAAAGGAATGATATGATTGGAAAGACAATTGAGTGAAATATATATAGAAGAAAAATAGTGCTTCCGAGAACTGTAAGAAAAATGTTATGAGTCGTGGAAAGTTCAATGTCATTCTCAGAATTTTATCGTAATTGAATCATCATAATTAATTAGAATTATTATTAGTACAATGTTCTTAACTGGATGGATAATATCTATCACGTGTATTTTAAGCATTCTATGGGGAAATTGAGAATATAAGACAGCAGAGACATCGGTCTAAGTTGCAATGGAATGCGAGTGGAGAGGGGGTGGAATAGCAACCCCCCTCTAAGAATGATCGAGAGGGAGGAGTTATAAGCTCGCTATGAGTTTTGAGTTAAAAATAACCAGAGCACATGTCAGGATGTTCGACTGCATCGTGTCGACATCTGGTGTGAATGCCAGTGAGTACCTAAATTCCTCCATATCAGTCTTACTTATGATTGATTAATTTACCAATTAATCAATCATAATTCAAGCATAGCATCAACCTGGTCAGTTGTAATATAAGTTGGTTAGCCTGTAAGTCATCCTCTGAATTAAAATTCATGAGCTAGTAACTGTTGTGTATTCTCAATATATAGTCCATTATTAATGACATCAATAATACTCTAACAACAATTTGAAGTTTCTCATCGCCGAACTCTTGAATTTTAACAAAATAGATTGATAGAATAAAATTAAAGCAAGGATTATCTTCGTTAATTCTAATTGCACCTCATCTAGATTAATAATCAACAACTCACATAAAAAGGATATAAATGGTTGCATAAGAATTACCTAGACAATTGAGAATGAGAACATGAAGCAGTTATGCCTATCCAATAGCATGATTGAAATTATCCACATTTGATCACACAGCATATTACTGCGGAGGTCAAACACATGATTCCTTTCTTTTTCTTTATCACTTTCTTCTTTCTTTGATTTAGAGTTGTTTTTCTAAACAACCATAAGAGGGAGTCAATTACAGGGTAAAGAAGATGAAGGACGACGCCATCTCGTGTATAAGTAAAAGAATAGATACAATATTGTCCAGATTGTGGAGAGAATGGCAGAATTCAGGGTGAAATTCTGCGAGGAATCTATGATGAATGTTCAAGTAGCAAGGTCATGATGATAAATGATTCTAATATAAATATATACTAATAGAGTGGTGTCGCATAATCAATTAATTGATAATTAATTGGCTGAAAGGGGGGGCAGGATATCTTGGAGTAAAGATATCATATCAAGCAATTGCCCTTGATATACGAAGATTTTGGCCAGCTCTTCACAAGACATTAGAGGTTTAATTTCCGCTGGTATCATTTCCACTGGTGTGATCACCAGATTTTCACTGAGCAGAGGGAGAATTCCTGCTCGTAGAGCACTATGAGGCATGAGTTGCCTTTGGCAGAAGAGATTTCCTGCCAAGGAGAATTAATATTTTTGTGATTCGCCAGTTTCGCGAAGTATTCTATTAATTTGCCTTTTCCTCATTTATCTGTTAAGAAATCCTATCCAATTCAGCAGGATGTCTTGTATGTGTCAATTGTTCTCTTTATGTCGTTTGGACATTGCATGAGCATGGTAGATTAAGTATGTCACAATAAAATGTCTCTAATTATTGAGTGATTGTAGAGAGTTATGGTTTGTAGCTATAGTAATTAAAATAATTGATTTGATGACTCTGATAAGATGTGGAGACATAATGTACTAATTATGGTTTGTTTGGTTGAGTTCCAGAGCTTGGTCGCACTTCCGATGAATGGATCTCCCAATCTGCTCTCCTCCACACTCCACACTCACGCCCACACTCCACACTCACGCCTTCACTCCATATTGGAAGTCGCCTTGGGATTTCCAATCTTCCGTTGGACGAATCTGATCAAGAAGTATGAGAGCACGGGCAACTCGGTCGTTCCTTCGATTAAAAGGCTGGGATGAGATAGGCCTCTCCTTCTCAGTCCAAATTCGAAATCCAAGCGGTGATCAGGTATTAACGTTAGCCAGGACTGTCCTAAATCGGTGTTATTGAGACAAATCGTGACGAGATATTCCCCATTCTATCGGACATTTGAAGATGGGAACTCAAAGGACGATGAACTTTACTTCGATCACCTCGTCTGGATCTACTCATGAAATCGCTCTCTGGTTGCTTGGACTTTAGAATTGTGTTCTCTCTTCTTGGTTGTGTTCTCCAACGGCAGTCTTACAAGAACTTTAAAGTAGTAGTTGAATAATCAAATGCGTATGGCTTGATTTGATCATGGATTAAGAGTCGATTATGCGTAATCATGTTGTTAATGTTTTGCTTGTAACTTTTGGTAGTCACAAGTATATTATTATTAATAATGTCATGTCAATTGAGTGAATTGTAATCTACATTAATGTATATTTAATTATGGTGAATTGTTTTAACTGTATAATTATTGTTGAAGTGAATTGTATTCCTTACTATTTGATTGATTTAGATAGGTTGAATTATTCCCTGTCGATCGGTGAATTCAATGACTTTAGGATGTATCGATAGGAAGTTGAGAGAATCGAGAGACATTGGAAGGTAATTTTTCTAAATTCAAGGGAGATCAGAGCCGTCCATTGCCGATTGACAAGTATAATTCCTATCTGAAGAGGGGGAGTTGTTATAATCGTGGTTATATTCAACCAGATTATGGGTTATTAAATAGGAATTATGCTTGCATCCATAGATCATGCTAGCCCACTTCTCATCTGTCATAGCTGCACTATGTTGCACCAAGCAGCCATTATACACGTGGATCCTTGAAAAGAGTCATAAATCCAGAGGCATACAAAACTTGCTACTTTTCTCTTAATACTGGAGAAAAAAAGGAGGTTAATAGCTAGAAAGCTCAAGTGGCCTTGCAGGAAGGGCAAAGGATACCTCCATCCTCTGAGATATCACGTGATCCCTCTGCTGCTAGGGTCCCGGCCCCCAAATTAGGGGACGACCGAGGGGCTTCGGCCTCAGCTATGACGCAACCAGACAGGTTATAAGGGAGGAGTGATCGACTCCCAGTTAGTGGAGGACGGAGTGTCGATAAGAGCATTGGGCAAAGATCTATAAGTCGGCGGACTGGCCATGCTCTGATGAAGAACCATCGTTTAAAGATAAGTACATTGATTGTCTCTCGGTTGTCGGTTAGTTATCTGAGAATAATGAGTATTTGATGATTTTAACAATGAATATTTAGATGATTTAGAATTGTGAGATTTAAGGAGATTAAGAATTAAGAAGATGGCTTCTATGCCAGAATTATGACTGATTATTGGATAAATTATTAATTGTCGAATTATGAGTTAACTGTGAATTTGCAGTCTTGTTAAACTGCTCAACTGTGATTGTTCCCCTGCTGAATTGGTAATTATGAGTATTCCTTGTTTGTTATAGAATCTCTTGTTGATTGATTATTTGTTCTATGTTGATTGACTGTTTATAGTCATTCAAGTATTAAAGTGTTAAACGTTATCACAGTCTTGAGTTTTGATTCAGTTCTAATAAGTAAAGCTAGTAAAATGCTACCTCCCATAGTTCGCGAAGATCACCAGGTATCCTCTAAGCCAAGCTAATTATGTTATCTTTTGTCGACAGACTGGCTAAAACCCCAACTCGTCACACAATGCATTACTTTCTTCAGTATTTCCAGTCCTGCCAACTCTCTCGCAGTGCTTGCTGGGTATATAACATATTATGTTTATATATTCCAAAGTCAAAGTTATTTTTGTAATATCTATCTTTTATTTTTGAAAGACAAAAGTATAAAACAGTATTGATGCTGGTCTTGTGTTCAGAAAAGGTGTGAAGTTGAAATTGGAATTGGATGACACTGTTGTTTTAATTGAGCAATTCCTAACAGAAAACGTGTTAGGGTAATTGTACATGTAAACAGGTATGTTTAGCAATTAACAAAAGAAAAGGAACATTGTATAATTCATATCAAAGTGAATTTGTACAAGTCTTTAGTTTAAAACTATTTTCCAATGTTCAAGGAAATAATAACTTATCTAATATAATGGTATGAAACTGAAGGCTAGTTAAACTTTTAAAGTAAATCGATTTTTAAAATCAAGGAGACCTGAATAAATTGATCAAGCAATTGTTATTAACATTTTAGTGCATTTGTGCTAATGAGTTTATTGCCGTATATGTTTTACTTGCAAAAATATTACTTTGGTTGACATGTTCCTCCTCATCATTAATTGGATTAAAGCCTTTAATTTCATTAATGAAACTCTGAAATGTTAAGAAACATTTAACATTATCAATCAATATTTTAGTTTTTAAATTAATGGCATTAATGTCACAGTTTTATATCAAAAAGCTGGGAAAAAGCTACGTTTTTACATCAAGTATAGACAAAAGACAGGCTTATAATATCTTATCATCTTCTTTAGAATTTCCTATAGGTTTTTATTTAAATATTTTTTTGTATGATTGGCTAAATGCAATCAATATATACACCTTCATTGAATGACACTCTGGATTGACACCCCATGAGAGAGCAACATTTCCATGAACTGACACCCCTCAGAGAGCACATGGACCCATCTGCCCAGAGCCAATCATAGAACAGGTAGCATGAACCTAGGATCTTGACCAATCAGAATCCCCTTTACATATACTGCTCTCTCTGAGATGCGCGAAATTCAAGTTGCTCAAGGAATCTCCCGTTTGGAAATGTTGGAAAACAAGCCGAATTACAAGCAAGAATTGTCAAGTTAGCAAGCAACGATGACCTTGTGAGTACCCACACGTGATGCTTAATAAGATGAAGGGCCAATGCCGACGGTTTTTAGTGGTTAAATATACCTCAGGAAACCCTAACATTTAACCAAAGTGCTGATCCTTAAAAGCAGCATTTTGACAACTTCGACAAATACAATAGGAGCTGCAGCTCCTAACTGCAGCTCCTAATTATAGGTGGCCTTAAAAAATATAGGAATTATAGGAAATATAGAAGGAGTGGGCACCCTGCTATTTTAATAAGACAATACAGGAAATATTCGACAGCGAAACCATCGTCAAATCACGGGATCGCTTCCATCATAAGCTGGAAACTTCCTGTCGCGCACAAAAACGTGTCTAAAAATTCATATATTTGAGGGAAAAAGATGCTTAAACTTTATATTGCAGACAAAAATGGGCATATACGCGCCAAATATCTTCAATAATATAGGAATTTATGGGAATTTTTCCAAAATATAGGAAATTATAGGAGGCCTTAAAAAATATAGGAATTATAGGAAATATAGGAGGAGTGGGCACCCTATCCTTGTGCACCTTCAAGAGCGATGTCAGGACCATGAATGTACGATAACAGCCTATCGCCGTTGTCAGACAACAGTCAAGTGATTTCTTGGGAGAGCACCTCCAAGCTAATGAGCGTGCCACATGTGCCCAATGCAAGGCTGAACTGAGGAGGCCATTCGGAGGAAGCGTAGACCTACAAACGAAGATCTTACGCACAAAAAAGGTTCAAGCAAAAGCCCCTGCACAGTGATCAAGTGTTCTTGGAGGCCCTAGCAGTAAATACCCTTGAGATATACGAGGATGACATTGATTCAAATTTTATTCAGAGGGAATTGGTGTCAATTTATTTTCAGGAACTCAGTTCACGTTTCGGGGCGCATAAAGTCTCAGAGGAGAACACCCAGACACAGGCAGCAGCTACGACAGCTACCCTTAGTTTAACTGAGCAACATAATCGGCTTGTGACTCATGGCCAATTAAAGGCGAAAGTCAGCTAGAATTCAAAATTGGAAAGCAATATTTCACCAAAGATTCATTGAAGTCGATAACAAGAGGTCATCAATTATCTGGGTAGATATTGTTTTGGGTAAACATCATGTTGACATTTCAATTGCAGATTGAAAATTACAATACGCAAAAACATGTAGTCCCCTTATGTCAATTTCATGAAGTAAGCAACATAGTCAGATTAGTGAATGATATCGAAATTCCTCCTCATCATGTGGTTAAAAATAGATGATCGAAATTGGTATGACTGATCCGTCGCTGACAATCTCCAATTCACCATCCCTTAAGGAAATCTTGCAAGTCATCAGCAGAGATGTGGCTGAGAAATGGCCCATTCTGCATTTAGCCAAAGATCAGTATGTCGTAGAATATCACAACATGAAGGTCAGTTCATCACAGACAAAACCATTGATATCACACTCCTGATATTACTATAAATTAATGTATTTGGGTATCACATGCTAATTACATTATCATTGTATTCATTATACAGGTCTTGAAATGTCTGCAGCTCAGGAAGGCTCAGGATGCAATCTATGGCACCACCTTTGTTGGAGGAACAGAAGTTTGCTGCACACAGCTCGATTCCTGCAATGAGGCTGCAGGGTGCTTTAAGACCTTGGTGGAAATCACTCCTTGTCCAGGCGTGTCTGGATCTTGATCCGACAAATGTGCAGGTGTCGTTGTTGCAGGTGGGAGTATGTGTTCCGAATGCAAAGAGTTTCGAAAACTCCAAAATAGGAAGGCCAAGAGATCACAAATTGCAAAAATACGGATGGTGAGCATGAGGAACCCTCTAACTTGCGTCACAAAAGGGAAGCTCTCTGAGGCACTCAAGGCACAGAGAAAGATCAGTAAAGCCATGAAGAGGCAAATTGCAATATTCAAGAACCGTATTGCCAATGAGTGATCCGGTCAGCGATGAAATCCACAGCAGCTGGAATGCCATCATGAGCACAGAGACCATGACCAGCCTATTGGTGAAAACATTCTGGGAGGAACAGAAGAAGAACTTTACTAGACCAGCACAAGGCAGGAGGTGGCATCCGGCAATGACTCGACTAGCTCTCCTGCTTCATTCTGAGTCTCCTGAGTTACTGTCAGACAGTGTTTGTTGGATAATTATAGTATTAATTGCTCAAGAATGATAACTTTCAAGTTTGGATTTTATATAGTATCCTCCCTTGCTCATTTCTTACTGGTGTACAATGAACGTACTGGTGAGCTGTGAGTTCCGGTTTTTGGGAGCTCAGGTGACAATCCAGCACTAGCATCCCATGTTTTGGTGTTAGTAGGTCCAACGTTTAAGTTCACTTTAGGATACTTTGGAACTAGGAATGTTGGAGGAGCAGATCTGTATCCACTGTTCTGGAAAGCTGTCTACATACTCGTGAGAGTTTGTGGATTGAAGGTGATAAGCTTGTTTTTGAACTGAACAGTCAGATAACTCTATTTTATTGTCTGCACATATTTTTTTTGAAATGATTTCTATTGTTTCTATTGCAGTCACAGAGTCAGTGATCATATAATTGGTATTCTTGTGATTATTATATTTTTAGGTCATTGCATCAAACAGTGATAAATCCGCTCTAACATGAAAATGGTGAACTTGCATGGAGAGTCTGGAAGTACGAAGAACTGGTTTGCAGCTGAGGAACGTCAACTGTTCTTCATATCTGATGTGCCACAACTGCTGAAGACCCTGAGGAACAACTTGCACTCCTCTTCTTCAAGGGCAACAGCCACCAAATACTTCTGGGTAGGAATGATTAATAATGCAGGAAGCATGTAACACTCACAAACCGTCAATGGCAATAGTTATTATCTTATCATGGTGGTTCTACATGTTGTAAAATATGTCTTAAAATATTTCAGAACAATGGCACTCATTTGCTGTGGGACCATGTTGAACGCATCTTCAAAGAAGATAGCAAAGTTGAACTGCGCAAGACCAAGCTTCAACCGGCCCACATTTATCTTACTCCGCATTCTAAATTGAATGTTTTGCTTGCCGCGTAGGCATGAATAAAATTTGTCAATTATTAAAAGAAACTAAAAGTTTCCAATCTGCAGGTAATCTTAACTGAAGAACTCTTTTCATGTGATGATTTCTTCGGTTGCAAAAGTGATGATGGCAAGTGGCGATGAATCCGTAAAGGGAACAGCCAAGTTTCTTGGCATCGTTGACAGACTATTTGACTGTCTGAATACCAGATCAGAAACTGAGGCACCTAGGAAAAAGAACAGGATCTGATGCCATATGAAAGCACAGAAGATCCCAGGCTGAAGGTAAAGAAAGTTGTTCTTAAAACGTAAAACTGACACACTTCATTTTTCATTGACATTTTAATTTGTCCTATGGAGATAATTCCTGAATAATGAAAGAATTCGTAAGACAACACTGAACATAGAGCTAATTTGATTATAAATAAATTGCAGTTCATTGAAGAAGAGGTGACTACATACCTTGATTAGTGGAAAGTTCTGTTGATGAGCGAGAAGAAGACAAATGTCAGAAATAAAGGATGTTTTTGACACCAGCCACATACAAAGGTGTCCTTATGACAGGTATTTAATTCCCCAAAAATTATTAACTGCATAAACCATGTGATATCATCAGTGGAACCTATTATTGATGAAATTACAACGAAAATTGGGTGTGAAATTTTGCTGTTGTTTCACTTTCATTGAGGTCCATGTGTGGTATCTTTTAGCACAAGGAGTAAAACAAGTGTACACTCGCCGCCTCACCCAGGATGCCCTTGAGGCTCATTTTGGAAGGCAACGGGGACTTGGAAGGAGATGTGACAACCCTACATTTTATGCTTTGAGGTAAGACAGAACTTCATCATTTATTAACTTATTTTACATGAATACCAAATATATTCAAGTATGTTGCGTATGAAAATAAAATGTGAAATAAATAATATTAATATCATCCACAGACACTCAGAAAATAAACTACATATCCAACGGAGCGCATCAAGCTTGCTCCGTCCAAAGGGTAATGTTCAGACAGACACACTTGCTGAGATCACCTCGTCCCCCATGAAGCGGAAGAGAAAGAACAGAGATTGTGTACCCATATTTCATGTTTTTCATAATTTGATACTGTGTTGTCGCAAATCAAACCAGCTTCTGATGCGATCAGAACCGTCCGCCTTCTCTACCTCCCTCAGTACAAGGAATGCGGGAGAAGGGCGCCACAACATCAACACAGCCAGAAAGACTCGAACTGGACACTGACGAGGTCATTGACCTGACTGCGGAAGAGGACGACGAAGAAGAAGAAAACGGCGAACCTCAGGGTGAGACACGCCTCCACGTGAGGGAGAACAGGAGGCAGTCGAGCTCGGGTCTCCTGTACCCGACCCCTGCGGGTGTGATGCTAGGACACCACACAGCCAGGGCCCTTATGCACGATCTCCCTGACATCATTCTGATGATGCAGGATGCGGAGGAGTTGGGGGCAATGGGTGGTCAACGATTGAGTGAGAGACAGGTTGAGGGCTGTAATCGATCTGGAATGGGGTAAAACCTAAACCTCAGGCACTTTTTCCTCCCCGAGGGTGAAACGGAGGAGGTTGCAACCAGAAGGAGAGTTAAGGTGAATGCAGTCGAAATATCCAACCTGTTGGACATGCGTGTGATAGAGGGTCAGTGGCCTGCTCTGGCTGAAGTTCGTGTGCCATGTTATGTGGAGCATTCGATATATTTTAAACCCTGAGATGTTGTGACTATTTTTTTCAGGTAAAGTGTGTTGTAATGAGAAGTACTGAGCCCATAAACACAGTGCTGCACTGCTTTTACAAGTTTGTTTCAGTTGTTGGAACTGAGTGAAAACATGCAAATCATAAGCCCTGTCTTTGAGAGCAACTTTATAATCGTTAATCTTGAGAAAACATTATGATCTCCTTAAAATAGGCTCTGAGAAGAAAACTTTGGTTAATTTTACTTCACTCACGAAAGTCGACTCGCACGTTTGCGTGTGGAACCGAGTTGGGGTAAAGTGAACCCTTGTTGATTATGATTATGTCAATGATTCGAATGGGATTATTCTATGTGTGTATAATATATAACTCTGTGCTATTCACCACCTAGCTCAGGGTCTGCTTATGGACTCTGTTTCCAGACCCTGTGCAGGGGGTCATACATAGAGCTTGGAATGGAATTGTCCCTGACGGAAATTTTAACTGTCATAACACATGGTGGGGTTGTGGATCTGTCAGCATGTGGATACGATGCTACAATGAAACTCACATTCCCATACGGTAGCCCTGCAGCCGTTGTGAACAAGGCAGGAATGCACATTCGAACACCGCCTGGATCTTGTATGGTTCTTTTCTTCCTCATAGAATTTGATGGCCTACTTGTCTATAACGATTCTCTGTGTATCCCACAGACTGGTTGTATTTTAAATTTGGTTTTCCGTCCTTTATTTTCGCAGACCTCCTTGACGGTCAGGGTGAACACGGACAAGCCAGTGCACAGAACAACATGGCCAACTCGTGGAACGTCCGGTCACACGATCGTGCAGGCAATGGAGGGGACACAAGCAAAGAGCAGTACGCCTGCTATGACCCTTCCATTTGGAGAATCAACCTCTCACTGGATCTCGTTCAGAGTTGACTACGACCCCTGCGACCCAAATTGACTCGACACCCCTCGAAAACGGTCAACACGTCGCAGGTCTGGTCTAACGAGGGTAAAAAGAAATAGTGATGTGACTATGACAGTATGACACCCCAACCATCACAGACCGAGTAAATGTCGAAGAAGAACCTACACCCAGTCGTAGCACCACGGGGTCAGCATTGAAGCTGCAGCAGACATCGTCACGTGGCTCCATGACAGGGATGGTGGTTTCAGTGGTAATCTCCTTGGCAGTGGCACTGAGTCTACTAACACTATTGCGTGCATTAAGGTATGCCTATGTAAAAAAGTTATAATTGAGAGAAGTTACCAACCCGTTTTCACTAGCTGTAACAGCGAAGTATTTAACAGTATAGTGGAGAAGAAAAGGCGATATAATTCGTTACACAGATTTTATAATACATTGGTAATCTACAGATAAAAAGTTAGCACCTCTGTTTCCCATACTATACGCAATTCCCAACTTATTTGAAAAACACTAGTTGTACAACTAACACTGCTCAACTACTCTTTCTTTTTCCAGCTACGTAGAAACAGCAGAGGGTGCAGACTCCGTAGAGCCTACAGAGGGCGCGCTGATGGGTTGGTGAGAACCCCAGACCTGCATTGCCACCTCGGGGACCTCGCAGGAGGAACGACCTGGCATGTCTTTCGGAAATGTCTGAGACTGCAGGACCTATCGACCTCGAACTAGAGCTGGGAGTGGTACCCAACCTCGACTTCATCGAGGACCTCCAGCACAGTCCCCCACTGCATCCCGATGTCAAGACAACCGACCTCGCTCGAGGCCTGTGACCAGGTCCAGGACTGGCCAGACCCAGTCACAGAACACTTCAGTTTAAAAACTACGTGTTTAGAATTTACACTAAACCGTAATATAGCTTAGTTATAGCATAGAGCTATAAGGGGAAGAGGGCACGGCCGGCTATATCAAAGGTTCACTCAGTGTCTCTCATGAGACTATAACGACATGTGAAAAATCACAACTACAAGTTAAGAAAACCCTCCTTAATGACATTTTAATCATCTAATCACGTTCCTAACGGTCTTTTGGGGGTAATTACTTTAAATAGCAAAAAAAGTTCTCTGTTTAGCATTGTAAGAATTGATCTATCTATCTATCTATCTATCTATCTATCTATCTATCTATCTATCTATCTATCTATCTATCTATCTATCGTTTTCTATCTACCTGTCTATTAACCCATCTGTCTGTCTATCTATGTCTGTCTAGCTGTCTATCTATCTATCTATCTATCTATCTATCTATCTATCTATCTTTTTATCTCCTTTCCATCTATCTTCTTTATATCTACATCTATCTGCACCGTAGCTAGAGCCTGGAGGTTTATTTAGGCCCACATTTCATCATTGAAGACAAAAACATCATATTTTGATTATAATGGTTACTTATCTGTAAATGTCACTTTAAACATGTTAAAACATAACTATGATTTGTAAAAATATCTGTATCAGCCAAAGACAATGTTAGTGACCAGAAATATCAGTTGGTTATTTTTTTTTACAAAGAATAATGAGCTTTTGTCTTGGTCTGAGTGGTGATATATTTGCTTAAAATTCACAATGTGCGCACCCTTGCGCACTTTTGTGATGTAGCCTATCATATCAACTAACATTTAAAGGTTAATGTCCCAAAATATCAAATTCGCCAAACATGTCCCTGTTGAGATATGACAGGTTTAATAAAGACTAATTTCATTAGTTTTTTCCTGACTTTTGACTTAAATAATTGAGAATCAGGGGTTATAATCGTCCTAATTTTTCGGGGAAAAAACTGACTTGTATGTCTCTAAAAGGCCGATTTTATAGGATCAACCAATCTTCAGCGTCCTTGGATCCCTTTGTTCTGATGCATGGACTTGACTGGGGGTTCCAGGCAGGCCCAGAAATGGGGTAAGGGTTTTGAATTGTGCGGGCGAGACGCTGATTGGATGAAAGGATACCGAGGGTAATAAATAGGCTATTAGCAAAGAGGGTAAAGCCACGAAATTCAAAGGATTTTTTAAATTTTCTTTAGAAGATTTTGGCACATTTCTGTGAAACACATAAAATTAAGCAAATGGATCATGACCAAATGGAGTGTTCTATCCTGTTAAGTTATAGATCCATGGTTATAGACATCATGACAAATTTGCCCGAGGCCAGTTACGCCGGACCTATGGATTTATCTGTAAAAAACTAGATGCAGCACAGGATAGGGGATCGTTCGATGCATGTAATGCTGTCCCAAAGGGACTTAATTGTCCCCCCTTATTAGTAAATTAACCTTCTACATCATCTAAAATTTAAGAAAGCAACTGGAATCCACATTGTTTAAGTCTATGCGCACTGGCCAGTGAAGGTATGCCCGTGCAGGAGTGTCCTCTAAAGTCAGCAGCATTGTTGAGAGAGGACGCCACCAGTCAGTGTAATTTGTCTGCTGTGGACCAATCAGAAGCAGCGAAAATGTTTGGTGCGGGACAGTACTGAAACTTCCGAGATCATGCATATCACTGGATGCGGGGCAAAAACGAAGTGAGTGACGAAGTTTAAAGGCGGATTTGACTCGGAAAATGAATTTTTAATGTGTAATAATAGATCCATCAACCTAAGTTATGTTGCAATAAACAAAATTAGACCTAGTTTGACGGAGTAAACAATGTGGGTTTGAAGAAAAGTGCAGTACAAAATATTATTCCACGACGCTTCAAGCTCAAAACAGTATCCCCCTCTTACACTAAAGTGTAAGGGGGGACAAAAAGGATTCGAACCCAGATACACTGGACCATGCAGCTACAAAGGCTCGACCGGGAGGCGACCCCCTCTGACCAGGCAAATGATAAACCCCTAGATTTGAGGATCAAGAGAAAACGGCTAATCCAGGTGAGATATTTTTACTATTGTTGATCAGTGCATAAAATTGTTGACAAAAATAACAAAGACAGGAGATCATAGCGCTTTTAATGATTACCTTGCAGACTCAGCTTGATTGTAGACGCTGCCAGTGCTGGTGATGGTGACAGGGCAAGGACCGAACTGGCACCCGGTGGGAGTAAAGACAGTGATGGTGAAACTCAGCACCCCCTGGTGGAAAGGGAGAAACCTTTCATATTGGAAAGAGACGATAGAGTCAGGAAATTCAAGAAATGCTTTGAGGAGAAAACGTTTAGAGTCACCTTCAAGGAGGATAGAGTTGGTGAGTTTCTCTTTTTTATTTGCTTCCACTATGCCACGCGAAAAAACCTGATTATTACTGTAGACCGTGTGCACATTCGCGTGTAAGTTCGTTTTAAAAATTTATCATGGAGAAACGACGTACACAAGCATTGCATAATTAGCATCCTGTCTGTGCACTGTCACCTGATCGAGGTGTAAATACATAACTATTTGCCCCCTGCGCAGTTTTTTAAGAAAAAAAGAAAACAAAGACTGTTCAACATAATTTTAATTTTTCCAATAACTTTATTGTTGGAAAGAAACTATTGGACATCAAAAATCACCTAGAGGATATGTCCCAAGCCGTTGTCGAAGAAGCAGCAGGTGAGAATTACTCCGGTACAGACAGGGGGCAGTTGACAATCGACCACTCGGACTTGCAGTCATCCATTTTCATCAACATGCAGAATCTCGAAAACCTCACTGGAGCAAAGATATAAGACCGGTTTGTGAGAGTTTTAAACAGTCATGAAAGCATGTCTACTGACCAATTCTTAGTTATAACTTTTGGAATTCTGAGAGGAAAGACTCGCAAAAGCCCAAGACAATGGAATATACGACTATGCCCCCAGAAGTGTCGCCATTGACCATTGGCCAACAGTTCTCAACGACAAATGAAAAAGTGCGCAGGGGTGAAAAAGGAACATCAAGCCGACCTGAGCGACACAAAAGAAACAGCGTCGTAGTCATGGCTGATACAACAACGGGCGAGGACTTGACCACTCGGGTACTGACAACTGCCATTGGTCGTACAACACGGTCGACCATATTTGTGCAACCAGTGTCATCACGCAGTTCCATGACTGGGATAGTCCTTGCTGTGGTAGTGTGCGCCATCATTCTAATTACTCTCGTCGCAGTCCTGGTCTGCATCAAGGTACTTCTATTCCAAAATTATAATTTTAAAAAAGTTATCATTTCACTTTCACGAAATGTAATGGTTGAGTGACTTGGCCTCTGTGTTTTGGAGAAACTGAAAGGTCTGCCCTACAATTACAACATGTTTATAATGGTGCTCTTACTTATTGAGAAGAGTTTGCACTCCTCATTCAACTGCTGTACAAGTTTTACTTTAAAAATGCATGTGTTACAATAAACCATGGGACTTTTTCACTTATCTAAATCATATTTTTTTCCAGCTACGCAGGAACAGACAGGCACACAGACTTGGTGGAACATTTAGGCAACAGAATGCCAGAGCTGGGGGTAATAGACGCAGCATGCAGCTGTGGCAGAATAGGGGGTATGACCTCGAGCCCCTATCTCAACTGAGCGAAATTGAAGGGGGCGCTGCTGATGAGGTGGAGACATCCAAGGAGGACGATTTTGTGGAGGACCTGCAGAGGCCAAAGAGAAGGCCTGCAAGACGGGGAACTAGTTCACCTCCTTCAGACCTCGCACAAGGTCCAGGACATCGGAGCCCCATGTGTGCCACACTGCAGTTTAACAAAATTGTGCGTCTATTAATTAAAAATGTAGTTTTTAGAAAGAAAAAAAATTTGTATAATTTTTTTCTTTTCTACCACTCGCAGTTGCTATTACTCTGTAGATATGACATTTTCTAAAGAAGTACTTTTACATTCATGATACAGCAGCTTACCACTGCGCAAAGTTTTTGCTGTGAGAGAGAGACAAACAACAGAATGTGCCATAGACACACTGTCATTCCCCAGCGAAAAGCAAATAATAATTTTTTATCAGTGCTCCTTTGGGATTGAGCCATTTGCACTGCATCACCCCTACAGTACTACTATTGCCTCATAATCTTAATAAAGAAAAGATCACCACCCCCACCATAGGGGACAAAATTGTCGCATTTCATAACAGAAATTCGCCTTTGAGCAATTTTTATAATGCAAAATTTTCAATTAATGGAAAAAAGTATGAGCACGTCAAACAATACTTCTGGGCCAAGAAAGCAAACTTTGCCAGAAATGTGGAGATCCGTGACGAGATCCTATGGGAACCATCTCCAGTGAAATGCAAGTCCCCTGGTCATAAATTGGAAAAGCAAAAGACTGGCATCATGTTCAGGAAAACATTATGCTGAAAGGATGCGCTGCCAAGTTTGAACAAAACGAAGGATTGATGAAATTCCTAAAAGATACCGGTTAAATGGATTTAATCGAAGCTCGCTAAGATGACAAATTCTGGGGAGCAAGCCTGGACGTCTCAAATGAAGAGAGAGCTACTTGCAGGAAATTTTCCAGGAAAAGATGTCCTCGGGAAGATACTCATGAAAATACGTGCCAAATAATATGATAGGTTAGATAACATTTCATCACTCTTTTTCTCAATAAGTTTACCTGTTTTTAAAGAGCACAATATTTTGGGTTTGGAAACTCATGAATGCATTTGACTTTTCAAGGAGAAAGACAGATACACCAGGCCGTCAAGGCTACGTTTCCTAAACTTTTCAAGAAGGCCAAAGACATGAAAGGAGAAAAAGTTCCCAAGCCTCGGAAACAAAAAGAGGGCAGCTAATGCTGGTTATGCTATCCGCGGTCATTCGGTTCCCAAGAAAAAAAGACCCTGAAGAAAAGTCTGTGGTGCAGTTGCTGTCACTGGAAGACCAATTGAGTTGAAACCTGCGCATGACCAGAGGATACATGAAAATGCAGTTTGGGTATAAGACCATGACTATGTCAAGACATGACGGAGTTGGAATACCAGAAGCAGAAGTGCGGCTCAATGGAAAAAGTTTTGAAGCAAACCTCTCAAAAGACCCTGACGCTTCATGCCCTGTCTGACAATGACTTTCCACTTCTCACTGGACTTCCTAACAAAGCAGTATTCCATGCATTTTGTGCACATCTAGAAAGACAGTGTTGCCGACAAGGTGATGGATGGATGATTTGGGGCTGCACTTCCTGTATCAATGCACTTGGTAGGCTAATAAGGACAGGGGAGGACAGGGCAACGAGGCGAAGGATGATTGAAACACTCAGCCGTCAAACATAGGCCCCGGTGACCCGGCAAGAGCTGGATTCGAATCCTGGACCCAGCGATTGGCAGCCCAGCACGCTACCACTAAACCAACCCTCCCCCAGTGCCGACAAGGTAAATTTAGTATAATTATGAATTTTGTGTAATTCATTTTCGACTATTAGGCATGCCGCCAGTACCCTAAAAGTTAATTTTTGTATTTTACAGATCATATTATGGTGAGATGGCAAACAGTGCAATGTGGAAAAGTCAGACAAGGGCCGTGAAAGAGCACTATCATTCCATGAAGAAGTGTATCTTGTCCTCTTGAAGTTAAAAACTGGTGTTTCCATTCAAGAACTTGACAAATTATTTCAAATCAGTGACACTTTGGTAAGCCAGATCAGTTATGTTAATATTCTGGAAGTAGAGTTGAAATACCATTAATTCCACTGAATATTTTAATATAGTAAATCACAAAAGTCAATCCGAACAAATTCGTGATTATTGTACAATATTTCGGCTTTATTCAGCCATCCTCAGGTATGAAATGACAATGTTATAGGAAATGGAGAGTTACATGAGAAACAACAAACAACATGAAAACTGTGGGAAACATAGACAATGAAAACTGTTACCTGAATAACTCTTTTGAGGCTTTAAGGCCATGATTGAGGGTGGGTGTTTGCCTTCTAATGGCCAGTGCTTCTTTAAAAAGCAATAGAGACCAATGTCTTGCAGTGCCAATTATTTTAGTGTTGGCAAAAATTACACTGTATAGACTAACAGGTTGTTCATTATAGAGATGATCAGGGAGGCTAAGAATGTCATGAACATGTTTAAAATTAGCACAACTTTGAACATGATTAAAGATTTCACTTGTAGCTTTGGTATGTTCTTTAATATGTGTACAAAGATTTCTGTCTGTTTTACCTATGTAACTGGCATTGCAACCTGGACATACAAATCTGTAGACAACAGAACTTTTGAATTCTTTTAGATCCTTAGTACTGGCAAATTTTGTGGTTTGCCAAAGAAATTGAAATTTGACAGGTTTTGTAATTAATGCACCAATACATTTGGAACATTTTCTGGCTAAAATTTCGCCTTGTTTGCCGATGTACGGCAGGGTCATAAATATTTTGGTGGTTGGAGGAGTTTGTTGTCATGGGCCATACACGGGAGTGAATAATTTTATTAGTTTATTAGAAGAGGAATTTGTGTATCCATTCCATGACATAAAACGTTTAACCTTTAGGAAATCTGATTTGAGGACAAATGTATTGGAGCAGATTTTGTGGGCCCTAGACACCAAAGCTCTTATCCAGGCAGCTCACTGCTGAAGAATTGTTGCAGTCCCTACCACCAGGGTTATCTGTCATGAATATTGGGGAGGACCTCAAGAAAATTGGTGTTAAGTTAATTATTCCCCCATTTAAGGGAAATGGCCGCAATCAGCTGAGTAGCCAAAAATTTGAAGCCTCAGGAAAAATTGCAGAATCTAGAATTCTAGTTGAGCTGATTCTACAAAGAATTTGTACTTTAAAATTTTGGATACACGAGCAAGGTCATCAATGTTGTACAGTTAAGAACAGATCTTGCACTGATATTTTGCCTGTCGCACCATCTGAAAAATTTGTGGATGTAGTCATGAGGGTCCCTAAAGACGTCCCGGATCAGGTTGTCGAGCAATTCACTGCAGACCAAGGGGTCACAAAAGCCCTTCGCCCGACTTTTTTCGACAGAGAAAAGTAGAAGTTACGCCAACCAACAATGGCAAGATATGGGGGAATGGTCCGCTTCCAAAATCTGTGTTGCTGGGTTCCTTGGCCAGAGAGAGGTACGCGTCTTTGTACCAAAACCCCTGTGCTGCTTCACATGCCAGAAGTTCGGCCACACCAAAGACAACTGTAAGAGGCCGCACAAATTTTCTTATTGTTCGAAGAACCACCCAACCAATGAATGTGCTGACAAAAAAAAGAACAACGAGGAAATTACGCTCTGCTGCCCTAACTGCCAAGAGAAACATTCGGCTGCAGCGATGCACTGCTCAGTCCGTAGAGAGAAGGCCCAAGAAACCAGGCAACGCTTCCTTGGTACACAACAGACCACAGATGCCCACCAACCAGACCCCCTCCATCCATCCATCATCAAGGCCATTCCCTCCTATTCAAGCAAGCCAGCATCCTACTCCATCTGACACAACAACATTGCTCACCGACTTCATCCTAGCCACCAGTGATCTAGTCATGTCAGTCATCCCTCAATCGATGTCTTCCCACAACACAGTTCAAGAACAAGTCCAAACAATCAAGACCAAATTCACAGAACGCCTTCAGGTTTCAACTGTACCACCAATGCTCTACGCAATGGCTCTCCAAGAATCTCGCTCATCTCGCACTAAAGCTTCACAGATGCCAAAACCTAAGCCCCCCTCCCAGTCTTCAACCACTTCTCAAACGTCGACTGCTTCTACAGCTCCTAACAAGAGGTCCCTCGAAATGGACAGTGACTCTCTGCAACAAGAAATGCAGAACACAAATGCTCAAGATTGCAATAAGATAGCATTGCCAACTGGATCGGACGGACTTCCCAACATTCAACACTCCCCATGACCCCTCCTGTCAATCAACTTCGCCTCCAAGCGACCCTCAACAACACTATCAATAGACTTCAAACCAGATTACACACAGACAGTACTCAACGTCATTCACAGCACTCCCATTCAACCAGCCTTCCAGATAGCAATAGTATTACTTTCCTCCAATGGAACGTCCAAGGACTCAAATCTTTTCACAACAGGAATATGCAGTTGCAAAGATAAAAACTCTAAACCCAGATTTGGTACTCATCCAGGAAACCAACTTGCCACCAAGGCACCAACTGAAAACCTGAACATCCCTGGATACATTTGTTACTCCAAACCTGGCATTCGAGGACTTGCTATTGGAATTCGTTTTACTATCCCTCATCGTCACATAAGGCCCCCTTGGCTTGGACAAAATGTAGAAACACAGGCTATCCAAATTTCTACTCCAGGGCCCATCCCTTCCTCCACGGAGCCCAGGAAGCCCAATTAACTACTACTAAGTACTACTATTAAGTAGAAACATCAGCTGCACTTATCATATCTATCTATCTATCTATCTGACATGATGGAGCACTGGGATTTCTTTTTTGCAGTAGTAAGAGTAATAAATTGTAGGATTATGGTATTATGTGCAACTGACAGGATAGTAAAAGGTTCGTTGTATAGATATAGATGTGTACTGTATGGAATGAAGTGATATTTCAAGGAAATGCAGGTGCATAAAGTGAGGAAAATCGTGAAAATCGCCAATGTGAGTTTGGCGTGATTGTTTACATGTAGCTGTGGATGAACTTCAATAAAGCTGCATTTGACTTGGAAAATGAATTGTCCAAGTGTAATAATAGATGCATTAACATACGTTATGTTGCAATGAACAAAATTAGACCAATTTTGATAGAGTAACACCGGTGATTTTCAAGAAAAGTGCAATACAAAATACTATTCCATGGCACTTCAGACTAAAAACATATATATATTAGGGTGGCCTAAAAATGTACAGGAAAATATTTTTTTCTGAAATTCACATTGCACACCCCCTCATTTTAGGAGAAATGGTGAAAAAAGCACCTTGTTAAAATTTCATGAAAATCAGTCAAGTCAAAGTGGTCTCTCAAGGCCCCTCAATTCTCACAAAAAAGAAACATTTCAACCATTTTCGCCAATACGCGGTTTGCCACAACTTTGTCAATTTTTAATGACCAACATTCTAATTGCCATGGTTGGAAAGGTCTCAAAATTAGCTTCAATTTGCATACCAACATTAATGGTCTAGGACGATAGCTTGACTCCCATTGACTCTTAAGCTAGCAGTGCTTATGTGCGTAAGTGTTTACTGAATGACTAAACCTGTTCAAGAAAAGATTTCCATTAAATTTCACTGTCAAGTAACATGTTCTTATTCTCCCAAAGGCAGGATGACCTGATAAAACATAAAACTTTTTTTTTACCATGGAGAAACCCGCTTTATGAGCTGTAAAGTTTTAATGTTAGATTTTGTCTAAAGTGCTGAAAACATCGGAGAGGGGCTGTTGCATTTCATAGTTTAACTTCATAAGAGTTAAATATAGGACAACATAATTTATATCATGTGAAACATAAGAATATTGTCTTTCAATTGGTACCCTTCATGATGTCCTGTAAAAATTTGGATGAAGATATGAATTTGAAATACTGCAATTCCCCCCTGCTATTTTATGAGTTTGCAACAAACGTCAACATAAAATTTTATCACTCATAAATCGGGCATTCCCATGGTCAAAAATCTTTTTTTTTTAATATTTGGTCATTCTGGAACTGGGAAAAGAAGAATCACAGCAATTTACAGCGAAAAAAAATAAAAGCCTGGCTTTTATCAGGATCGGTCGTTCAGCAACAATTTCATTCATGAAAAGTGTAAACTGAAGAGACCATGGGAGTTGAGATATTATCTTAGACCAATAATGTTGGTATGCAAATTGAAGCTCTTTTTGAGACCTATCCAACCATGGCAATGAAAATGTAGTACTGTACAAATTGACTAAGTTATGAGGAACCGCGTATTGGCGAAAATGGTTGAAATTTTCGTTTTTGCTAATAATGGAGGGGCCTTGAGAGACCACTAAGACTTGACCGATTTTCTTGAAATTTTTACAGGGTGCTTTTTTCACAATTTCTCCTAAAATGAGGGGGTGTGCGAATAGAAAATCTAAAATTTTGTTTTTTGGGCCACCCTAATATATATATATATATAAAGTTTTATTTGACAATCTGCATATCAAAAAGATACATGTGCCATAAAAAATGAAAAACAAAGAAATCGACAGCTGCTATACATCTACAGAAAATTAATATTATATTAAGTCCAGTCTTAGTTATTTCACGTCGGTCCCAGTTCATAAAGTAAAGTTCAAAAATTCAAGAGTCCAATTACAGTGTACACTTCAGAGGTGTGACGCACAGTCACAAGAAAATGTCACAAGTCAGTTTGTTTTCATGTAATGGCCATCGAGCAGGTGAAGACGAACAGTGGCAACGGCTATTAGTCCAAGCAATGAAAGTCCGGGCTACGAAGGCCATTGAGGCAGTCAGTTGGAACCCAAATATGGAGCATATGAGCTTAGTGGCTCGACTGATAGAGAGGCTTAAAACCAAATACTACTATTGAGATTTGTCCTGATTAGTACCCCATTATACTAGTATAAGGGGTGACAATATTTTGATGTGGCAGAAATCTTAGGATGTGGTATATGTACATCCATGAGTCATTACGGACCACGAATTTATCAAAATACTGGCAAGATACACACTACCCCTCTCAAACTTAGTTTGCTGAGGGGTAAACAGTCATATCTATAAGGACCATGTCAATCAGACGCTTAAAAAATCAATAAGCTGTTCACTCCTTGATAACATCATAGGAGATCCAGCTTTACGCAAACCACAAATCAATCACAACCTTCTTGAAGAAAATGGAACAAAAATATATAACCATTGTATTATATAATCAGTACTACAAAAACATACTGTATCTTATTTTGACAACATAAAGTAAAACATGATTATGAATCAGAACAGCTGGGATTAACAAACTATATCACAGCCAAAAATGTAAAAACTCTTGAATATAAAAATAATACTAAATATATCGAAACACAATTAGTTCAGGTGCCAATTGCAATATATATATATATATATATATAAATGTGTATAAATTTAAGTAGGACTCAGCCAATAGGCAAAGCATACAAAAAGAAATTCTACTTTTCGATGTACAATCCAAAGATATTTCAATAAAATATTTAGCAGAAGCAATTGAGAAACTGCCTTTGATTGTGTTTCGACTTACTTAAAACTATAAACTCTAATGCTGATGTAATGCAAACTAAGTTGTGTCCTTCAGCAAGCACTACTTCATAAACTAGTAAAGCTACATTAATGCTACAACAGTAACACGCCCGTTTCAGTGTCTTTTGCATAGAATCTTTTGCCCATCAAGAAGTTAAGGGCATTGCGTATCTTTTGGCAGGTTGTGAGTTCCGATTTCCTTTTGATCGACAACTGGAAATACTGTGTGGTGCCGACAGCAATAAATTTCAGCTGAAAACGAATCAGTAGAATTCCCCAGAGGAGCGAGGCAGCGTTTGCCACCATGAGACTGCAAATCCAGGGGTTCTCTTCGAAGATCTGCACCACGTAATCGGTAGGTGCATTCACGGCAGCAGGATACAATTTCCCCAGATAGATAACCGCCTGGTATTCGAACAGACTGATGGCCAGCATCACAGTCATTATAAACCTGAGGAAATAACGATGGTTGTTTTGCGCTATGCATTTGTACAAGAACAAGCAGTGGTGGTCCATACCAATGTGGCATCGCATGCAAAGTTTGCAGTGTTTGGTGAACGACTCCTGAACAAACTGAAAATTTCAAACGCCTACCATTATTTATCATCCTTTTTTTTCATTTTACGGGGTTACTTTTTGAGAAAATATTCACCTGTTTGGTTATTGTCCACCTTTCCATTTTACCAAAGATCCAACAGGAATGGCAGATGATTATGGTGACAAAATACAGCACCAAAAATAACACCAGTATTTCAGTTACAAATTATTCTGTAAGGCTATTATGTTTTCATCCAAGTCATAACGTTAACAAACCCATCAAAATTTCAGATAGGTACCACGCCATTCATCTTTATTCATTTACCAAAATAATGCTTATAAAATACTTCTATATTAGTAAATACAAAGCAAACTGCCTTAAACTTAGGTTAGTACATAAAAGAAAGTCCCTACCTCGCAGGCTGTGCAATAAGCATTGAGAGGATGAATTTTTTTTGCAATATCTGCTATAGTGATTTCTTCTCCATTGTCTTTAAGCTTTCCACAACGCTGAACTCCTGGAAAGGAAAGAAAGATCTTTTTTTATTGATGGGATTGTGCGAATTTAAGCTATTCAATTATCGGTCAGATAGATTCTTAACTTGTATGGGAAAGGGGAAAAATTTTTGATTTTTAAGGTGGCTCGCTACTCGTGGCCCAGCAATGGCGACGTTACCATAGCAACAGCAGCCTGCTGAGCTCTGTGGGCAGCATTTTTGTCTTTTCATAATTCCGTGCGACGGCCACTTCATTTGCCATTTGCGCCACTTCTATTAGGGTTAGAGACTTCTGGTTTAAAGCATTACATGCGCTGTGAAGAGGACTGCAATCCCACCGAGTTTCAGCTTTAAAGTCCCAATAGAATATTTTTACAGGCAATTTTCGGCAAGCAGGTCTAATTTCTCAAAAATGACTTTGAAATACAAATAAATTTTTATATCAAAATCCATCGCGGTAGCAAACCTTCTCTTATGCATTTTATTGTTCCTCACAATATTTAGAAATAAATGACAAAGAAATGAGAAATCCTATCTAGCCAATTTTTTTTAGCGCCATGATTTATGAAAAAAGTTAAAATTGTCAAAATCAATATTTTTATTCCGAACCCCTTGGAGCGCCCTTTAAACTAAATATATCTCTTTGAAATTGTTATCAGCTTTTCCCTGAAAGTGTCTTCTTTAATTTCATGCTTCATTGCATAATATGGGATGCATGACCACTGAATGGCAGGGCAAACTTCACAGTAAAAAAGTTAAGAAAAAAATTGAGTTTTTCAGGATTGCGTAGACTGACTTTCTTGTACATAACCTCAAATATTTTGAAAAAAAGGCTGGTGGCGACCACTTTTTTTTACATATCCTTGCTATAAACTATATTTTGGATCATTCTAAACTATTTTTAAGAAATCCTATCTTGGAAAGTTCACGAGTTTCGAGCCACCTTAAATAAATGTATAAAATTTAACTGACCTGGATCAAGCCAAAGAAGATGGATGTACATGGAGCACTTGAGAATGATGAGAACCATGCTACAGTAGGCAAGAAGAGGCTGGACAACTAAGGTGATTGGTAATACCAAGTGAATGTAGCATACAGTAGTTATTAGCAAACCTGGAAAAAAGGCAGACATTGGTACATGTTTTCAAGCCAGTGCTTATATATAATATATAAAGTCCTATCCACAAGTTTAGCTTGTATTAATTCAATTAATTTGTAGTAATCATTCAAATTACGCGACAAAATAAAATAATATTTCGACTCACCAGCAGCAAACATTCCGGCATAACTAGGATTTGGCCATCTGAAAACCATAAAGAAAATCCCAACAATTTATCAAAACACTGAACATTCTATGAAGCAACCTAAATGTGTTCATTCTTAAGAGTGATGGTAATCTGACAAGGACAGCATTTCTCCTATGTGCATATAAATATGTGCATATAAATGTGTTATGTTTATTTACACCATTGCATATATATGCTACCAGAGAACAGAGGTATATATAAGCAGACTATCACAAATGTGTTCAGAAAGCCATTTAGGCCTACCAACCTGCAATTATGTTTAAGCCTGTGTTTCTGCTGGGCGCAAAGAAAGAGAATGAGACCCATGCCAACCGCCATGAGTTGCCCATTGGTGTGTACACTTATCTGGAGTGTAGTAAGATACAAGACCACTGGCATCATGTAGTGCCAATGCCACAGCCATACAGGTCCTTTGATTTCTTGGTTAGGTGGACGGGAACTGTATTGACTCAGCATCTTATAGACAGATTCATGCCTAAAACAGAGAAAAGAATTCATGCCTCCTATTAAAATCTGCAGCCAATATCAATCCAAGTTCAAACTGCCTTCAATTAAAATTCCAATTTTTTAAAATTTTGCTTTCCGACATAAAATGTGATAAATTCAATCCTGTAATAAATTACAGTAAAGGACTATAAGTGCTTACTCAATACCACAATCTTATCCATCGTCCAGTTCATATATATATATATTCAAGCCTTCACTTTGCACAGATCCCTATAATAAGATACCTTAAATTGGTTCCTTTTTTGGCTAAGTCAGCTGCAGAGTATCCTTCTCGTGTTAACATCCCCACAAGTTTTGTTCCTCCTTTCTCCATTAGAAGCCAGCATGTTCCTAGGAGACCAGACTGAGCAGCACAGTGCAAGGCTGTGTACCCACCTTCATTAGTTGCATAGATGTTGCTCCTCTGACAAAACCAAAATTACACAATAATTACCCTGTTGTTTGCATTGGGGCGTGCTTTCAATGCAGAAAATATGGGCGGTATACATCTCAGCAATGATAGTGTTCATGGTAGAATATCTTCCATTTGCACTCTTCTACAAAGAGCTTTTCTGATTTGAAACTGAATTCAGAAAAATTATTGTGTTCTGAATTTTCAAAACATATAGATCTACTCACTTGCTTTCTCAAGAGATAAGCAGTGGCATCAGCGTGGCCTTGGGTAGAGGTCACATGGAGCATTGCATTCCCTTTGTTGTCATTCGCATTTAATGACAGTCCATGTGCCGTGTGCAGATAATGAATCATAACCCTACAAAAAAGAAACAAACAGGCTGTCCTGAATTTATTTTTTTTTAGGCAATTTTTTTAATTTTTTTGAGAAACTGGAGATTGCCTGACTAAAGACATTAGTACATACTGGCAAGCTGTTTAAGGCTGTAGTCAAACTAGAAATTGAATCAGCTTCTTGATTCTCCCAATTACACCCAAGCTCAGCTTTAAACCTTGTTAATATTTTCAAGAAAAACTTACACGCTCCCTCCTAAAGCTGCATACTGTAGAGCGCCTCTTCCAACCTTGTCTGTAGAATTCAAATCAGCGCCATTTTGAAGTAAATAATGAACAACGCCAGGGAAGCCCAACCGACAGGCAAGTAGCAATGGGGTCTCATTGAAGTTGTTTGTGCAATTAGGGTCCGCCCCATGTCTCAGAAGAAACTCAGTAGCTAACTGATTTCCAAGCAGTACTGTTTTGTGTAAGGGTTTGAGTCCATTGAAACCTGCAATGCACAAAGGGAAAAGACCTCAAGAAGAGTGCAAATATGGTTCCCTTAATGAAATGCATGATTAACATTGATTGACAATCCTTTTCGTGATCTCCAAGGAAACAAGGAAAATACTTGAATTAAAGATTAAGGAATACTGATGGTTGGTTATCAATTTACATGCCACTCAAGAAACTGGCAGACAGTCACTCTCTCTTTCTCTTTGAAAAAAAAAATCCTACATTCCGATAATCAAATATACTTCACACATACCTTCTTCATGCACTGACTGAGGGTTTGCCTGCACAAATGAACTAATGAAGTCAATGGGTGCATTAGACTGAATGGCGTCAATCAACGTCTTTGGTCTCTGCACTATCAAAGGTGGTCCTGATGGATATGGACTTCTTGGATAATTTCCACCCTGGAAAAAAACGTTATGAATACCTTGTCTGCAGGCTATGAAATGTCTCCCAAATGCATTGAATATAATAAGAATCTGAGGATTGAAACACTGGGTTCAGCAAGCTTTGCATGATTATTATTATTAGTAAGAACTTCAAAGATGGGATATGTTTATTGCTCAATGACCTGCTTACTAAACTCAATTTTACATGAACCTTTTTTAAAATTTAACTTTGTACACACAAATCATAAGCAAATATTTGCAAAGTACTCAATGAACTTCCCATTTTGCTCGTATTGTACTGATTGAAATAGGAAAGCCTTGTCAGGTTTGCAGATATACCATAAATTTTGTGAACAGATATACCACTTACATTCAGTGGAGGCACAAGGGGGGGGGGGCTGAGTCCAAAGGCGTCACAAGGGGGGGGGGGCTGAGTCACAGTGAACAAATCAAGAAATGCAGCCATTTTGTAGATTCCTCAGGGGTCATTGATCCATACCCTCAAACAAATCTTTACACATGTACCGAATTTCAAACCTCTAGTTGATATACTAAGCTCACAGTGGGCAACTGAAGAATGATGGCCATTTTTGGCAGCCATTTTGGCAGCCATCTTGTATTTCCCAAAATATTGATTCACATCAAACAAATTTCTACACCAAATTTCAATACTCTTGAGTGAAAAACTTAACTCACAGTGTTAAAACAAGAATAACAGCCATTTTGTGGCGGCCATTTTGGCAGCAATCTTGAATTTCTGAAAATTTTCCAGATTCAAATCATCAAACGAATCCTATACTAAATATCATAACTCTGAGTGAAATACTAAGCTCACAATAGACACTTTAAAATGTGACAATTTGCTGCCAAAAGAGTCTGAAAGAGGAAAAAGACATCTTTTGGAATTTGACTAAATTCTGAATAACACCAGCACATACGGCACCAAATTACAAAATGCATTTTAGAAACCAAGTATACTAAGGTCCCCAGTTGGTTTTTAAGCCTCTAAAACCTCCCAATTTATCTCCACAAAACTTCAAAGAAAAGCACTTTGGCCCATTCTCTCTCCATTACACTTGGGCAACCCAGTGTAAAAAACCGATTGTTGTCAGAGCTGTACATTTTTCTAACAATGGCATAAAACCATGGAATGAATTGCCTTCTAGCTTGTTCAGATGATCAAAATAGTTTTAAAGGAAAAAAGTTAAAACACTTAAAAGAAATTTTAAAAAATCTGTTCAATATTTTTATGGTGATAAACATGTGTAGAGGTATGCACTTTTGCAAAAAGACACAGTAGCTTGAACAGTCTTATAGAAATACTAGATTTACCTATGATTTGGGGCAGGACTATAATGGGGAATAATTTAACCCCCCCCCCCCACCTGCATGGGCATCTGGCCCCGTGTTGCATGCTGACCATGTGAAATAGCATTTGAGTAATAATTGTAATATAAGTAAAGATTGGTGGTAGAGGAATGGAAGTTACAAATGCACTGCCATATGTATTGGTGTAAGGTACAGTGAAATGTACTTGCAAATGAGCTTGTAATTGAGGGCATGGCTCGTAAGGAAAGGAAAAGATCTGTTGAAAGGAAATGTGGATTGATGGAAATGTATAGAATTTGGCAAATAGGTAAAAGTGTATGGGCATTGAGACATTGACAGATGGAATGGGCTTGAGAAGAGCTTTAAAATGAGGGTAAGATGAGGAAGATACGATGAGTGGAAGTGGTTGAGCCAGGTAGAAGTGAAGAGCAGTAGGTGAGAGTGAAGTGTGAGGATCTTTTTGGCGGGAAGGCAGATGGTGGCGCCAGTCCTAAACGTTAGCAATAACGGAACTACAATGGAGATGCATGCGCCCCTGGTGGGGAAAAACAGTAGAGGCAGAAAACGTAAATAAGGGAGCTGTTTCACTGTTATTTGCTGTTATCAGAAGGACCGGATAGATCAATAAGGATAGGTGGACAGTTTAGGTGAGTGGCATTGCTCGGGGAGGAGTTTTTAGCTGTTGCAGGTGTGAGCATGTCACCCATGATTTTTGCATCTTATACCTGGCAGGGATATGAACAGTGCTCCACCTTATGCAGGCATCAATGCTGAGCACTGAAGCAGAAAGATCTGGTTGAGTGCACATAAGTCATTCACACAAGAGGGTAGTGGAGTCACTGGTCTGGCCACTAATGGCGACATCTGGTGGATAATGTGAACCAGTCAAGCGTGAAAACTCTCAGCTTGCAGGAAGAAATACTACAACAACCAGATGGATAGGCGGACAACCAGACATGGGGCGGCTTGGCGAGATTGAGAAAAGGTGTGATAAGCGATACTGCAATTTTGGCAATTGGAATACAGTACAGGAGCTGGTGCCAATCGATGCACACAATACGCAATAGAGTTTGAGGTTGGATTCATAAAATTGTAGTGGTGCTGGAGGATAGATAGATAGATAGATAGATAAGGTAAGTGCAGCCCTCTAAGCCCAGTTCTGGGCGCTCACGAGGGTTGATTGATGAGATGAGAGAGAGAGCAGGAGTCCTCAGCATGTTACACATTTACCCCATGTGAGGGATCTTTTACTTGCCCAGCACAGACACTGATACAAGGGGCCGCCAATTTAACGTCTCATCCGAACGACATCCAGCTGGGATTTTGCTCATAAAGGTACACTGAAAATTTCGGGTTCCCTTACCAGGAGTCGAACCCATGCAGGCAAAGACCTTCAGCGGAGCAGGCGGGGACCTTAACCACTACACCACCCAGCTGCCAGAGGAGGTTATTGCTGTCGCGGAATCAGGGGCGTCAGTTTCATTTTAAAGTGGTGGGGCAACTTGGGTCAAATCCTTCACAGAACCTACCGTGAACGCTTAAAATGTTTCCACAAGCAAATCCACCAATCACACCTACACTGACACCACAACGCTGAAAGCCAAGTATAGCAAACACTACTGCCACTAGCACAATCATGTATTGACCTGTTGACTATTGATACAATGACAGGATGTGTGGTCAACCAGGCGACAGACGACCAGGCGACAGACGACCAGGCGACAGACGACCAGGCGACGGACGACCAGGCGACGGACGACCAGGCGACAGACGACCAGGCGACAGACGACCAGGCGACAGACGACCAGGCGACAGACAACCAGGCGACAGACAACCAGGCGACAGACAACCAGGCGACAGACAACCAGGCGACAGACAACCAGGCGACACCATGCCACTACCAACTAGGCTACACAAAATTTTCGAATCACTTATCACTTCCATCCAGGCGACATACACTTCCATCCAGGCGACAAGTTTCTTCTATCCAGTTGGTAGTGATGTCGCCTGGTTGTCTGTCGCCTGGTTGACTGGCAATCAATGACAGCTAGACATATTGTGCACTACTTAGCTGGTATATGGATGGCAACCATTGTGTGCACAAGGCAGGGTACAAACAAATGTCCAGGAGCTGAGTATGTAGGGGGACCAGTCAACTCGCCAGGGGAGAACTCGCCAGGCCCACTACCCGCCAGTTGACTTCCCGCCAGTCCCCCAACTCGCCAGATTACCTATTAGGCCTATACCCGGTGTTGGTAGTTTATTGTTTATTTAATAAAGCTTAATAAAACGTTTTTATGTTATGTTCTTGTGTTATTCTTGTTAGAAACGTATCAACTACTGAACATTGACATTTAATCATTTAATTAAAGAATAAACTTCACTTGATTTCGATATCAATTCTGAGAACTGAGAAATTAGAATAAATTATAGATCAACTTTTATTAATAGGTCTATTCTTCTTTATGTGCAGAACTAACGCCTGTTAGGTGCATGTGAACAAGAACTAAAAAAAGTACAAACGAAATAATGATCTTAAATTGACAGAACAGTAATTGAGCTGCAATCAGATTATTTCTATCTGTCTATCTATCTGTCTATCTATCTATCTATCTGTCTATCTGTCTATCTATCTATCTATCTATCTCGATTTATAGGTCTAGCTGTCTATTCTTCTAAGGTCTCTCTAACTATTTATCTATTGTTTATAAAATGTTTAATTAAAGTAATAAGTTTTAAATTTTTTAATTTAGTTCATGAGTCAAGCAACTTTTCCATTTTTTAAAAGAGTGTAACACAGTATTAATTCTATAGTCCATTGTTCTGAAAAGGTGTTAACTTGAATTGGATTGCACTGTTGTTTTAATTGAGCAATAATTGCATAATTACAGAAAACGTGTCAGCGTTTAATTGTGTGTATAGCAATTTAGCAATTAACAAAAGAAAATGTCAAAATGAACATACCTGTTACATAATTTATAACAGAGTTAATTTAATTTAAGTCTTAATATTTGCGTTCATAGAAAGTGATAGCATATCTCATTAAAGAAATTGATTCAGGCTAAAAAGTTTCTGCAATTGTTGAAGATTATTAAAGAAAATCGATTTTTCAAACCACGCAGGTGGTCTGAATGATTATGTAATGATTTTGTTGAAACATGAACTAAAACGTTAAGAAATATTCAATATAATTAAATCAACATTTAACTTCACTCAAACTTTCAAAGTCTGTTATTTTTGTTGTAGGTCCACAAAACATTTATAAGTAATTAGTGTTTTTGTGTACTGTTGACATTTTATTGTATTGTTGTAGATCTTTCTTTTTTTTTCATGATTTATTTTTCTAAGATAAGACCATCTCTGTATTCTAAAATTGCACTTCAGGCCCATTTCAAAGTTTAAAAAAAAGGAAGAAGAATGCTTAGGAAGCTGTTTGTCAAATTAATACCCATGCAGTTCCCGGGAATTTTCATCAGTCTGCTTATTAATTTGACTATCACCAGTCAATCAGTTGCATGAATGATGGTTGCCACTGTTTGGTGTCAATGATTGCAACGTTGAATTAATTCAGTTAGAATGAATTAAGTTGGATCAAATTAAGTACATTTAGGCCATTCATAAGCAAAGCTTTTAATTTAAGTTAGCAGAATTACTTGAACATGCCTGCAGCAATGTGCAGCATTATATTCTCATCTTTTCTTTCTTAGACATTAGAACAAAATAAATTAAACTCATATTAGCGTACAAAACTACTATTTTCATACTATTTGATTATGATTGCAGTAATATATTAGCCAGTAAAGCCTATATTTAAGCTTATTAAAGCTTATATATAAATATATACTGGCGAGTTTGTGCCCTGGCGACTTTTCATCTGGCGAGTTTTGGCCCTGGCGACTTTTCATCTGGCGAGTTTTCGTCTGGCGGGTTGACCTATGACCGTATGTAGGACTTTCATGCATCCAGAGCTTAAGTCCTAAAGTAGGTCAAGCAGTGCCAATCCTGCCATTGCCATGGACTGAATGTGAATGCAATTCCTAATGGACCATGTGGACATGGTTGCTTCAATCATATCCACATCACCAGAGCAAGCAGTGTGGTTAAATCATACCAGGCAGTAGCAACCTGCACTGTCATTAGAATATGAGTTGCCATTTACCGTGTAAACCATTCTTCAATCTGTACGCAGCCGAAGCCACTGAACTGCTGAACCACTGGCGGATTACCGCTTCAGTAAGTAGGTCACCTTATGACCCAGTTTGCCAAATGACAAATCCTGAGAAAAAAAAATTATGTTTCTCTTAAATCACACATGTATGAAGTGGGTCGAAATCAGTAGGCCGGATAAAAAATTCAAGACGCAATTAGATATAAAAGAATACTTATGTATCTGGCATTGTTTCGCGAGGCATTGGTGTTTACAACAATGATTATAGAATTAATATAGTCCCTAATTCGGCACCCTATATTATTCATGCTAAACGACAAAGAGTTTAAGTACCGTATGCGATTGATATAATGTACCAATTAGAGTCGATTAAACAGTATTATGTTTATTATATCGCCCAAAATGTTTTATAAATATTGTGCGTAGTGATATTTTCTCTCGAACTATTTTCTTTTAGGCCGCTCCAGAAAAAATAAAGGCGAGTAAGAAAAGGAGTAGCTTTTCGCTGTGGCTCTGATTGGAAAGCAGAATTAGCCGCGATCAAGGGTCAGTTATGCCCGTGAGGGTGGAACTAGATCCACCTCCACCTGCCAATTCCAAGCAACCGGGGGTAACAACTTCATTGCTCTATAGTGGCTCCAAATTTCAGGGGCACCAAAAATCAAAAGGCAATTGTTATGACGTCGAAGTTATACTTCAAGTAAGTAAACAATGGGCTGTCCAAACTGTTGTTGTTGGTCTTTTCGTTCAGATACAATCGGTAAAGCCTTCAGGCTTTAGTTAATGGGTTTGTCTTGTGCATTGCCAATTCAGGCAATGAATGTAATGCAATGCTGAATTAGAAAAAAAAAACAACATAAGGGCAATTCAGTTGACACTGTCATTTCTTTCATAATCAGCTGATGTGTATTGAGTGAATTTGAAAACCTTAAAATGTGTAACATGGCACTTATTACTATTAGCTCTTATTGGTAGTTTCACAGTGATACTCAATCAGTGATATTGACTCAACTAAGTCTCAAGATTAATTAGTTGACCAAACATCCGTAATAAGTTAGAAAACAATAACTTATTGTTTGGGACATTTGGAGCCAGTTAGGCCTAGTCCAAATAATCAACAGATTTTAATCAAGGCCAAAATCACCAAACACTGATGTGCATGATCAAGGACATAAAAATTGGCAAAAACACATGTTTTCTGCTCAAGCAAGTGTCATTGATCATGTTGATGTTAAGTTTCTGTGAACCTTGTGATAAATTATGCGAGCTAATATCTCACCCAGATCAGTGTGACTGAACACGGAAAACAGAACCTATGCTCTTCAACGAAGTTAGATCGTCCAAACTGCCATGAAGTTCTCAATGCTAAAAAAGAAACGGAGGAATCTTACGAAGAACAAGAACATGGAGCTGACTTGGTGATGTGTGTTCTAATTAGCCTACCAGGTGCATTAATACAGGACGTAAAGCCCCAAAACATCATTCTGAGTCAGTGACGCAGGTGCTATCATATTACAGTGGCGTATTTTGGCCCAAAATTAACATGGAAGAGATAGGAAACATCAAGGAGTGCCACACATTCAACCCATGAAATGCCTCCCCCTCAGGCCATTTCTAAGTATGCCCCTTGCTATCAACTTACAACAGACCTACAAGATCCTCGTGCAGTGGAATGCCATGCAAGAGACAGCTAGCAACATTGAGATTTCTTGGTGACAAACTTTATGATTAAGTTTTCTGTCAAGAGTTCTCATGCTAATGGTCATTTTAAAGAGCCTACCAATCTTGATATAATCAGTGATTCTGGAGCAGTAGTTATTATGTGTTTTAAGCTATTGGTTGAGGTGACAAACACTGCCAAAAAATTGCACCTTGAGTTTCTCACCAGGTTGTCTCATTGTACTTTGAAAGTTCCTTTTCAGCATCTCATCTGCCAATTAACTTATACCGTGGTCCGTGGCTGCCATGTCTAGCCAAACATCCAACATTATAATTCTTATGCTTTTGTTAGTGTATTGTAATGAGTCTTGGTACTGAGGCCGTTTATGCATTGGACTGTTTTCTTTCCTTTCAGCAAGTTGATTTAGAGAACTCATACCTTTGTGGATACCTGAAGATCAAAGGACTGACAGAGGAGTACCCAGTATTAACCACATTTTTCGATGGAGAAATTATTAGTAAAAAATATCCCTTCCTGACACGCAAGTGGGATGCGGATGAAGATGTCGACAGGAGACACTGGGTGAGTATTTCATGACAGCCATTGAGCAATTACATTTTATGTGAGTTTATTGACCAAGAATATTAGCATTGGCAGGCAATCATAAATAAATTATATTATTCTATGTCGATCTTAAATTATATAACATTTGTCTAACTTGGCACTCCAGACTCTTAAGGGCTATTCCATTTAAAAACCTGGAGGGGGGGTGGTCGGGTTGATTTATTTTTCGTAAGATGCATGTAGGGATCAGCGAAAATTCGCTTCAGATGTATGGGGGTATACCAAAGAAATCGATTTAGATGGACGGGGGGTACCCGAAAAATTCACTTTAGATGCATGTAGGGGGGCCTCTGACCCCCTCCTACATTAATAAATAAATAATTGGTACATACATGCTACAAGAAATTAAATAAATCATCACTGAGGATGAAATTCTACTTCGCGATCTCAGAACATTGCGTTGGCCATGTCAGTTTTACCTGCTGACACCAGGGGGCCGACCGTACTTTTGGCTCCACCTAGGTTTTGCTCCACCAAGCAGAGACCACTCATGCAGTTTGGCAGAGGCCCTGCTTTGTAGATCAGCAGAGCAGGTGTTTCAGACCTACTGCTTTGCTGATGGATGGATGATTGGGGCTTTAGGACTTCAGCATGTATGCACATTACTGCTACAAAATAATTCCTAACATGCTGAAGTCCTAATTAGCCAGTCTCTGCCCCCCCCCCCAACCAGGAGGATTCATGGCAAGCTGGGCTGAATCCGGGGGGGGGGGCAGAGACTGGTTAATTAGGCCTTCAGCATGTTAGGAATTATTTTGTAGCAGTAATGTGCACAAATAAATTAGATTGGAACCCCAGCCCATGACTTAACAATTTAGACACATCAGTCAAAAGTATTCTCTTATCAAACTCCATAATCTTTAGATAATGTTGTACATCTACTGGGTAGATATAAAATATCACATTTTGATAAATAGCTATAAATATCAAACTAGAAAATATTGGCAATGAAAAGTGGAATAATTAAGTCCCTTCTAAAAATAAATATTAATTTTGGAGGATTTGACTTCCTCCACCATCAAATCATGTAGAACTGCCTCAACCTCAATCATATCACAGAGAGCCTGTAGGAAAATTCAAAAATTTTGGAAAGTCTGGCTTCGCCTCCGTCATATCACGGAGAACAGTAAACCTTGCTTAAGTCAGAGTAAAATAGACTGCACTATTCTGTCCGAGTCAAAAGAATATCCAGGGTCGCAAGCTGGGCTGAATCCTTGGGGGGGGTATAGACTGGTCGGGAGGCATGCCCACCCCTGAAACCCCGGAATATTTGAATTTTTTACATGTAATGCACCTTTATTGGCCAAATTCTAGGGGGGGCAGCAGCCCCCCTTGCCCCCCTGCTGCAGGCTACAGCCCTGAATATATCTAGCTGTCAGGCCTAGACAAGGAACTCTTCAGTTAAAATATGAAGCAAGTTTTCCAATGTAAATTGTCCGAGATGGGCAAAGATCCAACTTTAATATATATATGCAAATCCAACCTTTAAGGTTTGCTGTATGTATTATTAGTAAATGTATTTTCAGACCACACATAATTGATTCTTAGCTTCGCGGACCCGCTGACACGATAGATTTTCTGCCGATGGAAAATAAATAAATTTTCTTTTGAAATTATAAAGAATTTAGATTTCACCTTTTTTTTTTGTCCTACCAACCGACCCTAGAAAAAGTGCCTTGATAATTAGTGTGCTAGTATTAGAACTTGTAAAATGATAGATTTACATTCCAGAAGTTTAAATTTTATCTTACCCAAAGCCCACCCTCAATAACAGGCAATTAAGGGCAATCTTGCAGTTGAGTGCACAGAGACTGTAAACAGACGCCAATAACACTGTACACAAGCCAATGACACTTTCAACACGCCAATATCGTTATTTATTGGCTTGGCACGTGACTGATATCCTGTCACTTAATTGGCTTAGCAATTTTGGTGCAGAATATATATATATATATGAATTAACTGCAGAAGATCCAAGACAATTTCTTGCAGTTCATGTAGGCAATTCTGACTGAGAAGTTAAAAAGTAATATAGTGCAGCCTAAGACCACATTTATTGGATTGCGAAATGGAAAGTTTGCGGTCTGCAATCAAACTAGCAAATTGTTTTTAATGGTCAAAATTAAAAAAATTCAGATGCATGTAGGGGTCGAGATTTTTTTTTGGGGGGTAGGGGTAAAAAAAGGTTTGCGTAGGAGGGGGGGTGAAAAAAATTCAGATTTGATGCATGTAGGGTGGGTAAAAAATTCGCATTTAGTGCATGTAGGGTCTCCAAAAATATCGAAGTAGACGCATGGAGGGGTCGAACTTAATTCACTTTAGATGCATGGGGGGGGTCAAAAATGTAACCTGACCACCCCCCCCCCAGGTTTTTAAATGGAATAGCCCTAACGTAATTTCTAGCCCTGCAAACATTGACTTGGCTTGATGTGTGGAATCGTGAATGACCACCCCCACTGTGCCTGTCTGTTTGTGTTGCGGAGAGTATGTCAATGAACTAGTTATCTTGTTACTTTTCAGTCGAAGTTCCTGTCATTTTACCAGTTCGCCAAAAGCTTCAACACAGACGATTTTGACTATGATGAACTGAAGAACACTGACTTTGTCTTCATGCGATGGAAGGTGAGTGTCAGTTTATAAGGTCATGCTTCACATTTATTTGTTGAATTCAGAATCAGTGAATCTGTCTTGTGTACAGTGTACGACTGTACGTACAGTGTACACTGTACACCTATGCATCCTTAAACAGTGTTCATTGTTAATAGACACAGTTGTATTTCTCTTGCAGGAACATTTTCTCGTCCCGGACCACACCATAAAAGACATAAGTGGAGCGTCATTCGCTGGCTTCTATTATATTTGCTTCCAAAAGTCAACAGCCTCAATAGAGGGATATTACTATCATCGGAGCTCTGAATGGTGAGTTGTTTTCTTGAGAAATTGTTTACTTATGTTTTAATAGGCTATGACTATGAAACCTCAAGTGTACCCTCCAAAATTCTGCACATGAATTTATGCTTTCTGGCAATCAGGCCTACAGATAAAATATAGTCTTGCCAGGTTAACTAAAGTTGCTGTTAATATTACAAAAATATAAAAACTAATCTCATTGTGTGCACTTTTGAACAAGAGAGGTAAGCCCCTTTTGAAAAATTTAGAGTTGAACACTACTGAATGAAATGATTAAACCTTTTGATAGAAAAAAATTATATTCTTTATAAAAAGATATACTTAAATGAAGCAGTTTAGTTTTTGAAGTCACTCTCACACCAAATATGTTTTTCTTCTCTTCAGGTTCCAATCCCTGAACCTAACTCATGTTCCAGAACACAGCATCAGTATCTACGAGTTCCGATGAGATTGGCTTTTGGCTTCATTTGAGTAAAAGAACTTCAGAGACTAAAACTAGATGTCGTGATATGGTTTCAGGGAGTTGTGAGCGACTGAACGTTAGGCTGTGCTTGATTGTATTTCAGTCCTAGACTACTATTTGACTTTCTACATTTCTACAGTTGAGATTGTGTTTAGCTGAGACATTATCCTGTACACCAATGCAAGACTTCATAAATGGTTTTAAATTAATTTAATATATTGGAAAGTTTTATTGTAGTTAATGAAAAATGCTTTTAACAAAGTTATTAACTTTTTATGCTGTTCCTCTAGTCATATGAAGCCAAGTGAGTTGTTATAATGTTGCATGTCGATTGTAAATAGCTATTGATGTATTTACTGTACATAAATTGTTTTCTGAATAAAATTCCCATTGTATGTCTTTTACAAAAATTGAACATTGAATTTCTCAATCCTCTTTGGTCGGTTAGGGTTAGTCCACGGGCCCAAACCAGATTGAGTCTTTTCTTGACTCTGTCATTATTATATATCCTTGTGACATTTAAGACTAGATTACCAGGTACGGACCTGTGATTAATCAAATTTGATGTGATCCGATTGAAAACCTTCAGCTGCTGGGAGGAGTTGCACCATGGTTAGTGCCCTCGTCTCTTTCAGGTGCGAAGTTCGCTCTGTCGTGATAGGATTATATAATTATGTATGACTTATTTTAGTTATTTCATTTCAGCAAAATCTTGCTTGGATTCTTGATAAAAGCTCTTTGGGCCTCGCATAGTGTCCGAAATTTAATGGATCGTAAAATGTTAGCACATTGTTGTTGATCAGGTTTGGTTTTGTTGAACAGAAGCTCATTTAAATCAACTGGGTCAGGTTCCAAGTCTTCATGAGATAAAATTTTATAAGATGAACTAACAGGAGCCAATGAGCAATTCATTAGTGAATTCAGCTTCTTTCATGTCCTGGCTTAGTTGGATTTCAACAAGGACCTTTTTTTTCGCCGACTTTTAGCTAGAGGTGGCGTCGGCTATCAATGCCATTAGCCCTCTGGTGGAAAAGTGGTGAAATATGCAAAAAAGAGGTCGATGTGGCAAAACCAGTGATCTCTATCTATGGATTGGCTGGATCCCATTGGCTGCTACGTAACGTCACGAGCTGCCCTGGTGCCGCCATGTTACTGGGAACAAGCAACGTCAACAAAGGCATGTGGGTTGACAAATCCTGCTCTCGTGACATTTGAGGCCTTCTATCTTCCCCCAAATCCACAATACTTCTAATAAAATGAAGCAAACAGGCATCTCACTTCCAGATATGTTAAAAATCCCATAACTCAGACGAAGCCGCCGCTCTTATCAGCCGCCGCTGGCCGTTTTTTGACACAGTCAATCACTGTCAGTGACAGCTGCTAACACTGGAAAGCTCTTAAAACCTCAGACAATGTTGCAGTAGCAATCAAGACAGCCAAATTAACTTGACACATCATTGAATTATCAAAGTGCAATCCACACCTGTACACAAAGACCCCTCAAGTGCTGTTTGCCTAATTACAATTAACAAACTTTAATTGGACCCTTAGAACCCTAGCTTGGCTGGAGTAAAATAAGGCCAAATATACAATTGTCTAATATTCTCAGTATACCCAACTAAAATTTAATCTATCTTTTTTAAAAATCTAACTCTGTGTTCCCATGTGCTGTACCTATATAGGGCAGGGGGCAATCCTTTTATAGTGAAGGGAAATAAATAATTTCTTGCTCAGTTTTGGTGAAATGAATTTATTTTAAATTTTTTTTTTGGCATTCTTGAATTAATTGAAGTTCTTGTGGGGGTATTTCTTAACATCGAGCACCCAAAATAATTCATGTCTGCATTAGGGCTGACCAGATGATCTTTGAGGGGGGCTATGGACATTTGGTGAAAAAAAAAATTTTGTTACTTGACACTGAAAAAAAAAATTGTTAAGCACATGAAAAGAAAGAAGTTTGTTTCCACTTGTTGCTAGGGTACCGTATTGTTAAAAATGCAATAAAATTGTTTGTTGACGCATCATGTACAAAAAAAAGTTTGTCCCGGGGTAAAGTCCATAACCCCCCCGGCCCCCCCCCCCACTGTTGTCTGATCGGCCCCATACTGTGAATAAATAATTTCCTGGTGAAGAAAACCCAAGACCCCCGCTTCCCTGATTAAATATTCACCCCTTAGCCTACAACATGCAGGCCTAATCAAGACAATATTGACTTTTTCACATCAAGGCCTACTTGATCAGTGTACAGTGCTGTAGCCTGATGGAGGGATGGGTGAGGACATGCTGCTGCCCCCTCCCTAGTATTTGTCCAAGAGTGGTGCAATTATTATGTATATTAATTATTAAAATTTTCCAGGCTTTTCTGTTTTCTAAACTTACATTTTTGGTGCTTTTTCATATTGATAGGATTGAAGCTAGAGGCTTTTTAGGTGACGTCACAAATTTTCAAGGCATTCAGCACCTAACCATTGCGTAATTAAAGAAACAAAAAAGGTGCATGGTTTTTGTAACTTTGATTAATTCTTTGAAAGTGGTTGTCAGAAATAACTTTGGAAATTTTTAAAAGTATAATGGATATCTGCATTGCTTCACTTTATGACCATCACATAAATATGATTTGGATCATGTTTTTTTGCATTTTAGCTCAAAATATAGAGGTAAAATTAGAATATGTGGGTTTGGGGCGATAGGCCCCACATGGTATGGGGCATGGGCCCCCTTCACTGAGGCCTCGAAGCTGCTTCAGGAACCATTTAATAATGTGTACTTTACCTTAAATCTTGATAGAATAGCTAATTGAAATAGAAAAAATTTTGGCCGAAATTGAAAAAGGGCAAAAAATATTTAAAAATAAATGTATGAACAGAAAATTCTGAAATTCAGAAAAAGTGAATAGAATGCATTAAAAATGATAGAAGAACCCCAAGAAATAACTTTCAAGCGGAATGCGCTTGCAAAAAAAATTTCAATAGGATTATAATAGGGGGGCTTCTTGCCCGATGGGTGGGGTAAGAAGGCCATTTTAATTTTTTTTACAAAAAGGGCCGTAACTCCTTTATTAAAATTGGTGGACATTCATTTCACTAGTTATAAGTAGAGTTAAGTGATCCCTTCCTGACAGCATAAGCATTCAAATAATCGACCAAAAAGGTAAGTCAAATTGCTCCTCGAAGTTAAGGGGGGCTGCATGCCCTGCGCTACTCTAAATAGGCCTATGACAGTTTCAAGTATCAGGGCAGTTGTTCCACCACAGTTGCAATTGTCTGACAAGAGTTTACTCCTGGTGGCAGCTCGTTGTTGCTACCTCTGGCACATGCATGCTGTAAAATAATATGAACAATAATATGAACTCCTTTTAGCATGGTTCACACAATATTGCCAGTTGTAACCCGCTATGACCGACAGGCAGATGCCTTGAATTGCCTTCGTCTTGAAATCCTTCCGGCTCCTGGTGCCTTTCCGACACTTCCATGGCCAATTCTGACAAAATTATAAAATCGGCAGACAGCATAAAAATATCAGATCAGAATGTCATAAAAGGGCCATGGTCATCAGGAATGATAAGAAATCAACTTTCCTACTATAGACCAACACAAGCCTAAGTACTGCATAACCAAATTTGGTTGCCTAGAACACATCTTCGAGGCATCATGAATTATTCCAGACGTATTCAATACAAGATATGACTGCTCGTAACCATCAAGCTTCGAAATTGCTTATACCTGAGGCCTAAAATGTAACTGTTGTCCATATTACTTTAATTGCAGGGAACTCTTAATTGCCCGTTGATTCAAAAGTGAACATTTCCTCTACAGCCCTTGCGAGATTTCAAATCACTTCCTAAACAGAAGACAACAGGCAGACATATATCTATGCTAATTCAAAATATGAAACACAACACGAGTGCTTAAGAACTAATGAATGTTTATTATCCAGAACTGGACATGTATTATATACAAAACATTCTTAAATAAACAAATCATTGAAATAAAGGTTATAACAATATTTTGAAAATGTCAAATAGTGGCAACCTTTTTTGTTTCTGGATCAATTTGTCATACCTTTTTCACATTTGGACCATTGTAGCATCGTGTGACCTAGTTGTGCCTTTTTGCGGTCTTATTTACTTGATCTACATACATTTTCAGTATAAAATTGAAATGTTTAAACTCAGTTCTCCTTTGCAAACGAAAAAAAAAGGAAAAAAAAAAGGGATATATATAAATATAAATTTGCTCATAATGTGCCTTTTGGGGCTCTGAGGTCTGACATAATTCATCTTAAGCCTCTCGGATCTTCTCAATGCACTTTTTCGCTGTAATCTCAATTTTTTATAATGTCAATCGGCAGAAAAAATTTGAGTACACTGAAATATTATTTTCGGTAGGGAAAAAATCTGTTGCGTAAGTTGATCGGAGACGTTAAAATTCAAATATGTCCGGCCTTAATGGTGAGAAAAATAGACTATCACAAAATCACAAAAAAAAAGAAAAATAAATGTTAAAATGTCAATTAGCACACCATTTTCCTATCTAATTCTCTATCACAGGAATATAAATAAACAAATACATGTATATGTCATCATTATAATTTTATAACTAATTATAGTGTCAATTTGACACTTTAGGTCGTCATTGGTGAAAAAAGAAACAATCGATAGAATGATTTTCAAACAATTACATTTCTGTCACTTTTGGACCTTATTAATCAATTTCTACCAACATGTACAATACAAAGAAGTATGGCTGTTAGCGTATCGTGAAATGATTGGTACGATTGCGGTTCTCTGTGGCGAGCACCGGCAAACAAAAATCTGCAATTGCCAACAAATAATTTCCATACACAATATAAACTTCAAAACAACGACAACTGAAAGTACAATGCTCTAGAGGTCACGAGTCACAAGAACCAGAATTGTATTCAACTTCAGAAGATTTTACAAAACATCGTAAGGCGAAAAGGCCTGACAAATTAACAGTTTTGTTATGCAAATTTCACCTGTACTTGTCTTCAAACAAAATTTCTTCAGACCGATCACGAAATGCCATGTAACAAAAACACAACAGTTACTGTGTTCGGCAACTTCTGATAAAACTAGTCATAAATTATGATTTATATAAGTCCCTCATTGTATTTTAAGATTTTCTCAGCTTCACTAGTGGTTTTCTTGATTGTTTTGATCCGTTGGAAGTAGTTGCTTGAGTCAACTCGAGATGTCAACAAAGACAATGCAGGTTAGAAGTACACTGCGTTCCCAATTATTATGCAACTATGCTTTTTCATAATATCTCTGTAAGAAATAGCACTATCTGGATATCCTTCTCACACAATGACATGTGTGTCATGAAGCAAATATCCTGTCACTTTCATCGAATTCCGTTGGTTCAGTGAGGAGTTATGCAATATAATCATATTTTGGGGTGTTCCCAATTATTATGCAAATTATTGGAAAAGCCTCCATTGCCACTCAAAACCAACAAAGTGAATCATGAAATGCCTTAACATATACTGCATAGCACTAAATGAAAAACAGAACCGTCATTTCAAACGTGGGTGTCTCCATGACCAAGCTGCGCATATAATACAAAGTATTTAGTTTTACATTGAAAAACCATTGAAATTGGCTTTTTTCTCAAAATAGAAGCCTCGCATGTTCTTAAAATAAGTCAAATCACTGAAAATTCAGTTGACATTATATCTTTATGACAATACGATAGTCCTGTGCCATAAACCACCAAATCCGAGATCTCTACAACATTTGATATCAAGTCAAAATCTCACACCTTTGTTTCCCATTGGAATAGCATTGACAATCAGATGAGTTCAATTCATCTCAAGATATCTTTCAAGTAGGGTGGTGCAATATTATTTTCAAATATATACGAGAGAGTTCTAACCCTAAGGAAAGTGGGCAGTGAGTTTGGTAATGATTTTATAATTTGCCTGACCAACAGTAGATTTTTTTTGCAATAAAACTGTAATTTCAATGCTATTTCAATGCAGGAGTATAATATGGATTTCTCGGATATGAATGGATGTATGTTTGAAATGATGGTTCTAATTTTCCCTTAGCATTATTGGGTATATGTTCATGACATTTTCAGATCATTCCTGTTGATTTTGGGTGACAATGGATGCTTTCCCAAGAAATTGCATAATAATTGGGAACACCTCAAAACCTGATTATATGGCATATCTTCAAATTGAGCAAACGGAATTGCACAAAATTGACAGGATATTGGCTTCATGGCATTTTGATCATTATGTGTTAAGGATATCCAAACAGTATTATTCCTTTTGGAGATATAGTGAAAAAACCTAGTTGCATAATAATTGGGAACGCAGTGTAGAAGCTGATCGTCCATACTCATAGTGCGAAATATAGCGATGCCTTCATGTCAGCTCAGCTGTCATCCTTCAAACCATCTAGGGCCGGCCTGACTTCGCAACATGTGGTCATGAAAGCTGAAAGAACAATTTCGAGAAATGTCCCAAGCTCAATGTTGTCAACATAAAAAATTGTCAGATATGCCAAATTACAGACATTTGTCTAATCGTGACCAGCCTCCAACTGTGTACCACCTCACTGTTGGAAATCAAATAAATTACATGACATATTATGCAACTGGGGATAACAGGGCTCCAAGACTATTTACAATTATTATTTTGGTTCAGCCCAAATTATGCACATGGACTCTATGGCCACATTCGTTAAAGTCAAGCATTACGAGTCATAATAAATTTGCCAGAACTACAAGGTCCGAGGAATGTTGAAATTGACATACCGCCTAACTTTATCAACCCTGACATTGTCTCTCATCATCATGGAATCTGGAAAGAAAAGAATATTTTTGAATGGTTATTTTTCTTTTATCTCATACCGTTTTTCTGTATTAAAAGCACACCCCTTAATAAAACCCAACCCCTCCATAAAGAACCAATTTTAATCAAAATTCCATCAACATATGACTTTATCCAAAGGTTTTAATGCTAATAACTTTTGATCCTCCATCTCATCATTAAGTATAAGCCCTCAATATTCACTTTTTTTTCTAATATGGTAATTTTATTGATTTTTTTGTTTATACTGCATGCCTACCTTAGTACAAAGCCACAATATCCAAGCAAATGTATTAATTAGTGATTAATTAGCCGTTAAATATAAGTAGGCCGCGGCCAAGTCTTAAATTGCATATTTTTTGTGAATTAAGATGTTATTGCGAAGTCTAGGGTTCAGGAAATGCCATATAATTGTGTGCCCTTTATTCTGACAATATCTGCTTGTAGTTTCTCGGCTAAATGCATTACTGGAAGTTATGATTGAGAAGCTACAGTCAAATATTGCATAAATAGTGGTTTATTGTGTTTTCTGACATTTTCTTATTTAAAAAAGTTGCTTTTACCTTGAAATAATGGGGCAGATTGGCCAAAAATCAACTAATATCATCTTAGGTCCTTTTATTTGTCACAACGGGACATTTTAGGAAAAATATCCAGGAATGACTTTTTGGGCTCATAGCCCCTTTAAATCTGCCCACAGGCCTTATGCAAACAGTAACAAGCGGATATCCATCAAGAAGATTTTAATAGCTGAAAATTTTATGAAGACGGAAACAAAAAATGATGCAATTAGGGGGGGGGGCAACCCCTAACTACCCCCCCCCCTAAATTCGCCCCAGTTAGGCCCTGATTAATAAATAAATAAACTTTTAAAAAAATATTATGAACTGTATAATATCCTCCATGACAAAATTTTCCTACTCTCTTGTCATGTTTGACATGTTGCTGTAGGCCTTATAGGGCTCACATGTCTAATCAGTGATCTCTATCTATGGATTGGCTGGATCCCATTGGCTGCTACGTAACGTCACGAGCTGCCCTGGTGCCGCCATGTTACTGGGAACAAGCAACGTCAACAAAGGCATGTGGGTTGACAAATCCTGCTCTCGTGACATTTGAGGCCTCAAATCCACGATACTTCTATAAAATAAAGCAAACAGGCATCTCACTTCCAGATATGTTAAAAATCCCATAACTCAGACGAAGCCGCCGCTCTTATCAGCCGCCGCTGGCCGTTTTTTGACACAGTCAATCACTGTCAGTGACAGCTGCTAACACTGGAAAGCTCTTAAAACCTCAGACAATGTTGCAGTAGCAATCAAGACAGCCAAATTAACTTGACACATCATTGAATTATCAAAGTGCAATCCACACCTGTACACAAAGACCCCTCAAGTGCTGTTTGCCTAATTACAATTAACAAACTTTAATTGGACCCTTAGAACCCTAGCTTGGCTGGAGTAAAATAAGGCCAAATATACAATTGTCTAATATTCTCAGTATACCCAACTAAAATTTAATCTATCTTTTTTAAAAATCTAACTCTGTGTTCCCATGTGCTGTACCTATATAGGGCAGGGGGCAATCCTTTTATAGTGAAGGGAAATAAATAATTTCTTGCTCAGTTTTGGTGAAATGAATTTATTTTAAATTTTTTTTTTGGCATTCTTGAATTAATTGAAGTTCTTGTGGGGGTATTTCTTAACATCGAGCACCCAAAATAATTCATGTCTGCATTAGGGCTGACCAGATGATCTTTGAGGGGGGCTATGGACATTTGGTGAAAAAAAAAATTTTGTTACTTGACACTGAAAAAAAAAATTGTTAAGCACATGAAAAGAAAGAAGTTTATTTCCACTTGTTGCTAGGGTACCGTATTGTTAAAAATGCAATAAAATTGTTTGTTGACGCATCATGTACAAAAAAAAGTTTGTCCCGGGGTAAAGTCCATAACCCCCCCGGCCCCCCCCCCCCACTGTTGTCTGATCGGCCCCATACTGTGAATAAATAATTTCCTGGTGAAGAAAACCCAAGACCCCCGCTTCCCTGATTAAATATTCACCCCTTAGCCTACAACATTCAGGCCTAATCAAGACAATATTGACTTTTTCACATCAAGGCCTACTTGATCAGTGTACAGTGCTGTAGCCTGATGGAGGGATGGGTGAGGACATGCTGCTGCCCCCTCCCTAGTATTTGTCCAAGAGTGGTGCAATTATTATGTATATTAATTATTAAAATTTTCCAGGCTTTTCTGTTTTCTAAACTTACATTTTTGGTGCTTTTTCATATTGATAGGATTGAAGCTAGAGGCTTTTTAGGTGACGTCACAAATTTTCAAGGCATTCAGCACCTAACCATTGCGTAATTAAAGAAACAAAAAAGGTGCATGGTTTTTGTAACTTTGATTAATTCTTTGAAAGTGGTTGTCAGAAATAACTTTGGAAATTTTTAAAAGTATAATGGATATCTGCATTGCTTCACTTTATGACCATCACATAAATATGATTTGGATCATGTTTTTTTGCATTTTAGCTCAAAATATAGAGGTAAAATTAGAATATGTGGGTTTGGGGCGATAGGCCCCACATGGTATGGGGCATGGGCCCCCTTCACTGAGGCCTCGAAGCTGCTTCAGGAACCATTTAATAATGTGTACTTTACCTTAAATCTTGATAGAATAGCTAATTGAAATAGAAAAAATTTTGGCCGAAATTGAAAAAGGGCAAAAAATATTTAAAAATAAATGTATGAACAGAAAATTCTGAAATTCAGAAAAAGTGAATAGAATGCATTAAAAATGATAGAAGAACCCCAAGAAATAACTTTCAAGCGGAATGCGCTTGCAAAAAAAATTTCAATAGGATTATAATAGGGGGGCTTCTTGCCCGATGGGTGGGGTAAGAAGGCCATTTTAATTTTTTTTACAAAAAGGGCCGTAACTCCTTTATTAAAATTGGTGGACATTCATTTCACTAGTTATAAGTAGAGTTAAGTGATCCCTTCCTGACAGCATAAGCATTCAAATAATCGACCAAAAAGGTAAGTCAAATTGCTCCTCGAAGTTAAGGGGGGCTGCATGCCCTGCGCTACTCTAAATAGGCCTATGACAGTTTCAAGTATCAGGGCAGTTGTTCCACCACAGTTGCAATTGTCTGACAAGAGTTTACTCCTGGTGGCAGCTCGTTGTTGCTACCTCTGGCACATGCATGCTGTAAAATAATATGAACAATAATATGAACTCCTTTTAGCATGGTTCACACAATATTGCCAGTTGTAACCCGCTATGACCGACAGGCAGATGCCTTGAATTGCCTTCGTCTTGAAATCCTTCCGGCTCCTGGTGCCTTTCCGACACTTCCATGGCCAATTCTGACAAAATTATAAAATCGGCAGACAGCATAAAAATATCAGATCAGAATGTCATAAAAGGGCCATGGTCATCAGGAATGATAAGAAATCAACTTTCCTACTATAGACCAACACAAGCCTAAGTACTGCATAACCAAATTTGGTTGCCTAGAACACATCTTCGAGGCATCATGAATTATTCCAGACGTATTCAATACAAGATATGACTGCTCGTAACCATCAAGCTTCGAAATTGCTTATACCTGAGGCCTAAAATGTAACTGTTGTCCATATTACTTTAATTGCAGGGAACTCTTAATTGCCCGTTGATTCAAAAGTGAACATTTCCTCTACAGCCCTTGCGAGATTTCAAATCACTTCCTAAACAGAAGACAACAGGCAGACATATATCTATGCTAATTCAAAATATGAAACACAACACGAGTGCTTAAGAACTAATGAATGTTTATTATCCAGAACTGGACATGTATTATATACAAAACATTCTTAAATAAACAAATCATTGAAATAAAGGTTATAACAATATTTTGAAAATGTCAAATAGTGGCAACCTTTTTTGTTTCTGGATCAATTTGTCATACCTTTTTCACATTTGGACCATTGTAGCATCGTATGACCTAGTTGTGCCTTTTTGCGGTCTTATTTACTTGATCTACATACATTTTCAGTATAAAATTGAAATGTTTAAACTCAGTTCTCCTTTGCAAACGAAAAAAAAAGGAAAAAAAAAAGGGATATATAAATTTGCTCATAATGTGCCTTTTGGGGCTCTGAGGTCTGACATAATTCATCTTAAGCCTCTCGGATCTTCTCAATGCACTTTTTCGCTGTAATCTCAATTTTTTATAATGTCAATCGGCAGAAAAAATTTGAGTACACTGAAATATTATTTTCGGTAGGGAAAAAATCTGTTGCGTAAGTTGATCGGAGACGTTAAAATTCAAATATGTCCGGCCTTAATGGTGAGAAAAATAGACTATCACAAAATCACAAAAAAAAAGAAAAATAAATGTTAAAATGTCAATTAGCACACCATTTTCCTATCTAATTCTCTATCACAGGAATATAAATAAACAAATACATGTATATGTCATCATTATAATTTTATAACTAATTATAGTGTCAATTTGACACTTTAGGTCGTCATTGGTGAAAAAAGAAACAATCGATAGAATGATTTTCAAACAATTACATTTCTGTCACTTTTGGACCTTATTAATCAATTTCTACCAACATGTACAATACAAAGAAGTATGGCTGTTAGCGTATCGTGAAATGATTGGTACGATTGCGGTTCTCTGTGGCGAGCACCGGCAAACAAAAATCTGCAATTGCCAACAAATAATTTCCATACACAATATAAACTTCAAAACAACGACAACTGAAAGTACAATGCTCTAGAGGTCACGAGTCACAAGAACCAGAATTGTATTCAACTTCAGAAGATTTTACAAAACATCGTAAGGCGAAAAGGCCTGACAAATTAACAGTTTTGTTATGCAAATTTCACCTGTACTTGTCTTCAAACAAAATTTCTTCAGACCGATCACGAAATGCCATGTAACAAAAACACAACAGTTACTGTGTTCGGCAACTTCTGATAAAACTAGTCATAAATTATGATTTATATAAGTCCCTCATTGTATTTTAAGATTTTCTCAGCTTCACTAGTGGTTTTCTTGATTGTTTTGATCCGTTGGAAGTAGTTGCTTGAGTCAACTCGAGATGTCAACAAAGACAATGCAGGTTAGAAGTACACTGCGTTCCCAATTATTATGCAACTATGCTTTTTCATAATATCTCTGTAAGAAATAGCACTATCTGGATATCCTTCTCACACAATGACATGTGTGTCATGAAGCAAATATCCTGTCACTTTCATCGAATTCCGTTGGTTCAGTGAGGAGTTATGCAATATAATCATATTTTGGGGTGTTCCCAATTATTATGCAAATTATTGGAAAAGCCTCCATTGCCACTCAAAACCAACAAAGTGAATCATGAAATGCCTTAACATATACTGCATAGCACTAAATGAAAAACAGAACCGTCATTTCAAACGTGGGTGTCTCCATGACCAAGCTGCGCATATAATACAAAGTATTTAGTTTTACATTGAAAAACCATTGAAATTGGCTTTTTTCTCAAAATAGAAGCCTCGCATGTTCTTAAAATAAGTCAAATCACTGAAAATTCAGTTGACATTATATCTTTATGACAATACGATAGTCCTGTGCCATAAACCACCAAATCCGAGATCTCTACAACATTTGATATCAAGTCAAAATCTCACACCTTTGTTTCCCATTGGAATAGCATTGACAATCAGATGAGTTCAATTCATCTCAAGATATCTTTCAAGTAGGGTGGTGCAATATTATTTTCAAATATATACGAGAGAGTTCTAACCCTAAGGAAAGTGGGCAGTGAGTTTGGTAATGATTTTATAATTTGCCTGACCAACAGTAGATTTTTTTTGCAATAAAACTGTAATTTCAATGCTATTTCAATGCAGGAGTATAATATGGATTTCTCGGATATGAATGGATGTATGTTTGAAATGATGGTTCTAATTTTCCCTTAGCATTATTGGGTATATGTTCATGACATTTTCAGATCATTCCTGTTGATTTTGGGTGACAATGGATGCTTTCCCAAGAAATTGCATAATAATTGGGAACACCTCAAAACCTGATTATATGGCATATCTTCAAATTGAGCAAACGGAATTGCACAAAATTGACAGGATATTGGCTTCATGGCATTTTGATCATTATGTGTTAAGGATATCCAAACAGTATTATTCCTTTTGGAGATATAGTGAAAAAACCTAGTTGCATAATAATTGGGAACGCAGTGTAGAAGCTGATCGTCCATACTCATAGTGCGAAATATAGCGATGCCTTCATGTCAGTTCAGCTGTCATCCTTCAAACCATCTAGGGCCGGCCTGACTTCGCAACATGTGGTCATGATAGCTGAAAGAACAATTTCGAGAAATGTCCCAAGCTCAATGTTGTCAACATAAAAAATTGTCAGATATGCCAAATTACAGACATTTGTCTAATCGTGACCAGCCTCCAACTTTGTACCACCTCACTGTTGGAAATCAAATAAATTACATGACATATTATGCAACTGGGGATAACAGGGCTCCAAGACTATTTACAATTATTATTTTGGTTCAGCCCAAATTATGCACATGGACTCTATGGCCACATTCGTTAAAGTCAAGCATTATGAGTCATAATAAATTTGCCAGAACTACAAGGTCCGAGGAATGCAGAAATTGACATACCGCTTAACTTTATCAACCCTGACATTGTCACTCATCATCATGGAATCTGGAAAGAAAAGAATATTTTTGAATGGTTATTTTTCTTTTATCTCATACCGTTTTTCTGTATTAAAAGCACACCCCTTAATAAAACCCAACCCCTCCATAAAGAACCAATTTTAATCAAAATTCCATCAACATATGACTTTATCCAAAGGTTTTAATGCAAATAACTTTTGATCCTCCATCTCATCATTAAGTATAAGCCCTCAATATTCACTTTTTTTTCTAATATGGTAATTTTATTGATTTTTTTGTTTATACTGCATGCCTACCTTAGTACAAAGCCACAATATCCAAGCAAATGTATTAATTAGTGATAAATTAGCCGTTAAATATAAGTAGGCCGCGGCCAAGTCTTAAATTGCATATTTTTTGTGAATTAAGATGTTATTGCGAAGTCTAGGGTTCAGGAAATGCCATATAATTGTGTGCCCTTTATTCTGACAATATCTGCTTGTAGTTTCTCGGCTAAATGCATTACTGGAAGTTATGATTGAGAAGCTACAGTCAAATATTGCATAAATAGTGGTTTATTGTGTTTTCTGACATTTTCTTATTTAAAAAAGTTGCTTTTACCTTGAAATAATGGGGCAGATTGGCCAAAAATCAACTAATATCATCTTAGGTCCTTTTATTTGTCACAACGGGACATTTTAGGAAAAATATCCAGGAATGACTTTTTGGGCTCATAGCCCCTTTAAATCTGCCCACAGGCCTTATGCAAACAGTAACAAGCGGATATCCATCAAGAAGATTTTAATAGCTGAAAATTTTATGAAGACGGAAACAAAAAATGACGCAATTAGGGGGGGGGCAACCCCTAACTACCCCCCCCCCCTAAATTCGCCCCAGTTAGGCCCTGATTAATAAATAAATAAACTTTTAAAAAAATATTATGAACTGTATAATATCCTCCATGACAAAATTTTCCTACTCTCTTGTCATGTTTGACATGTTGCTGTAGGCCTTATAGGGCTCACATGTCTAATGCCTCAATTGCACTTGAGAATGACACCTCTGAATTCCACATGATGTGACACTCCAATACCAATCAAAATCATAAGCAATTGACAATATGACATGATTCAAATCAAGGACTCAATTGGCCTAAATATCAATCACAACCCAGCCATGTCATAATATAGACCTCAGGGGGCTCAGACAGTGCTAAAAATTAGTAAAAGAGGGCTTCATTTGCAGTAAAATGCGCTTGACAGTACAACAGCGCGGCGCTAATTAAAGCCAAAAACGGCAATAATTGCTGTTTACTTACTTGTGAACAGTGTTTCCATGATCCTTGGAAGCTAGAATCAGGTATAAACGCCATTTCATGCCTCTGGGATCCATAAATGCGCATTATTTGGTGTTTTCAGCCAGGCTTTTCCATGCTTGTTTACCTTGCTGAGCCAGCGCTTCCCAGTAACATGGTGGGCCCACGTCATCTTGCCTCGTTGTGGCATTGAGCCAATCCAGACCTAGAGATCACTGGGCAAAACACACACCTGCTTCACTTGAGATCTTCATAATTTCACAGTTTGTTGACAAATTGAACACGTCATGGGCTGATGCGGCTGCAGGGGATTGTGTCAAGTGGTTCAGTAACTTCAGCCAATATGTTGAGGGCTTGAGGCTCACTTTCACTCACTGAGAAGGTCCTAGCCAAGAGCACACCACAGCTGCTCAATACTGACAATACACATTCATTGACACAGGCAGGCTTAGAGTCAGAGGCAGAGCCTCAGCAACATTTTGGCTTGCTCTATTATATCATTGACTTTATAAGTGGATTTCATCTAAAGACATCAAAATGATACCCAACATCCATCCTGTGCTTCAGGCTGGCCTTGGCACTTTGTTTACATGGGGTCTCACTGCTGCAGGGAGTGCCCTGGTGTTTGTATTTTCTTCTGCACAGGTAAATAATGGCATGGCAATTGATTTTGATTTGATTTGATTTTGATTTAAAAATAATAATCTGCACATGTGTGCACGTGTGTAAACTGTAATAAACAATAAACACTGTCACAGTGTAGACCGCAGTGTGATACATTCAAAATGAAAATAGTAAAATCAATAAAATATATATTTACTAATAAGTATTGTGTCTGTGGTGTGAATTTAAACTTGAAATGGAAAGAAAGTGACACCCTGCGTAATTTTGTATATGATTGTGAAGCATTGATATCCATATTGAATATTATTAATATAGGCCCATGACCTGGGGATGAGACGATAATGGTTTTTGAGTCACGATATCTTGTGAGGCTTGATATTAAAAGACAATATGTCGCGGGTGTCATAGAATCCATAGACAAGAAGAAAAAAGGAAGAAAAAAGCGAGAATACCACCCAAAAATTTCGTAGCCGTAGGCCTACAAGAGGGATGCAAATTCAGAATTTTGTAGTTTTGAACAAAAAAGACATTATCAAGATATTGTTGATATCCCGATACCTGTAGCCATGAAGATACAATGTTTATTGTTGAAGATATTGCGATAATGTGATATCAACGATTATCGTCCCAACCCGTCCGCTTGTGCCCTTATCAATCTGGGAAAACTGGACATATGATATAATGCACTAAAGTTGTAATTATTTTTAAAAACGACTCTGTACCAGCAATTCTTGTGCAATGTTCTGGATTATTATGCCTTTTTGTAAGGCGAGACATAATTGGTTTGTAGCCTCTCGGACCTACCAACACGACATATTTTCTGTGAAAAAAATTAACTTACCCATCCTTCTATGATCTAATTGATTGATGCAATAAAAAATTGAGAATACCGCTTTTTTTGTCCTTCCAAACACACTTAGAAAAAGTGCATGGAGAAAATCGGGGAAGCGAAAAAATAAATTTTGTTGGGCCTACACATGCTGCGAGCATTTCTCTGATTAAGTTTGGTTTTTTTTTTCAGCACAAAATTCTTGACAGCAGCCTGGGGTTTGCTGCAGGTGTGATGACCGCTGCATCCTATTGGTCTCTTCTGGCCCCAGCCATTGAAATGGCGGAGCAGTCCAAGTTATACGGAGAAACGGGCCAGTGGGCGTTCGTCCCGGTTGCTATAGGGTTCTTAATTGGTGCAGTTTTCGTCTATGAAGCTGATATTTTAATGCCTTACCTGGTGAGATTGTCTACTAATATTGTAACTTATAAATACTGCAGCATCCATAAAATAGTCGTATGTAATATTCATACAGCAAAATTTAACATTTGTACTACTTTATAGCTTGCATTCTCATCCATTGTATGGAGTATTTGTATTGCCTCTATTGTCATAACATGATGAATTCTACGCAAGAAACAACTCTCTCACTAGTGACTGATACTTGATACTGTACTAGTGAACTCTGGCAGTATCAATATTAAAATAATTAAATTATTTCAACTTTGCGACAAATTTGCTTACTTTGTTGTGATTATTTATTACCCTGGGTTCCCCCAGGGTAATTTTATCTAAAAACCAGTCTGAGAGATTTTTGGAAAAAAGTTTTCCCAGCCTTAATACAGGTGTGGATGTGGTCAAGTGGGCCATTTTGTGTTCATATAGAGGTGAACTAAAATGCGTTGTGGAATTCGGGATGGTTTGTTGTGGTTTTTTTTTTTTTTTTTTTTTTAATTTGAAAAAAAATAATTTTTTTTTTATTTTTTAGTTTTTTTTTTTTTTAGTACTTTGTTGTGTAATAGATCGTTTGAGTCATGAGGGGCTGTTTTCAAGCTGACTTTGCACATTATTATGTCGCTACGTGACATGATAATGCATTTGGCAATTGCTTTTTGCAGTGCATATATTCTCAGAAGCAGTTCAACAATGCTAATTGCAATTCTGCAAGTTCTAAAGCGTTTTTTCACCCTCAGTTTAACAAATTGCCATTGAGAAACAGCACTTGAAGTCAATCTGACAGGTGTCAAAGCTGATTGCACTTCGCAGTGCAGTGCTACTTTGATCTTATATCCACGGATCTTATGCTTAATTTGCTAATTCCCAACAGATCCCAGGGTTTGAATCCTCTGATTCTTATCTGATTTTTAATGGTATTTTAAAAACTATTTATTATGCAGGGTGTTACGGCTGATCCCACCCAATCTTTAGCCTTCGCTGCAATGCCAAAGTACGACAAAGAAGAAGATGGTTTGGACTTGTCAATAGAAATGAATGGCAGCCAAGACCCTCATTTGCTTCCGTCCAATTCTGGTATGTATTTATTGAAGGAAATTGAAGGAAATTTCTGTACCTTAAGGTGTGGGGTGGGTTGGTCTAGTGGTAGCGTGCTGGACTGCCAATTGCTGGGTCCAGGGTTCGCATCCAGCTCTTGCCGGATCACCTGGGCCTATGTTGGACGGCTGTTTCAATCATCCTTCGCCTCATTGCTGTGTCCTCCTCATGTCCTAAGTAGCCTACCGAAGTGCATAAATACAGGACGTAAAGCCCCAATCATCCATCCATCCATCTGTACCTTAAGGAGGCTCCTTTTTTGTCTTCAGACTAGTGGTGGGAGTCGGTTCAATTTTGGGAAAGCAACCGATCATCTGTTCATAATCTGATGAATAGGCCTGATGAAAATATTTATATGGTCATTTGAAGAAAGTTTATTTCTTCTTTTCTAAGTTATTAACTTATTATAGTTTCAACAATTGGCGGTTACCAATAGACCTGTGCAAAAAGTGAGGCTTATTTACAAATAATTTTCCAGAAAGATCAGGCAGTGATATTTTCAAGAGAAAAAGACTAGATTTCTTTTGAGCTCACTTGAACCGATTATAATGCAGTCGATCAGGGTGTCTGCCAATCTTGGAAAAGCATGGAAAAGCCTGGAATTTGGTTTCTCAATTTCCAGGCCTTGAAAAGCCTGGAAAAAACCAGCATTTTAAAAAAAAAGGCCTGGAAAAGCCTGGAATTTAGTAAATATGGAAATAAAAATAGTCCACTGCTAAATTTTTAGCCATGCTAGGACCAAAGGACGAATGTCATGTTCAGAAAAAAATGTGTGTATCGGGTCGTTAATTGGTCATCAACAAGTTGGCCTGGAATTTTGGAGAACTCGGCCTAGAAAAACCTGAAATTTGGTTTCAAGAAAGCTGCAGACACCCTGTCGATTATCGTCCCACCACTACTTCAGACCTTCATGTAGGGTAAATGTATAATTATTTGATTTAACTTATGTAATTTGTACATAATGCTTTATCCAGGGTCCTTCGAGTCAGGTCCGTCAGCGAGGCGGCGAGGACCAGCAGGTGACAATATTCCGTTCCACAGCGATAATTCATCTCACCCGCATCCTGAAGCAGCCGATAAACAGATCAGCTGGAAACGCATTATGCTCCTCATTATAGCCATCACTGTTCATAATATACCAGGTGTGTATTGCAGTATTCATTTTGTGTATTGAGTATGATGGTTTCTTGCTTCTATTGGCTGTGAAACTGAAGATACCTCTTCTTCTGTAACGCTCTTCCGTCCTTTTCAGAACATAGCGCAGTTCACATGAACCATGACTTTTTTAAGGAAATCCAAACAAATATTCATACAATAAATAATGAGATATGGCTGTTGAATACTCTACAGGACATACATTCAAGGTCTGGTTACATCTAGATTCTAGAATTTGTCAATGTGTGGGCTATATGCGTAATGATAGGCACAATATTTAACTGAAGTGAGCAACGCTGACCCCTTGATATACATTTTGTGAACTGAAGTCAAAATGCTGTTATTCCTATTTTACGGTAATTAATAGGTGAGTTAGAGCTATGTCTCTTGAGTTACAACAAGCAAACAGATAGATTCCCTGTAAGGAATGTGTGGCGTATATACCTGGCATAAATTTAGATAGTCGGACAGAAATGAAATGTACTGGGTTACTAGATAGGTATATTTCTATCCTCTGTTAAAGTGATCGGAAATGTATTTGGATGGTTGAGTTTACATGCACATATTTTACTGTCTTTCAGAGGGTCTTGCTGTAGGAGTTGGTTTTGGTGCAGTTGGTAAAACGCCGGCTGCTACATTTGAAAATGCTAGGTACAAATCACAAATTCTTTTACTTACAAGAATTATGTTCAGTGTCAATGCTTTAAAAGCCTAATAATAAATTTTGCAAAAAAGGTAACTGTTGTATACAAGTCTGTATGTTACAATTTCAGGAATCTTGCAATTGGGATAGGAATTCAGAATTTCCCAGAAGGACTAGCTGTGTCTTTGCCACTGCGAGGGTCTGGTATGTCTGTATGGAAGAGTTTCTGGTACGTTTGATTGGTCCAAATGTTCTTCAAAAAGTAGTTACTGAATTAAAAAATATAAAGCCGTAAGGAAATAAAATGTAAAAAAATTACATTATCATAAACTTTATCCTTTTGAAATTTAGTTATTTGATTAACGGTTTTAAATTTTTTTCCCTCAAAAATAACTGCATGTACTCATGCAAAAGTCCACTGTGTTAATTTCACTGGGACTGGCCTAGTTATTAGATTGCCATTACATTAAAAAAATTAGTCTTTGATTTGTCAAAAATCCTGATAAAATGAATATTTCAAATAATGCGATAAGTTTCATTATTTTGTTTTTGACAAAATCTTGAATATATTTTCAATTGCAGGTATGGCCAGCTGAGTGGCATGGTAGAGCCAGTTGCTGGGATATTAGGAGCAATAGCCACTGTGATAGCCGAGCCCATCCTACCTTATGCATTGGCTTTTGCAGCTGGTGCAATGATATATGTTGTAGTAAATGACATCATTCCTGAAGCCCAAACAAGGTAGGCCAGACGGGTCCTGTTTAATTGCGGAAATTTTTATTTTTGCTTTATAAGTCATTCAATCTGGCTAACATGCATTTATTGCTTTATATAAACTAGTTTTATTTTGATATAATCATGCATTCTAACATTAAATTATGAGAGTAGCATTTTTTAAAAGAAACTCAATAGTTTTTCAAATAAAATTTGGTTAAAATCTTAACTCTCCATCTCATTGATATTTACAAGAATAGGCCTACACGCTAAGTTCAGAATTTGTCTAAATAAAATTGAATAGGACTGAGAGCTATTCCATTTAAAACTCTGGGGGGAGGGGGTCAGATTAAATTTTTGACCACCTCCATGCATCAAATTCATTTGTTGGATATTCAAATTAAAATTCCCTCCATACATCTAAAGCGAATTTTTCGGGTCCTCTCCGCACATCTTGATCGATTTCTTTTGTGTCCCTCCATACATGTGAACCGAATTTTCACGGACCCATATCAACTCATGAAAAATAAATCAACCTGACCCCCTCCCCCCAGAGTTTTAAATGGAATAGCCCTGACAAAATAGAATGTTACATCATCCCACTTATTATTCTGATGCTTTGATAAATTTGGTGCATTAATATTTCAGGGGGAATGGCACACTAGCGTCTTGGGGTGCTATCATCGGCTTCATCGTTATGATGTCTTTAGATGTGGGATTGGGCTGAGTGTGGTAAGTCAGAATTGCCGAATTATTATTTTTGGGCATAATGTGGTTTTCTTTACAGGGCCATAAGCCTAGCCTGCGGGGGGAGGGGTAGCCGCTCACCCTCGCCCTAGAATTTGGCTAAAGATATGACTATTACATGAAAAAATTTCAAATTTTCTGAGATATTCCTCGGTGTGCATGCCTCCGGACTATAGTCTCTGCCCTGGGATTCAGCCCTGCTTAAAAAAATTCTTGCTGGAACAGCTGCCCCTGGGCCTTATGTGTCATAAATATTACAAAGGATAGTGTGCTAGATTTGTCTATTTTTCTATGCATAGACAATATTAGACACGAAATAAAGCACCTTGTGAAATGTAGTCTACTGTCATTCCTAGCAAAAGAGTTGGTACTGTAGCCTCTTTCCCTCTTTTAGGCCTTACACTTAAAATGATCTTTTTTTATTTCTAGATAAACTGCAGGGAGCTGCTGAGTGGGCTGCGGGACCAGTGCCTCACTTGTGTTGTGATAATCTCCATCCCTTCCAATGATCATCAAGATTCACAAATCTCACTCTGTTGTACATAGGTCAAATTCGGTGCTCTTTTTATTTTATTGGTACAGTGTATGTATAAAAATTTTAGAACATATTTTGGATGGCATCAAACAGTTTGTTATGGTATACATGTGTATAAATAGAATTGTCATAATTCTAATGGTCATAAATAAATACATCATTATGATAATTGATAAATTCTCTTAGCCATTATGTTTCAACTGTAGCTTATAGTACAGGTCTGCATTCATTTGATTATTAGAGGACTAGAGAGTCATTATCGTGAAATATGGCTTTAGGCCAGATTTTCTTATCTGCAATAGGCCTATATACATATGGTATCTATGGCCTAGGCTGGCAAATACAGTGAGGCTCCATGTAGGCAGTTAGTTCAAGTCCAATTAGAAATCCATTCGGCGATTTTGATAATGAATAATTTGAATCATGATCAACAGAACTGCCCTTGGTTTCTGTGGCAGTGATTGCATGGACCAAGCCTGGAGACCCGCAATGCACCTGTGAAGTGTAAATTTATGATGTAGCTTGGTCCCTATTGTCTTGGAATTAATCTGAGCAGTTTGCCTTGAGCATGGCATGAAGCCTACCTGGTGGCCACCAATGAACTTGTGTGGCATTTTTATCTGCATCTCTGATTGATCCCCAAAAGGTTAGGGGCACTGCAAGTTATAACTAGTAGCAACTAACGTTGATCTCTTCCATAAGATTGTATATATATTTTTCCTTGGATGTGATTTAGTAACAGTTACTTAAGGCAGGTATTTGCATGGAATTAGCCCGACAGTATATGACCCAATATGAAGCCTAACCAAAACCATCTGCTTGAGAAATGACAGCATTTTTCGGTTTAGCCTGGAGAGAGCAATGCCAGTCCACAATCCCTCTCTGCCAAGTTGGAGAAGGAAAGTGAAGCTAAGCCCTCGAAGCCCAGTTCAGGGGTCTCCTAGCGTTAATCGGTGGCAGGACAGGAATCTACTCAACCATAGGCATAGAAAAAGAGGGGGTAGCTGCCCCAAAAAACTCTGGCAGCACAAACTGACAATAAATTTGAATAAGAGAAGCAACCATTTTGCAAAGTAATCTACACTTAAGTTTCACAAGAGAAACGTCCCATATTTGCTCAGCGTGGCCATCGGTGCACTGCCACTGACTAGAGGCCATCTGGGGCAAGGCCTCAGACCTTCAGAAGACTACAACCACCGAACCATCATGCAGAAGCCTGCCAAATACCTTAACCACTAGGCATGACATATTAATTCACTCGCTTGGGAGACAACACAGCATTATCTGTTGATGCTACCATTAGTAAAGAGAAGAATCCACCACTTTACATGTATTTATACCATTTATGTGGTTGATAATGGTAATAACAAATTTATTTTGAATTCCTCTGACGGGGAAAAATCCATCCATTGCATTCTAAATTGTGTATACTGAACAACTGGTTCAATAGACCGAAGACATATAATTTTTACACAATTTATTTACATTATCTACAATTTATCTAAAATGTGGAATATACTAGCTGGTACTAATTATTTGCTTCACTATAGATGTAATTGGTCCTGATGCTGCTGACTGTGGGAAAAGGTTGAGAAAGCTTTGACCATCTTCTAAACTTCTTGTGACATTAGGGTCGAGAGGAACACAACCTAAAAACAAAATCATTCAGCTATAGTCATGTCTAAGATCAATTTAAAACAGGCAATTACTAATTACATACCATACATTCTCATACAATCAGAAATGTTAGCGTAGTTATTGGTGCTGGCTCTTTAATTGGCTATTACAAATGACAGAAACTGACAGATGGCAGTATGGAAACTTTAGAGAGAGCCTTGTGTTACTTGTAGAAAAGTATCACTGAGGATTTTGGCAATAAGGTGTCTCAAGAATTATTGCGTACATTTTACAAGGCTCAGCTAAACTTAAATTCAATTCAAAGGAGTACTTTTAACTTACCAAGGAAAGGGACATTACTTATTTGGGCCAAGGCTTCTCCGCCTCCCTTGGAGAACACGTTGGTGCACTCCTGGAAATAAGAATCACCCATTAGTATCAGAATGATAAACCGGAAACAAATAACAAAAACATTTTTTGATGCCACAAGCTAATATGATGATGCCAAAGAGCATAGCGAGACCGCAGAATATGTAGATATCTCTTTGTGGCTTTTCTTATATTTATTAGTGGTGCTTTATATAAATAGATAGATTGGAAGATAAAAGAATTTTCTCCCAAACTTCAACTTTCATACTATTTTTTTCTATCTAAACCAATTTTGTTTTACTCCACTTGCTAAACACTTTCGGCTTTGTGTCCAGACCTAATGTAAATGTAGGCCTATGATGTCCTTGCATTTGATCGTAAATAAAAGAAATCCACTCCGTGTAACGTCACCAATATCAGAATGAGACTGGGTCTGTTCATGACGCCACCTGCACTGCTGTTGTCATGACGCTACCTACACTGCTGTTGTCATGACGCAACTAGGCTAGATCATTGTTGATGACGTCACATAAACGCCGACACTTTTTTTGTTTGGCGCATGCAAAAATTTTCCTTAGTATATCCCTGTGTGGGATCAGAAGCTCCGTCTCCTACCATTTGAAGACCTCTGGTCTCTGCGCTTCGCGCAGAGACCTGGCGGTCTCCATTAGACAAGTATTTAGACCTACCGAACAGTGTGGACACACATAGCCGGACATGTTCTCAACGATTCCAATGATTGGGATTCCCGTCTTTTTGCAGAATGTAACTTCTCTCCTCACATCACCAACAGCCACCGCCTACAATTAGGAAAGACAGCTATAATATCATTGAAAATTACAATATCCACTTAGTAAGTTATTTTGAAATTGCCATACACGTGACAATAGACAATAATTTTATTCAGCTAATCAATAAAATTATTACATTATGTGCACACGCTGGTGATTATTGCACTGGCAGCCATTTTCCAAGATAAAATGGTCTTCCTTTGAAGGCTATATAGAACAGCTCTCCAAGGTCAACCCATTGATCAATAAATTTAATTATGTAGTCGGCCAATGTTGCATTCTTATTGTTTCAATATTACATACTTCAAAATGCTTAGATCCAGATATCACATATCTGATCAAAGGAAGTATAGTAGTTATTTAGTAACTAACATAAATATATTTACTGGCTAGTATGATAGTACTATGAGTCACCTGGGGTGTTGTTACCAATATAGCCCCATCAGGCTGGTAATTCTTGATGTTTTCCATGACAGTGATATGTTCGTCGGATGTACCAGGAGGTGTGTCTATGATTAGATAGTCTATCTCTCCCCAGAAAACGTCCTCCAAAAACTGTTTGATCATAGCTGAAAAGTTAAGTTTAATTTTGGAATTTTTATGTGACCTCAGAGTCAGTAAAGATATTTATATCATCGATAGCAGGTTATATAAATGTGGTAATTAATTATTGGATAATAACAATACAATTATTAATTTATAACTTTACATATTAAGGCCTAAGAATTTTTTTTCAAATCATAAATATTTTCAGGTGGCTTTCATAATACAGAGCATATCTTACGTTGAAATTAAAATTTCTTTACCATTTTTCTTGGGTCCCCTCCACACTACTGGATCATTTTTGTCTTGTAGCAAGAATCCAATGGACATGACGCCCAGTCGCTGCTCTTGATCTGCAAACACAGGTACCCATCTGCAAAGAATTGCACTCAGCTATTTTTATGCAAGTCAAGGAATGTTTTTTTCTGTGTGAAAAGCAGGTTGTAATATTTTATGTCCTCCTCACTATGACTTGAATCTTTTGCCTATATCATGGAACTACTTTTTGGATATTTGGTTAATCACATGCAAATTGTACAGCCAGTTAAAAGTTAAGTACATGGTACGGTAGTACTATACATATTGCTTAACAGGATATTATCAAAAAGATCAAAAAGCTTAGGCCTAATGGACTTTATCAGAAGCTTACCCTTGTGGACATTGGAATATATCCCGGCCTTCCATATTGAACATTTTTGGAATACTTGGTCCGCAAAGGTCAACGTCTAGCACCCCAACCTGAAAGAAAACTTGAACATAAATTTCACCTGAAAATTTGCAAATGAAAACTTTGAAAATTCAATAAGGACCTGCTAATATTTTGAATGAATTTCTCCAGTGTACCTTTTTGCCTTCATTTCTCAATGCCAGAGCCAACTGAGTGGTGACTGTACTCTTGCCGACGCCCCCTTTTCCGGAGAGCACAAGGATTATGTGCTTCACTTTGGATAAGTTGTCCTCCTTCTCAGCCATTTCCTCACTTGATATTGGGTCACTGGAATTATAGAAGCATATATTATATTTGTTCAGTATATTCAAGTCACCAGTCATTATTTCATTTTATCCATTATAGCTCATGTCTTTGTTTTGCCATACATGTGATGCGACACACGTATTACACATAAAATAGCTTTCGTATTTGACTAATAACGGGTTCGTACTCAAAAATTTATCGTGGAGCCAGTACCCCCACTAGGCCCTAGCCTAGGTATCACATGGTGTGATTAATTTGAGTACTGTCAAATTGTCTCTCAAGACTAAATTATTGATGAGTAGGAACTGTATGATTCTGATTAGCTGCCATGCATCTTTACAAAACAAATCACACTATGACCTAGGCTGAGTTATTATATAACTTATGTATTGACATTTTGGTCAAAATTACATTTTAATTTCCATTTTTAACCATTGACATGGGTGATTGATTGTCCAGTTTAGCTAAAATACCTTTCAGAAGTTAATTGACTCCGACTATCCACCAATTACAGAGATCACTGCTTTGTCATGCTCTGTCACAACTCAATGTGACCGTGTCATGCTTGATCTCAAAATAATCCAAAATAAAGGACAATGGCAATTTCCACTAGGCGAAATTAGTTCGCAAAAATACACCAGGTGCGTGGCCATCGAAAATTTCTTTGGAAGCTTCGGCATGGCTTCTTTGCTAAATCCACAAAAACTGATTCATTTAGACAAACAAGACCCTGATCTTCATGTAGTGGATCACAAATCTTCAGTGTCTATCTTGGTCACTCACCAGAAACGACGAGTGGCTGTCTACCAGGTGAGAAGGGACTTTTCAAGGCTGTCAAAACTTTGTTTACAGCAAACACGTGGTCAGCCATTCTGTCAACATCTCTCACTTCTGCAGGGTTTGGCTCACTTTGTGGAAATGACAGTGCCAGTAATTGACAATGGAGTATGAACATGTTTGTTACTCCAACATATGAAAATATTAAACCCAAGATGTATTATCCCCAGTTCGTCATGTCGGCGTGCCAGCTGTTTTGCTTTGGCTCTCTATTATCGTCCATCTGGCTTATTTGCAAGTTTACTGATGAGCAGTGTTGGAAATTAACTTACCGGCTGCCAGCTTGACCATTGAGTCTACATTTTATCTCTCATATCAAGTTTAGATGACATGTACTCAGTTACTGTCAGCAGGTCCCGTTGCATCATGACTCATTGAAGTTCATGTTGTGTCTTTCTTTAGGGACTGAAGATATTAGCAGACCCGGGCTCAGCGAATAGCGAAGTCAGTCTATTGGCAGAGCCGACTGGCTCTTTGAATAGGCTGACCTGTCTATTGGCGGAGCCGGACTCTGCATATAGGCCTAGTCATTTCTGTCTATTCACAGAGGCGGGCTGTGCCAATAGACGGCTTTCTATTTGCAGAGCCCGGCTCTGTGAATAGACAGAAATGGCTATTTGCAGAGCCGGACTCTATGAATAGGCTGACTTGTCTATTGGCAGATCCAGATTCTGCTTATAGCAATTTTCGGCTATTCTCAGAGCCGAGCTCTACTAATAGACAGCTGTCTATATGCAGAGCCCCGCTCTGTGAACTAAAGTTTTGTCCCATGACCTTCATTTTAATGTAACTAGAGCTTTAAAGCAGCTGCAGTGTCAATAAATGTTTATTTTAATTATTTTTATTACAAAATTATATAAATTCATAGATATACAATTTGCTGGCTCTGTGAATAGATAAGATAATCTATAAACAGAGCAGCAAATAGCAGAGCTGGGCACTGCAAACAAAATTTGACTTCCACAAACGCAAATGTGCAAACCTTATCCACAACTTCCACAAATCCGCAAGCTTTGTAAAATTTTGCAATGACTAGTGCAAACGCAAACACAAATGCAAACCATTGTCATTTGATAATCAAGGTTATTAATTGTTCCCACAACCAACCAATAAGTAAAAAAAATACAAAGACATGGCTCGCATTTGACATTTGTACCTTTTATCAATCCACTGCTTTGATGTTATAGTCTTGCACGGCGATCAATACATTAGGGGGGGGGGACCATTTAATTTCAAGGGGGGGGCTTGGAGTTTTCCTTGGCGAGAAATTATTTATTTCAAGGTAACGGCAGTGAAGTCCCGGAATATTCATTTCAAAATCAAGCAACACCATACTGAGAAGTATCCCTGGCAGAAATTGTTTATTTTCTTGACTGCCCAAAAAGAAGGTATTTATTTCACTAAAACTGAGCGAGAAATTATTTATTTAAAATTAAAAAAACTCCAAGCCCCCTCCCCCTGGGTATGAAATGGTCACCTCCTTAGCAAATTGTGAGTGCTATTGCAAGGAAAATTAATCAGCTGTTTTAGCACAATATGCAGGGCAGCATCTTTACTAATATTTATCACACTGTTTGATTTTTCATTTAGGTACAAGATTTGAAGACTTCAAAGGTATGGTCAACTAAGACAGGCCAGGAGGTGGTTAACAAAGCAATATTTGACCAGCAGAAGAAGCAGTATTCTGCTCTCCTCTCTCAAAAGGTACTGACAAATTGGTGTGTACATTTTTCTCAGAATGCATGTAACTAACTAAAATATGGCTTGTTGTCCGTCTACAAGTTGACTGCTGTTTCAATGCCCGTTATCGGAGTTCCAGCTTTGTCAGGATATAGTACATGCTGCCATCATGTGCTGCCTTAGTGTGCAATTTTTGCAGTGAGTGGTTAACAGGTAATTGAATGTGAGCATGTCACGCACTTTTGTCTGAAAGCATGATTGTCTAGTCTGGCCTAGTTGACCCAGATATTGACCAGATACTTAGTGAATGTGCAATGAAATTGGAACTATTTCTTGATATTTCTTGGAGCAGCATACAGTGAACTTAGTGCTAGGTGGCAGCAGCATGCAGTTCTCAGTTTCCAGGGACTGTGTAGAGTGTAGACTCCCCCCTCCCCGCCCAACCACAGTCCTGAAGAGTTAGGCTGGTTATTAGACCTGTTATCATATTAAGATTTGTTTTCTGCCTCATTGAATTTGTTGTAAAGAAAATCAAGTAAATATGGAAACTGAACTGAGATAGGGATTAAATGTCCCGATGGGCCCAACTGAATGGCTAAAAGACTGTCGCCCTACGTTACAAATTCACTTTTTGGCCAGTTGCACCCTGTTAAATGAATGAGGATATTTTGGCTGAAACTTCATGAAAGTTCTCCCAACAAAAACTAAGAATTTAAGCAAATGTTTCTGCATTTTTCTAAAAAAATGTTAGTCTTTTTTTTTTTATTCGCAAAAAAATAACTTACAATGCAGCCATTGTTCAATGCTCATCGGAAGCTACACAAATGGTATACAGAGGGCCTTCTGTGGAATTTATTTATTATGATGTTATAAGATCATATGTTACCTTTGCAACCAGAGTTACACAAGAGAGTAAAACACTTATTGACAATTTTTTTGTTAAATTACAAAACCTGAACAGCTTGTCAGACTTCACTGCAGGAATCCTGTTACAACATATATCTGACCATCAGCCCTACTTTATGTGTGTGGATTGCTTAAAATTTAATAAGCCAAAGCAAAAATATGTAAAGATACGAAAGTCTACTTCTCACATGAAAGATCAGTTCAAACAGGAGGTCGCGGTTACTTGTACTTCAGACAAATTTAATTCTGAAAATCCAAACATGAATTATACCTTATTACAAAATTTATTGAAATCCTCTTTAGAAAAAAATCTACCAATGAAATTAGTCAGGTACTGCAAACACAAGCATAAGAAATCGAAATGGATTTCTCAAGGTATTATTAAGTCAATCAAATTTAGAGATAATTTATATAGAAGACTGAGACAAACTCCGCAATCTTATGAACTTTATAACACATTAAAGGTGAATCTTCAAACATATAATAGAATTTTGAAGAGAAGTATTAGAGAAGCTAAAAAGAGTTATTACTCTTCGTGCTTTGCTAAATACCAAAGTGATATAAAAAGCACATGGAGAACTATAAAAGATATTATTAGTAATACTGAAGAAAATAATGCTCCAAAGCATTTTATCGTGAATGACTTGCCTTGTTTTGATTCGCAAACGATAGCAAATGAGTTTAATAAATATTTTACTGGTATAGGACCCTCATTGGCTAATGATATTACGCAACCTATTAACAAATCCTACAGAGACACCCTCACTAAGGAAATCACTTCCACTTTTGAACTCAAAACTGTATCTGAAAAGTATGTACTCAAAGTCATTGACAATTTAAAAAGCAAGTCAAGTAGTGGAGTTGATAATTTGTCAAACAATCTGCTGAAACATATTAAATATGAAATTGTTAAACCTTTGACCCATATTATAAACCAATGTATAAACGCTGGTATATTCCCTGATGGAATGAAAGTTGCTAAGGTTCTCCCTATTTATAAGAAAGGGGAAAATTTTCTTTTTGGGAACTACCGTCCGGTATCCTTGCTACCCAGTGTATCGAAAGTCTTTGAGAGGATAATTCATAATCAGCTCTACCAATACTTTATTGATAATGAACTCTTTTACCAAAATCAATACGGATTTAGAAAAAATCACTCTACAGAACTAGCAGCAATGGATCTGATTGACAGAATTGTTTGCGCAATGGATAATAAAAAAGTTCCAATCAGCATATTTCTTGACCTCTCAAAGGCTTTTGATACACTGGACCACAGTATCTTGCTGAAGAAATTACAATATTATGGTATTAAAACAAATGCACTTGATTTATTTACATCCTATCTTAGTAATAGAAAACAGCTGGTTCTATATGACGAGACATCATCTGATCTATTATCAATAGATACTGGGGTTCCGCAAGGGTCTATTCTTGGACCTTTGCTATTTATCATATATCTGAACGATCTTGTATATACTTGTGACCAATTTAAACCGGTAGTTTATGCAGATGATACGGCATTATACACTTCGCTGGAAGCTTTTGACGTTAGTGGGCATTCTTTGGATAGTGCAATTAATGAAGAATTAGAAAAAATTAACACCTGGTTTAAGTTAAATAAGTTATCCTTGAATACGAGCAAAACCAAAGCAATGATATTTCACACGAAACAGAAAAAAATTAGAACACCTATTCTGAACATAGAGAATAAACCAATAGAATTTGTGGAAGAGTTTAATTATTTAGGCATTATTTTTGACTCAACTCTCAGTTGGAAACCTCATACAAATCATATAGCCAAGAAAATTGCAAAGACTAATGGAATAATGAATAAACTTAAGAATTTTCTTCCTCAGAATATCTTGTTATTACTGTATAACTCGTTGGTCCTACCATATTTGAATTATGGAATACTTGTCTGGGGAAGCCATGCTGAGAGACTTGGGAAAGTAAAAAAACGTTCTGTCAGAATTGTAATGAATGCAAAATTTAATGCCCACACGGAACCTATTTTTAAGTCTCTTAGATTATTGAAAGTTACTGATATTCTGCAATTGAATGAGTATAAATTCGTATATAGGCTTGAAAATCGAATGTTGCCGAAAATATTCCTAACTTCTGTCTTCACTAGAAACGTTGACATGCATAATTACAACACCAGGCATGCATATGCTTTCCGAATACCCCAGCAGAAGCATGATTTTGTCAAAAATAGTATTCGTTTTAGATTACCTGCTATCATAAATAATGCTCCAATGAATTTCAAAAATAAGATACATACTCACAGTTTACAGGGTTTTGCAAAATACATCAAATTACAAATTATTCAGAACTATGAAAACTTGTGTAATATCCCATTATGCTATATATGTTTGAATACCTAGGTGACGTCACCTTGCTTTGGCAACTCACCTTGCTTTGGCAACTTTTTGACTTCAAAGGACAATATTTTTGCATTAAAGCATGCAAATGCTTGTCTAATTGATTAGGAATGTAAAATGAATAGTTTTAAACATCTTTCATTGCTTCAACATTGTTTTTCTGTTATGGTGATATTACAATTGATGGTCATGTGACTGAACAATGGATTTTTAAGAGGAGGTATGTGTGAGAAATGACCAAAATTTCAGTAAGGTTCACAAATTTAGTTTGTGCCATATCTTTGACCTATACCAACTTGGGCACCCAGTGCAAACTCCGATTATGTCAAAATATGCCTCTATAATCACTTTAAGCCATGTTAAATATAAGATCATCGACAAATTTTAAAAGTGAAATAGCTGACTTGTGTCATTTCAAAGACGTACACACAAAAAGGCATTTGCGATGGTAACACAGCATTTACTTTGGTGAAACATGACAATGATTACTTAATTTTTGCAAAATATCATGCCTGTAGCTTCATTAGTTTTGGAGAAACAGCCACCGATAGGCCTACTTGTTTTCAGGTGATAAATTGCCTGTAATGACGTTACGTCACAATTTTGCCATTTTCCGCTCTGTCCAAAAAATCTCTTTTACTCTGCACGGGATGTGAAAAATCTTGACCACTGTTCAACCTATTTACTCATGGGATACATCGACGGAATCCTTAAAAAGATGGCTTCGTATTTATGAAACAGGTGTTTTTAAATATTTTTTTTTGTTACAAGATTATTTCATATCGTAGCCATAAAAACATGCATTTTTTTCCCCAAAAAATGACTTTTGTCTACTTTACCCCAATTCCTGAAACTATTAAAAGGAATATCAAAAATCTGCTTTGTAAATAAGTTCATTTGGCTTTTCTTCTTTCATCAATTTTTTCAAAAATTTTCTACCATGCCTGTAACTTCAGAAATTCCACATCCCGTGAGCAGTAAAAATCTGCCTTTTTTTGTCTTTTAAAATGGTTGCCACGGCAACCATTCATTGGAAAAATGCAAAATTGTCTGAAATCATCTATTTTAATGAAAACCTTTCTTTTGACACCAAATATTGACCATTACTCTAAAAAATTGCAGGAAAGTGCCTTTCTCACCCATAACTCCCCTTAAAGTTTTTGTCATTTTTGTTTGACTTTGATAAATAAAAAGCACGTTTTGGGGTAAAAGTTTAAAACAACTTAAAAAAAAAATTACCAGCGACCTTCATAATGGTTCAAATGACTTGACTGACTACTTTATTTAGCCAGAGAGCGATTAATTGTGAACTGAATTCACTTGTTATTAGAAAAGTTGCCAAACGAGGTGACCCCAAAAAAGGGCAAAATTTTGCAACAAATCATCTCGTGTAGGATAACCATTGCACATATTTTTTTTCAAATTAGATGCAAAAGTTGATGATTTGGTAGAGTCAGTTTATGCAAAAATATCTGATCTGGTACATTAACCCAGTTTCTTAATATTGTCAAATAACTGCACCAAACTTGCCAAACCAAGGTGACGTCACCTAGTTAATACCATGTTACAAAGGAATTTTGGTCTCTAAGCTACTTCTTAAAGTGAAAATTGCGCATTGCAAATTCTACAAGGATATAAAAAATAAGTTCAGAATCTGTTGACATGTGATTCTCATCAAATTTTATGAAATATTCTCAGATTCTTTGGACTTACATACTCCTCCAAATGTGCAATTACCTTTTCTGAAATATTGCTCTTATCCTAATGTCCTCATACTTTTGTTCTCATCATATTACATAATTTATAATATATATTTGGTTCTTCACCCAATATGCACTCATTGTACCATTGTTGCTTTGATTTTCTGTACGCTACTGTTTATTTTATTTCTTTATTGGATCTCTCTGAGATGATGATATGATCTTTTAATTTTTTTTTTAGGGGGGGCATCTCGCCAGCGATAATTACTTGTCTTAGAGATGTCCTCCCTCTTTACTGTAACATAACGTTTCAGAAAGAAATAAAATATCTTGAGTCTTGAGTCTTGAGTCTTGAGTCTTTGCTCTTTGTAAGTTTGTTATGGTAAATTAAAGGACTTGTTTACATTAACTAGAAAATGACCTCCTTAATATGTAGACTTCTTTTTTAAATTATATATTTATTATGATGTTTATTTCATCTTTTACCTTTACTCTTTGTTATAACAGGTTAATGGACTTGTACTTAAATTACATAGAAAATTGTCACTTTGATATTTATGTTTTTGTTACTATTTCTTGTTTTTGTGCTTTAGTTTTTAGTTAACGGTTGTATCTTCAGTCAGATATTAGGACTTGTTACTATTAATTGAATTCTAGTTCTAACTTATGCTCTTTTTGTAAAATAATTCATAATTAAAATTTCTTTTTCAGTTGGTATGGCGTTGGAAAGATGAGCATCCTTCCATAGAAAAGGGAATTAAAGTGAAGGTAAATGTCATTTGATACTATTAGATTTATTAATTATAAACGTAAGTTTTATTCCTCATGTTTTAAATGCATTCATTTTGTTTCAGTTGAGCAAGGAAGCCTCATCTCTTGTAGATGGGGGATCTTTTGGATCCTTCGTCATTTTCCAAGATGGCAGCTTGTCAAATTTGGATGATCTTGACAACATCACCCAACCTACAAATGAGGGGAATATTGAGTTCTGTCTTTCTACACTTCACCAGTCCTGCTTGTTCATCGCGGTTTTCACAGACAGCCATCACATTTTCATTCACAAATATTCATCCCCAGATTCTGCGCCAACCATTTCACAATTTTCAGTTTCAGAAGGTGAGTTGATTGGAAAGTTTGGCTGAATTTTACCATCAATTTCTTGGGGGGAAGGGTTGGTCTAGTGGTATCATGCCAGGCTGCCGAACGCTGGGTCCAGGCTACCAAGTGCAAAAATACAGGACGTTAAGCCCAATCATCCAACCATCAATTGCCTCTTTGAGATCAAGAAAGTCGATTTTGTTATGGGAAAAAATTGCTGTTTACAAATTTAACAATTCATTAATTTTTTTTCCAGAAAGCTTCATCAGCAAATCAACAGTATGTTTTCACAGACAAGGTCCTCAACTGCAATTACTCATTATTGGTGAGAGAAAGTTTCCTTCAATTACTGATTTGCCTGTCGTTAACCTTGCGTAGTCATTAAAAATAAATTATAAATGTTGGTTAGTTTTGGTCACTAAAAAGTAAAAATTGATTATTGATAAAATGAAAATTGTTGCATTTGGCATCCAATTATGTCTTTGCTTGATTGAAGTTCTGATAAAATCATACCTTACGACATTATTCAGATTGGTGATTTACTCTTTCAGGATCCAATGGCTCTCTCAGCTGCCTGGCAGTTCAGGACCACCTGTCACAATGGCGCCCTCTGCCCTTTCCTTCCACAAAAAATCCCTCCATAACTTCCCTTGGTAGCAATTTTGTGGCTATAGGTGGATTGGTGTCTAATAACCAAGGTACATTACCATTTGTTATAAGTTATTTTGAAATTAATTATTTTTTTAATAAATTGCCCTACACCAAGTCTGTTTAAACTTGAAATTACATATTTTTAATCTATGTTTCTTCTGTTGTTACTGTATGTTACATGTATGTACATGTACACGTAAGGCCACACATAATTGATTCTTAGCTTCGCGGACCCGCCGACACAATAGACTCAGACTCAGACTCAGACTCAGACTCATTTATTTTTTGCTCGGAATATATACATTATAAAAATACAATTTTCAAGAAATTCAATAACCTAGGAGCAAAAGGACCCCTCGAAGGCAAAAATTTTGCCGCTGCTGAGGAGCCCCATTGTTAACAAAGAGTGTCCAGGCACAGTAGATGGCAGTGAACATCAATTTAATAAGGTAGGTACACATAGAGAAAAAAAAAAAAAAAAGAAAAAGACAAATAGATTGATAAGAAAATTCTAATGGGTAGTGTCGGGCTAATGGGCTTAGACATGAGGGTATGGAGCTGTGAACAAAACACTATTGTAATGAATTAAGTTCTGTTACAGATATAACAATGAGGAATTGAACAATTTGGATCATAATTATCTAATAACTTAATTTTGATATAATTTTTGTATCCTTTAAAACTATGCGTAAAAATTTTTGTCTTGAAATTCTCTTGCATGTTACTGAATAATTTAGTAAATTTATATTTTATGCCATTCCTTGCAAACTCATGTCTCACAGCAGGCAGCAGCAGGTCAGAAGCATGTCTTGTATTGTAATCATGTCTACTCAGATTTTCTCCAGGATTGACAATCTCTTGAAAATATTTAGGCACAGGACCTTTGATAAATCGATAACATAGTTTATAGTCATGCAGTGCACATATATCTTCCAATTTTAAAATATTCAACCGCTTAAACAGGACATTCGTATGAGCATTAAATTTGCTATTGGTAATAATTCTTACTGCTTTTTTCTGTAATTTGAATAGCATGCTAGAACGCCAGCCCCAGAGAGTTATGCCATAATTGAAGTACGAAGAGATTAAAGCATTATAAATATTAAGCAAAGCATCAGCTGGTAAGGTATGCTTCAAACGACATAAAATGCCTATGGTCTTACTGATTTTTTTCGATAGAGTAGTAATGTGTCCTTTCCAACTCAGATTTTTGTCCAAAACTAACCCTAAGAAATTAAATTCATTAACAAATTCTACTTTGGTGTCATTAATTAGAATATCTGGAGGAATTGTCTGTCTTTGGGGTGTATGGAATAGCATGGCCTTTGTCTTACTAACATTTAGTGAAAGTTTATTCAATTTTAACCATTTATCAATTAAATTTAATTCATTATTTATGTCATTCTTGACCGAAACATGGTTAGTATAATTCAAAGAAGCAAATAGAGTAGTATCATCTGCGTAAATTATTGGTGTCAGGCATTTGGTAATTTTCGGAAGATCATTAAGATAGATTATAAATAATAACGGGCCTAATATAGAGCCCTGTGGAACTCCACATTTAATTCTCATCAAATTAGATTGAGTACCATTCATTTCGACATATTGAAATCTATTGTTGAGATAACTTTCCATTAATTGATATGATAAATCATTAAACCCATAAAATTTTAATTTATGTAGCAAAATCTTGTGATCCAGTGTGTCAAAGGCCTTTGAAAGATCCATAAAAATGGTAATAGGTATATTATTCTGATCCATTTCCAAAATTATCTTGTCAACTAGCTCCATTGCTGCAAACTCAGTTGAGTGATTTGACCGAAAACCATATTGGCTAGGAAAAAATATATTAAGTTGATCAAAATGGTGATATATTTGATCATACATTATTCGTTCAAAGACCTAGATACACTGCCGATGGAAAAAAAAATTGAAAAAAAAAAATAATTTTTTTTTTGACATTATAAAAAATTTTTTTTTTACCTTTTTTTTTTTGTCCTACCGACCGACCCTAGAAAAAGTGCCTTGAGAGGATCCGAGAAGCTAAAGATCAATTATGTGTGGCCTAACCTATTGAATAACAGATACTGAATGTTTTAGTCTACAATTTATGTTTCCAGCTGGACTAGGAATTTGGGACATCAAGTATGGGCTTCTTCAGAATTTTAGAGAATTTCCAGACAACAATTCAGACTGCCAACAGGTACATAGATCTACAGTCAGACATCTTTGAGTGGACGTTGATATCGTTGAAATGCTGCAACAAATCTCTTCATAACAATCATAAGTGTGATAATTTTGGTAACAGTGGTTTTGGGTTGTTATGATAAAACTCTTTAATAAATCGTAGAACCTTATTACTCGAATTTGCTTTAAATGTGAAGATAAGATAATTGTGTATGTTACTTTTGTTTTGGTGCTTACATAATGAAAAGTTAACTAATTTAGTTCGCGTAAGTTTGTAGGTTATTTTAAAAATTGTATTTCTTATCCAGCTATTCACCGCTGGACCTCGCCTTGTGATTATTTGTCCGTTGAACATTTACGTTTGCCGATACACCATTGAGTCCACAACTTTAGCTGGTTCTTTGGGGAGGCAGTTGAGGGTGGACAATTCTGTACCTCTAAAGGTGAGATGTCTCACTTAATTACGTTCAGTTCATAACAATGAAATAAGCAATTCAGATTTTGTCAATTCACACGTTTTCATCTATTGCAGCAATCTGGCTCCGGTGGCACTAAACTGAAACAGCTTCTTGCGAAATTAGCTGACAAACAAAAGGTTTGTCTTAAATTGATGCAATTCAGTTATTACTCTCAATATTATCACATACTAGTCATGCAAAGTTCTGCATTTTACTTCTGACGAATCAAAATTTTTCAGAATATAAGTCCAAAGGAGATGGGAGCTGGCCTCACAGAGTTGTCAAGTCTTTTGCAGAACACCTCCAATCAAGATTTCATTGAAGTTATGTCCGTCGTTTGTCAAGTCGTTAACCGCTGCGCAGAAAATGACCAACTGTGGCTGCCCAAGGCTGTCTTACCAATCATAAAGAAGAATTTACCTGCAAGGTATAAGTTTCGTTGTACCCGCTCAACAGTTGATTTTTTTACTGTATATCTTTAATTGGCTTTGCAAATGCCCTTTCCACACTTGCCATGTTGATCAAATGCTGCAGACACTTGGGCGATTCGATGCCTAACTGAATTGGTATTTGAAACATGTAATGGGTACATCTTGTTAGTATTGCATTCTGGAAATTATTGGCTCAGTCCTATGTAGCATAATTATTTCTCACATCTATGTTTATTGCAGGTTGTGTGAAAATGTGATTCTCAAAGCTTTAAAGAAGGAGGACTTGACTTTGGTGTTCAACTGTGTTCAGCATTTCAATAGCATTCCTGAGGACATGCTGGTCAAATGCCTCAATTTCCTGGTGAAGTATGTATTGCCCTGATTCTTTGATAAAATATAATCTACAAAGAACATAACAAATTTAAAACTCATCTGACGTTGAACAAACTTGTGAAGTTTAGTTCCAAGTTTGTTGTCCCTTTAGCATGGTTCCTGTCTATCATGTCCGGCCAAGCCAGTTAAATGATGGATGTAAAGCCTTTCGTCTCACCTCACCACCATGGTTCTGGATGGACTCCATCTCTCTGATTTGTCAATTGACAATGAAGAATCTAATAAGTTTTTCTTGAAATTTTTGGGAAAAAAATGTATTATTTTTTTGAAGTCCCCTCATTTCTAGAAAAATGTATGCCCAAATGAAATCCTAGCTGGAACAATGGGTATGTTAATGAAAACCCACTAGTGAATGTTTATAATTTGTAATATTCCAGGTGCGATGACAATCAGTTCACGGACGCTGCCTCTGAGTTGCCCAGCCCTAATTCCATTGCAGACGATGCCCCAATTAAATGTCCATTTGGTGAAATCAAGACTGCTACTCTGTATCCTTTGAATGGTTACCAATTTATAACTGTGGGCCTAACTCAATTGCTTCTATAGCTGTATTATATTCTGCCTTTGCACTTAGCAGACATTTGAAATTTAAAATTAAAATTTTTAGATGTAGCAGATAAGTTTGACTGCTGTTCAAATTTTGAGTCAATTGTGAGCTTTGGATGTATTTATACTGATAATCATGAGCTATTGCAAGTTCGCAACCCAAGAAGAGACATGCGCATCACATGCACTTCCTATAATTGTGATTGTCATAAGCATTGCAAATGATGAAATATTGGTTAACAATGCTTCATGAAGTTTCTGAGGGGGAAAAAAGTTTTCTTGACAATCCAAGAAATGTGTTACTGAAGCTGCCCTACAATGATGTATTTCTTCAGGAATGTATGAAAGAGATGGACTTTTCGGCTGTAATGGTAAGTGTATGAATATTGATTTCTCAAAATAAAATATGTGTTAAAAATTGAAAGAGTAGAATGGAATCTTTTCCCTTGTAAATTCCATCTTTTATCTTGCTATTTGGCAATGTACTCAAAATATGAATTCATCTTTTTCAGCCTCTTCTGCAGTATTTGTGCTACTGTCTTGTTTCCTCCTCTCTTTTGAGCCCTGAAAAGGGACTTGGGTTGAGCGTTCTTGAGGTAAGGAGTCAATAAGAGTTATTTCTCAAGTACATATTTAGTTTATGATAACAGAAGACAGATGAGAGATCGTTTAATGGTCATGAATGTGAATGACATGAAATTTGACTTGGAAGTTGACATGAGTAACAATTATAACATAATTTAGACATAAAGTATTTTATAAATTTATTGCAGCTGGAATAAAAAGTTTTGCTGAATTTGTTAGTTTGTGTAGTAGGTATTCTGAACCTATGCAAGCTTACTTCGCAGGAGCACAAAATAGCTATTTATAGGGTTCTCTCATCCTCTTGCACCTTTTTGGCCATTTAGGCCTAACACAGCAGAGGTGTTCCATGGAAAAGATGAAGATTATCTAAAATTATTTTGGCTAGAAAATTAGGTCCTATTTGAGGCTATTTCAGCTACATAGTTGCTATATTCACCCGATAGGCCTATTTAATCTGCAGGTGACTGATTGGCTGAATATGACGGTGGATGCCCATTTTGCTCAGTTGGTGTTGTCAGTGGAAGCCAGGACGCTACTGGTTGATCTGCACCAGACGGTGGAATCTCAGGTAAAAAAATCTTTAATTTCTGAAATATTTATAAAATCAACTGGAATTTGAAGTCTTTACTTTACCACAGATTTGTAGGCCAAGTTTCTATGCACAGTTCCATCTCAAGTAAAGTGATCAATGCCCGGAAAAGGTTTGATTGTAACTGAAATTATTACAATTTAGCTATAATAGTAACATTGTAAGTAAGTTGTAACTAACTTATCTCCAAGTGTCAGTATTATAATTCCTAGTATGAAATTTGAATAATCGTTTTTTGTAACAATTACTATGTAGTTCCATATATTAACTGGTGTGCATAATCTTGTGAAAAAAAATAATGAAACAATACCCTATTATTTGCCTTAGGCCCCCGTAGGGCGGATGTAATGATGAGATAAGTTTTACATTAAAAAATTTGGATAAATTCATATTTTAATGGAATTTTGAATAAAATTGGTTCTTTGTGGAGGGGTATGGGCTTTTATTAAGGGGTGTGCTCTTAATACAGAAAATACGGTAATTATTATTGCTTAAAGCGATGAAAGCCAAATTCTTTCAGAAATCCTGTTCCTATGAGAGCAATTAGACTATTTCTTTAATTCACGAACATCAGTCAATCATGCTTGGAACTTGATTGTATTAAACCTCATTGTTATTTCTCTCACATATATGCCATGTTTGTATGTCCTTGTGACCTGTATGATCAATGCAAGGGAGGTTGGCCTTATAAAATTGTTAGCATCTGAAGAATCAAGTAATAAATGTTTTTTTTTTTGTTTTTTTTCAGGTGAATCTGATGGAGGAGCTTGTGAGCTTGGAGGGAATTTTGAACCAGATCAAATTGAAAGGAGGATTACGTTACAGAGAACCCCCTGGGATATACAACATCCACACTCTGCATATTGCCTAACTGGATGAAAAAGACTCTTTTTCGAATTAAAGACGTTTAAAAAAAAAGAATAAACTGACTGTATCTTAAGTGAAGACTTTGAAAAGAATGTACAGGCACAGATCAAGTTAAAAAGAATGAACAGAATTACAGATCGAGTTAAAAAGAATGAACAGAATTACAGATCAAGTTAAAAAGATTGTACAGAATTACAGATCAAGTTAAATCAAGAGAAATAAGGGCATTTCTGTAAGTGTTACCTTATTATACCTCATTGCATGTTACGTTGTAGTTGTTTAATTGTTTCGAGTTGAATTTTAGAATTAAGACAGTTAACCTTTATCACTTAGTGATAAGCTGATAACATCAGACATGATCTGATTGCCTTGCCATCGCATCACACTGCCCAATGTAAGTGTGGAGCTAATTTTTGAAGACTTTGGAAAAGCATCAGAGAATATTATGTGATGGAAACAACTTCTGATGCCTCTGTGTTAGCTTTAAATCAGGCCATTGTTGCATCTGACATATTTGACCTGAAGTGTAAAATATGATTTATGTGTCTGGCACTCTCAAGAGTGCGCTGTGTGCGTGACTGGAAATGAGTAAAAAAATTAGTAAAAATAAATGTATTTATAAGGATGAAACTGACTTTAAGTTTATTTTTTCTTCCGTAGCATCAGAATATAATGACCTGTCCTGCTATATATTTGTTGTAAGTGCGACTATGTGGATGTAGTTGAGTTGTCGTTTCTTCCTACAAAAATAGTAAATTATCTGTTGTAAAGGAAATCCGATCTTGGAGTATCGTTTACTCAGAGGAAACAAGGATTAATGGATGTTTTTATAAGTGTATAAGATTACCAATGTAGGTATACAGATAGTTGGTTGGAGAGAAATATATAGTGTATATATCTTCGATATAGATAGATAGGTAGAAGAGACTTAATTGATCAATGAATAGATGAGACTGATTGATCTATATTAAATAGGTTAGACGGATGGTTCATCTGATTGATAAATGAATAAGAGACAGAATGATAGACTTTTAAATGAAGCAATGTCTAGAGACTGAAAGATAAGATACAATGCAGATGGCGATAGATGGACATGTGTTGGTACACATAACTCAGGGGCGGATCCAGGAATTTTGAAAGGTGGGGGGGGGGGGGTGCCCAGCGACGAGATCTGAAGGGCCGGAGAAATTCGGCTGGGGATCTCTATGTCGGGATCGAATATCTTAGCTTGAAGGGGGGGGGGGTCCGGACCCCCTGGATCCACCCCTGCAGTTGAGACATAGATTGAATGACAGATTGAATCATTGATATTCATGAATATATATATATATATTAATTATTTGACAAATTGATTGATTGATTGATTGTCTGATAGACTGGTTGATAGATATAGTCAGGTAATAGGTAGATCTATTGATAGATGGAGATAGATCCGTCATTTATAGATAGATAGAGGTACATTGTACATAGGTTGATGTGTGCGTGTAGATAGATTGATAGAAAGATATAAAAAATTATTGATTGATTGAAAGGATGCTGTGAAAAATGTGTCATCTATGTCAGGACTGGCGCTTGCGGATGGCAGGCGTTTTAAGAAATGTGAATTTCCTGTCCGATAAAGATATGTAGGTAGATAGGTGGATCTGTCAACTTAATTTTCAAATAGAAAGATTCATTAATTGATTGAAAGAATGTTGTATGAAAAACCAATTGATCTACATTTGAGGGTGGCAGGTATTCAGGAATATGAATTTCCTTCATATCCTGTAAAATTTCACTGCCGCAACTAGGATGTCTTGCTGATGTGACATAGTGGAGTGTTCCAGGTGTCAAGAATTCCTATATCAAATAAAAACAATTGATAAGCAAAATTCTTGGTGAGACCATGGCCTCATTCAGTAGTCGTGGCACTGAGTGCACTTGTTCTGATACGTTCTGATGTATTGTTGTAATGGTTATCAATTATATGTCCGGAAAAACAAAATAACTTCTTATCAACATTCACTTTCACTAGATCAATAGATTGGCTCTCCTATCAGCTTCTATCTGTGAAGAGCATGGTGTGACTGCTGGCTGAGTGCTTGGAAGTTCCCTTAATAGGCTAACGTTCCTCAAGTCAAACAGCTGCATTATTGACATTTAAAAAAATAACGTGCAAGCCCTTTAAGAGGTGTTTGTAGATAGAATATATGTATCTACCTCCTATTTTCCTATATATTTTTCTGTAATGATCTATCGATCTATCTATCTATGTATATATCTTACTCCCTCCCTCCCTTCCTTCCTCCTTTACTTCCTTCATCCTTTCCTTCATCCCTTCCTTCATCCCTTTCTTTCTGCCTGCCTCCCTCACTTCCTCCTTCATTCTATTGAATTTATAAACACTGGATCTGGCTGAGTAAATCAAAATTGTCATTGAAGTGTACAAATATTACCAACTGTTTAAGCAAAATGTTTGGACTATTTAAAACAACTATTTTGTAAGATGTTTTAAAAATAGCTAAATTTATGAATAGCCATTTTTGCATGAAAGTTTAATGTAAAAACCCCTCTAGATGTCTTTGGGCTCTTGACTTGGGGGAGTTCTGGAAGACAAATATGCTGAAGTTTTGCTGTCAAATCATCAATGGAAGGTTACAGAAACTCTCTGGAGGTTGGGCGGCTCCGGCCAAATGACTTCAGACTTGAATATTTTATGGCCAGCATGAAGGGCGTGGTTGGCAGAATAATCATGAATATTGGATATTCATGATTTAGTTCACAAATTTAAGTTGGTAACAAATTTTACAGTGTTCTTCAAGTGATAAATATTTATAGGTCCACCTATTATATTTTCTAAATTCATTATCATCAATGAGACCACAGTCAAGAACAGGATATTTATGAGTAACCGCAATTATTTGCAGTTGGCCTACTTTGACAATCTTGCAGTCAGTGGTTAGTACAGGTCTAATCAGGAAGATTTTGTTTTATGAAGGCCAAGTGCCATTCTTGAAAGATGTCGCAGGTCTTTTCAGTTACGGTGGTGCTGGTCCACATGCCTTTTGATCATTTGCTGTTCATTCTGTGAACATTAGGACATTGATGATTGGAACTTTTTTCACATAGATAACAGTCTTTACTTGTCTTAATATTTTTATTTATTAATTTATTTATTTATATATTTTTTAAATGCCGGTGTGACCCAGCTCATTCTTTCCATTAGGGGAAGCTTGGGAGAGTTGGGCCACTTTTTACATTCTTGCACCTCCTGGTAACAGTAATGATTATATAAACATGCTTAATGCATGTATTGTATCTTGAAATGTTTCAGAAAGATATCTTTAAGTTTGCATTGATATTTTCCCAAGAACATATGAGCTACAGCCCTGCGAAAATTGGAATAAATTTGGCCCAACTCGCCCCATCAAGTGGGGACTTGGGCCATTCAGGGGGGGAGACTTGGGCCATTGCAATATATCAGGTTCGGTAAAGCTGTACTTGAGGCCATAATATTTTTAACCTGTAGTGTGGTGGTCATAGAAGTCGCTAATCCTGAATTGAGGCCTCTTGCAACTCTAGTTTGCTGTCAGACTTAAGCCTCGGCCTGATGGCCCAACTCTCCCCATCTAGATTTCCTGATATCTAATTTTAATAGACCATGAATAATTATTAAGGCCTAAAAATATTCAATCTCTGTTGAAAATTGCTCTAGACAAGTTCTTCTGTCTTAATAAAAATACATCTGGGTAAATGCAACACATGTGGGGAGAGTATTGGCACTGTCCCAACTCTCCCCCATTCGACCATTTTTCTCTAAATCCCAATTATGACAAAACCGGTTGTCTGATAATTTTCCAAAATATGTTAATAACAACTGAATAGTCAAGCCTACCAAGCATGCCATAGAAATTTTTCTTAGTCCTTGTTGTCTGACAGACAATTAAAAACTCGTAACATGGCTCAGTTTTTCCGTTTTTCATCCAAATTTGAATTTTCTTCTCTCTAAAGATCGTGACAAGCAAATTAGCCAGAAATGTTACATCCATTGAAAGATTTTTATTTTTATAAAATTTTGGTGGCTGCAACTTTCTCAAAAAATGTTTAGTTTCCTCAAAAATCAGGGTGGCCCAACCCTCCCTGCGGCCCAACTCTCCCAAGCTTCCCCTACGTTTAATATTTTACTGAAGACAGCGAAAAAAATGTATGTATTAAGTCAGAAACATAAAACAAGATCCTTAGGTTTCCAACAAAGAGTTCAAAGAGAAGAAGCAAAGCAACTTTTCTACGGAAATCGACTGATTTTCAATGCTTTACAATTTTACCTAATTTACCTGATATTTGTGATGAAAAAAAAATTAAATACGACCAAGTGCTAAGATACCGCTAAACGTTAAAAAATATTCACCATGTCGTGTGGCTCAGAATTCCAAGCCAAGCCTGAAGATATATGAGATCCATACTTGGCCTAATGGTTTAGCAAGCTTGTCCACTGGCTCTAACGGTGTGGGTTCAAATCTCACCCCGGGAACTCACTTTAGTCCGAGCCCAACAAAAAAATTAAAGGATAGATATAGATAGAATGGCACTAATTTTACAATTTATAGAGATACATGTGTCAATGTGAGATCATATCCCATATTTCAGTCTTAAGGAATTGCTCGAGGACACAGTGCATGCATTGCATGCTTTTTTTTAAATTTTTTTTTGCAACATTCATGCACAAGATGAGCTGCGTCACCGGTGCAAGACAGAAGATTTCAGTCACATGCTCAAATTTTGAAAATGGAAAGTTGACATTGTCAGGACACAAACTGAAAGTAGTCACTATTTTTTTTAAAGGTTTCCAGTGGGAAAAGAAAACATAGAGACGTGATTTCTTGACCCATCCTTTATTATGTTTGAGTGGCCAATTCCATATTTTGACATTTGGGACATGTCACAGCATCATGCCCATCACGCTGTTGACACTTTGTCAACGGTGTGCCTAGAAGTCCTCAAGCTTATCAAATGCTCGATCTGATGAATGAGATATATATATTATGTATGGTATCCCGTATCAGTAAGCTATTTTTGGATGATCATCTTTGTCTTCCATCAGTTTGTTGTTGCCTGGCAATATATTTCCAACCATTTAGTCAGGTCTTGTTAAAGGAAAAAATAAGTTGCAAACAGGAAAAAGCTCTGATATTTGGTATACAACCTCAGTTTTTTATGCCCTATCGACTTTGCCTAAGCTAAAAGAAATTATGTGTAAGTCCTTTTAAAAACTTGACTATGGTAACAAGTCACAGTTAAACTGCAAAATTAAGAAAAAAATGTAATTCTTTGCAGATGTGATATCAAGGACTGTCCCGATTTGTTCATGTTAGTACTTGAGCCAACCATCTGTCTGATTCTTCCTAATCTATACATAATGTTGACTCAAGCTTTACATAATTGCTGTTTAGTGTTGCCATGGCAACCAAATGAAATCAAAAATTACATTCCCAAAGATACTTATAATACTGGATCTTTATAACTAATTTTTTTTAATAGCAAAATGAAGGAAAGGTGAACTAGAATGGGCGCTTGGAGAGCACATAGCTTCGCTGTCCATTTAAAATTGAACTGTGACTACTGGAAGATGCCGCACAAAAGGGGCCGAGCAGTCGATAGTTTGGGGGGCTATGGCTTTCAAACTTTTTTTGGTGCGCGAAGCATCGACGAACAATTTTTTTTTGCAAGCGGACACGCGACAAACTTGTTTTGCGTAACATTGTGGTACCCTAGCTACAGGTGGAAACAAACATATTTTTTTCATGTGCTGAACAATTTTTTTTTTTGAAGTGTCAAGTAGGAAACAAACTTTTTTGAACCCAAGAGCCGTAGCCCCCCCTCCAAAAGATCATGTGGTCGGCCCCTAAAAAGTTGATTAATAAGACTTCTACTTATTTGAAGGCTGCAATGTTATTGCAGCATCATCCATTGGATCATCTAAAATTGCATGCTAATTTCGGCAACTCTGGTGGGATTTTCATCAAATAAACATTAAAATGTTGCTAATTTAGTGCTTTGGCATTTTCTACGAATGTTTTATGGCCGTAATTGTAGAGAAAATGTGGAAATATATATACCCCTCTTGGTTTCTAGCGCTGCAGCAAAAAATGATAGTGCATGCTTTAACAAGCACATATAATGGCACAGCATCGCCCATGCCCCGCATGTTTTATCCTATGTTTATCCTATCCGTTAGCCAGTTTATCCCGTTCGTTTATCCTATCCATTTATCCTATCCATTTATCCTCTCCGTTTATCATATCTGTTTATCCTATCCGTTTATCCTATCCGTGTATCCTACCCGTTATCCTGTTTATCCCGTTTATCCTATCCATTTATCCTATCTATTTATCCTATCTGTTTATCCTATCCGTTTATCCTATCCATTTATCCCATCCGTTTATCCTATCAGTTTATCCTATCCGTTATCCTGTTTATCCCGTTTATCCTATCCATTAATCCTATCCGTTATTCTATCCGTTTATCCTATCCGTTTATCCAGTACCCCATAAGCATTGGTTCATCCCATTTATCCTGTTTATCCTATCTGTTTATCCTATCTGTTTATCCTATCCATTTATCCTATCTGTTTATCCTATCCGTTTATCCTATCTGTTATCCTACCCGTTTATCCTATCCGTTTAACATATCCGTTTATCCTATCCGTTTATCCTACCCGTTATCCTATCCGTTTATCCTATCCGTTTATCCTATCCGTTTATCCTATCCGTTATCCCATTTATCCTGTTTATCCTATCCGTTTATCCTATCCGTTTATCCTATCCGTGTATCCTATCCATTTATCCTATCCGTTTATCCCATTTGTTTATCCCAGCCGTTTATCCAATCCGTTTATCCTATCCGTTTATCCCCTTTATCCTACCTGTTTATCCTACCTGTTTATCCTACCTGTTTATCCTACCTGTTTATCCTACCTGTTTATCCTACCTGTTTATCCTATCTGTTTATCCTATCCGTTTATCCTATCCGTCTATCCTATCCGTCTGTCAACCCATCTATCCATTAAGCCATCTGTCAATCCATTCCTCCATCTATCTATCTATCTATCTATCCTGTCTGTTTATCCTATCCGTTTATACTATCCATCTATCCTATCTGTTTATCCCAGCCATCTATCCTATCCATCTGTCCTATCTGTCTGTCAATCTGTCTATCCATCCGTCTATCTATCATTCAATCCATCCGTCAATCCATTCATTCATCTATCTAACTAAGTTTCTATTTATCCTATCCGTTTGTTCTATCCGTTTATCCCGTTCGTTTATCCCATCCGTTTATCCTATCTGTTTATCCCATCCGTATATCCTATCCGTTTATCCCGTTTATCCTACCTGTTTATCCCATCTGTTTATCCTATCCGTTTATCCTATCTGTTTATCCCATCCGTCTATCCTGTCCCGTCTGTCAACCCATATATCCATCTATCCATCTGTCAATCCATTCCTCCATCTATCTATCTATCTATCCTGTCTGTTTATCCTATCCGTTTATACTATCCATCTATCCTATCCTACTGTATATCCCATCCATCTATCCTATCTGTCTGCCAATCCGTCTATCCATGCATCTATCTATCTATCTATCTATCTATCTATCTATCTATATATGTCTATCTTTTGTTTACATGAGTGTATATTATAACCAGTATTTTATTTACATAAATATAAAACAGATTTATATAATATATAGTAAGTTGTCCGTAGATTGGAGGGAAGAGAATAGAATAATATGAAATAGATACAATATAAGCCCGTGCTACCTGTATAACTAGAATTTGTGTCGCAAGCGGAACACATGCGAGTTCACTATGCATATGTTGTAGATTCTTGGGGAAAATGGTGTAGAATTTGGGGCCTAGATTTTCATACATGATCAGAGAAATAGAACAGACAATAAACTTAGCAGTGGTATCACCAGGAGGGGGGGGGGGGCAGTGCAGTAAAAAAGAAAGTACAAGCGGCTTACAACGAATTATGTCAATAGCAGGAAGGCCAGATCTAAAAGGTATTGAGATCAGTAGCATAGCCATTAGGGGGGGGGGGGTGAGAGGGCGGGGGGGGGGGACAACTTGCCCCCTGAACAGATTTTGGGGAAATTTCTGCAGATGTATTAGCAAAATTAGAAACGAAAATGGGGAAATGGTAAGAAAAATGGAGAAATTATGAGCAAAATGGGTAAATGGTAAACAAAATGTGGAAATTATAAGTAAAATAGGGAAAAGGTAAGAAAAATGGGAGAAATGGCCAGAAATTGGGGAAATGGCAAAAAAGAAGTGGGAAATTAACAGAAAAAAGAAACTGAAAGAAAAGGGGATTTATACGAAGAGTTTAAACAGATTTCCCAATTTTTTCTGCACAATTTCCCCATTTTTCTTCACTATTTCCCATTTTTCTGCCCCTGAATGATATAAATTTGTAAAAAACACCACAAAAATTTCCAAAAAGGTAACCAGCACCAGTGGCGTATCCAGGATTTTTTTCAGGAGGGGCAAACCACCAAGATATTTCCCCAAATTGTTTTTCGCGACCAACAGCTCTGTCATCATGTGTCGCACATTGTACAATGTTCAAAAATTCTTTCAGACAACATTTTCAGTGCACCTTCATGAGGAAAAATCCCAGCTGGATGTCATTCGGATGAGACGTTAAATTGGCGGACTATTGTATCAGTGTCTATGCTGGGCAAGTAAAAGATCCCTCAGATGGGGTAAATGTGTAACATGTTGAGGACTCCCGCTCTCTCTCCCATCTCATCAATCGACCCTTGTGAGTGCCCAGAACTGGGCTTAGAGGGCTGCACTTACCATATCTATCTATCTATCTATGTGTGTTTAAAGAAGGAAGAGATAGAGCTTTAAAAGCTGACAAAATAAACTTGAGACAAACTGAAACTGTGGTAAATTTTACAAATGCTTGTGATAAGTTCTAGGGAGTAGCCAACTTAAAATTATATATTCTAGTGTGCTCTGATTGGCTGGTTCTCATGACTTTATTTGACATTGGTTAATTTGCTCCATACTTGCGAAGTCCAGAACGCATCTTTTGATGGCAGTGAGCCAGTAACTGATATTTTAGAAAGACAGATTTAATTGTTTAGATGGACAAATAATTATGTGTTTCTGTTGTAAGCTCCATGGGAGATGTTGGGGATTGCTTGATAGCAATATGAATGGCAAGATACATGTAGATAGATAGATAGATAGATAGATCAGATATCTAGATAGTAAGCTAGATAGCTAGAATGGTCAGATAGCTAGATAGATACATAGATAGATAGACAGCTAGCAAGATGGATAGATAGCTAGCAAGATAGATAGATTGATAGACAGATCGAACGATAGAAAGATAGATAAATAGATAGACATAGATAAATTTGAGCTGTAGTCGGAGGGGGGATGTTTGGGATAGCTATACATTATTATATTATCGGTTTAAGTATTTACTGACTGACTAATTAAAACAACTGTGTCATCCAATTCAAGTTTGAACTTCACACCTTTTCCAAACAATAGACCAGCATCAACACCAGGGTTTCTGTTGGGGTGCTCAAAAAGTGAGTCCTGGGGACTCAGTGAGGTCTGAAAAAGTGGGTCCCCAGCCAAATTTCTGGGTTCTAGTTTTTTTCATATCATGGCCAAGCGGCCATCACCCAATTACAATTCTTGAATATAAGGGAGGGGGCTAGCCCGGCTGGTAGAGCCTTGGGCTCCCATTTGTTGGGACCCAGGTTCGGAAGCTCTCCACAAAATAGTTTTTGCTTTGCTGAAACAATTCTTTGTCGCATCCCTCAATCTTAAGATATATATCAAAGTAGGAACTCCTAGTACAGGGTGAATTTCCTATAAATCTAAAATGGTAAGTTTAAAAATGTATTTAGGAGTCGTCTGTAGGACTATATTTCTTTATGCATCTTCAAAAATGCCACAGTCTTGTGAAGCAATATTGGCAATAATTTAGTTACTCGATTGATTAAAACTGTAGAAGGCTCCAAATGGTCCATTATTGACCTATCGAATATGCAATGACATCACAGTAACACAAGCAGTTTGAAGTAATCACTTGCACTTCCCTGACTGTAACTACTCAAAGGGTGTGACCTGGGTGTCTGCGAGTCCTTGAAAAGCCTTGAAAAAATTGCATTTACCACAAAAGGCCTGGAATCTGCTTCATACTAATAAAAAAAAGAAACACAGCTGAATATTTTGCGATTTCTTGTGACAGTCAGGTCGCAGATATATTTTTACTGTCAGAAAAAAATAATCTGCATTCTCTGGAAGATTGGCCTTGATTTTGGGAAAATTTGGGCCAAGAAAAGCCTAGAAAATCCTGGAATTTGGTTCCAAAAATGCTGCAGACATCCTGCACTCAACACAAAGAGACTGCAATGCAAGGGCAATAATGTTCTTCTAAAATTTGAGTTATAAAATACAAGAACTTTTCTGCTGACTTGACTTGTGTTGTGCTGGTATACCCCGGCTGACTTGACTTGTGTTGTGCAGTTGATGTTGATAGGCTAGTAACTGTTACTGTATCCACATATTCATAACATGTTGTCAAGGACCAACCACTGGTATTTTCATTTTATGCACAATATTTCATTAACGTCTCTCTACTCAATCACCCTTAAATTAACAAAATATGAATGCACTATTGCAATGCGCTGAGTGAAGCCTGCCTTATTTGGCTGTCCTATCAAGATGTGTGTGCAGAAGAAAATTTTGAAATGCTAATCTAGTGCATTAATAAAGCACATAGAAGCTTGAAAATGATCTTATAAAATGCCTTGTATTGTTAGCTGTCAACCCCTTCCACAATTTTCCCGAGTTTTTCTTTGTAAATAGCTAAAAAGTGAGTTACAAAGACAAAAGTGAGACACCAGTTGGTAAACATATATCAAGATGCCTGGGGTTATTTCTAATATAATTTTCCGTTCAGATAAATGTCCCTGCAATAATTCCTTTCATTTAACATTATAATATCAAAGCCACTATATGTACATTGTTATTTTTATTCTTTTAAAATATGTTCACTGCCATATTTGCCTGATAACTGGTTCAAGTTAAATTTTAATTGAGTGGATTGCCTCCCCCCAAAGATGGCATTGATTGCTATGAGAAAGTTCACTTTTACAATGGCCTTCATGATGTGGGACTTTTTAGAAGGTGTTAATTGAAATATATACTAACTCAAGGTGTGAATGTAATGGCGAATTTACTAATTGGTGAAGTCTTGATTGCTATTCTGAATTGCCTGACATGGCAAAGGGACAAATATATAGGCCTATGCATTTTCAACGAATTCTCAGCAATTAATTGAGATATCTTCATGAAAAAACGAAATCATAAAGATTAAGGCACCAGGCTTCAAAAGAGCCTAAAATATTAATTCTAGCCCTAATAGAGGTGTCCGAAAACTATCGGGAAGACATCGAACCTGTTTCGGCCAATCAGAGGGCAGTAAAACAATAACAAAAATATTTCTATTTCCTGTTTTGCCGTGATTTGGTTGAAACTAAAAACTTAAATTGTGAATAAACTATGCACAAGCGGCACCAAAGGTTTGAGGGCGCCTCAAGTTAGCCAATTCTTCATTCATTTCACGAAAAAGCAACTCTAAAAAGTGCTCCCTTGTCTCTCACAAACGATCCAAAAATTCTAACACTCCCAGACCGATCCCATATGCGAGGTGAACTCGCAAATTAGTTGGAAAGATGCATGAACTATACTGAGATGCAGGAATTGCTGAGTTTCCCAGAAATAGAATGTGGTGCAAAGGGAGGAACTGGCAAAGGACTTGCAGGTGCTGCCCTCTTGTGTAATGTATGTGAATGAGTTGCTGCTTGCAGTGGCCATTCTGTGTACTAAAACTCACCCTGTGGAAGGGAAAATGGCCACCACAATGCAGGCTTTCTGGACCTTGATAGCCTCTAAAACTGATAATAGTAAATTTTCTAATATTGAATTAAACTGAAAATACCAACCGTTGTGCACATCTACAATGGTATCAATGTGTTATGCATATGATAAGAACTTCCAGAGTAGGCTGGTTGAGGCCACAGCATTGGTTGTTTCACCCCTTCAGTAGATTTCAGCACTAAAGCATAATCGCCCTATGCATAGCATAGCATGGGCGATAATTACTGTAGAGACCTTTTTCAGATTTCTTGAATTGTGGGCCCAAAAAAGCGCCAATAGTCACCAAAATTTAATCAGGTCTTGTGTGGTACAAATGAACGGATCCTTCTTTTTCTTTTCAGCTCAGTGAATGGAATGAATGTGAATATAAAACATTTCCTGAAAATGACTAGTGTAAAGTATAATATTTAATATTTATGTGTCCATAAAAAAATAGAGAAGCTATTGTGGTCCCTGGCACTTCAGCATGTGCGTCAGTGTGTATGTTGATGTGAGTTGCTTCCTGCAAAAACTACTGGATGGATTTAGATTTCCTTTGGCATGATTAGTAAAACTAGAAGTACCGTAGCTGACTTGGTTGGTACCATCCGCAGTGCAACGCACATGTATAGCTTGCAGGGATCATAATTATATGAATTTATGAAATAGATCCAGTATCAGCTTCGGAGCAGGAATTTCAGTCCTATTGCCTGATAGATAGATAGAGATAGATAGATAGATAGATAGATAGATATTGATTGATTGATTGATTGATTGATAGATTGATTGACTAGCAGATAGATAGATAGATAGATAGATAGATAGATAGATAGATAGATAGATAGATAGATAGATAGATAGATAGATAGATAGAGAGATGATTTCATTGACTGTCATGCTAAGCAAATAGATTGATTGGTTGATTGAACTTGATTGATTTTGATTGATCGTGGATAATCATTGCGTATGCTCACTATTGCTTTGCCAAGATGTTGTTGGCAACAGTCCTGCTGGTCTGCATAACTGTCTGCCTATCAAGACAGTTCTTAAATGAATCCAATTCATTTTGATATTAAGGGAATTTAAGGCCAATTATCTAGTCATGTGACAAATCATGCCATTGTCAAAGAAATGATAATGCAGATCAGGCTATCATAGGCCTACAAATCAAAATATAATTGCACGTATTTTTCCCAAAAAATGATAGTTTCAATCAGGTCTCTGAAGCTCCAGTTATGTCATCACAGCGAGCTTGAGCAAACTTTGGGGTTAAAAAAATTGACCAAGAAAACGGTTAGCGCAGTGATGTGGAGGAAGGTTAGACGAACATTTTGATGTATCAAACTAAAAAATCTGTTGGGAATTTTTTGAGATATTTGAGTTTTGAATTTTTTATTTATCACACCCTATTCTTAGCATGGAATCTCCATCAAAAAGTGTTTAGAATCGCCAATTTTTCCTGCTAGGTACTATCTAAGACAAAAGTCATTATTCAGAATTAAAAATATGCAGTCATTGTAACAGCAGAAAGTAAATACCTCTTCATCTAGACTGACAGAGTGTGATAAACCTATAACTGTAAACACTTCTTGGCAAATGTTTAAAATATGTTTTTTTTTGCCAGCTATTCCTAAGTTTCATCATACTGTTGAATAATTGTAGTAGAATCTACCTCACTTTTGACTATATATATATATATAAGGTGTATTATTGAGGTTTTTAGGTGTTTTTATGAGAAATTTCACCACTGTGAAACATGTACTTTGCAACCATGTTAAGTGTAGCCTATGTCGAGTGAATCATCAGAAAACGCGTGGAAAGAGTGTTTGTAAGCATTTAGTTAAGTATGGAGTAGAATCATTTGATATTACATGTTAAAAATGCAGTAGTTGTACATTTTTGCATTAACTACATTTTCACTTGATTTTCTGAATTTATGATATTTTTGTTGTTCTGTACCATTAAAGATCGATTAATTTTGGATGCCGGATAACCTACAACAATATTAAACATCTTAACATCCGTTTTAAGTACCCAAAATACATTAAGCATGAAAATTACTGTTTATTAATAGTTTTTAATGTTATTTGTGTATATTGTCAAATTGCAAAGACTTTTCATGTAATGTCAGGGGATTCAACTTCATAGTGAAGTAGATACTTACCAACATTCCAACCATGGGTTGTCCAAAAATTGAATTAACTTTGTCTATCCTTTTACCAAGTCACAAAATGTTTGTTTCACAGTGGCAAAATTTGTGATAAAATGAGCAAAAAACTCAACAAAGCTTGATGAAATGATATGATGACACCAAATCTGCTAAAATAACTTACCAGAATTATGAAACTAACACAACCTGGCATTTCATACATTTTCTCACACCTCTAGCCCGAAATGTTTAGGGTTATATGTTTATCACACCCTGTCAGTCTTGATGAGGTGGTACATACTTTCTGCAGAGACAATGACTGCATATTTCTACTTTTGAATAATGACTTTTACCTTAGATATTACTAAACAGGAAAAATAGGTAGTTCTGAGCATTCTTTGATAGAGATTTCATGCTAAGAATAGGGTGTGATAAATAAAAATAATAAAACTCCAATAACTCAAAAAATTCCCAACAGATTTTTTAGTTTGATACATCAAAATGTTCGTCTGACCTTCCTCTACGTCACTGCGCTAACCGTTTTCTTGGTCAATTTTTTTAACCCTAAAGTTTGTTCAAGCTTGCTGTGTCATGTTATCTGCATGCCGGGAAGTCATGGTTGGCAGTGCAAGTGCACCAGGAAAATGACATCATAGGATGCTGCACTCTGATTGGTCCATTTCACGTGGTCTCACACAGCTCCCAGAGAACTGTCTGCCATAAATTCAACCCTCTGCCTGGAAAGGAATTCACTTTTACACATTCTATCCGGAGGAAAACACATGAAAAACAAAGGTATGTAACATTTTCATACACCAATTAATGATTTGCATGCAATTGGGCTCCTTTTTCTATACATAGGCTTTTTTTTCTTAATTAATAGATTTTATACTCTCCATGCTGAATATATTCAGGTACTACAATGCAATGTATAGGCATGCTTCATGCTTGGGTCTTTCTTTTGAAATAAGAACTATTTAAAGAAACCATTTATCTTGATTAGGCCTATGTTTTTCTGAGCAGTCTCCCTTAATAACTTAATTGTTTCAATTAGTATGTATCAGTGGTATGATTAATTGATAAGTTGTATTAAAGTGTCCCTTAATAGGCCTATGATATCTCCTAACTTTGATGTATTGATGTGTGAGCAGCTTGTGTGACAATTTTATCAGTGTTTATCTATTCCTGTAATCTTGCATAGAAATCCAGGAAAGAAATACCTGCTGGTATATTTGGCTGAAGGCCATGTTAATTTTTACAAATCCCCCCCCCCTCAAGAAAAAAATGCTAGCAATCTCATTTAAAGTGTTGGCAATTTGACATTTATAAATGATTAGTTAATTAAATGTTCTGATGTATAAGCCTACTTAATATAACAATAGACCTAGGTACAAGAACTGTCAATCCTTTCGATTGTCCATCTTAGCAATTTTTGATTTAGACAAATTAGTCTATATTTAGCCCTTGCAGACCATTTGATGACTGGCCTTGCTGGGTGCAGCTGCACCGAATCACGCCATGTTTTGGTTTTGCTCTCCTCACAGCATGGCCAGTGCATGGTCGTGGGAGAAGGGGGCGTGGCCAAAGTGGGGCATCACCTTATGGGGTGAGTCCCAATCAGGTCATATCATCCCACAGCCAATCAGAAGCCAGACAGGCCACATCCTTGCTAATTTGCATAATGTATGCTAATCCACAAGGCCGACTGTCAGATGAATTGGCAATTGAACTGGATGAGTGCAACAATTAACCGGGTAAGATTAGACAACTGGGTTACTGGGTTTATTATGGATGGGTAATAATAGTCAATCAAGTGGTATTGAATCTTGTAACACTGAGATGTCTAGCTGTCAGTGTCTGCCTTCTATGAAATTGTATTTTTTTGTGGCGCCATTCATTGATTTTCAGCTTGCTTGCATGGTGCAGCCTGCAGCTTCCTTTGGCTGCTGATAGTATAGGACATTTCTCAAGTGAAAAGATGTTGATTTAAATTGCTCCAATCAAATAGACTATTCTATGGTAGTGCCTCATTTTGTTAACTTAGTACTCAATGTACCCCTATTACTTGCTTGTCAGAATATGCCATCAAATCTGCTATTTATCAGCTGGACCAACCGTCACCAATGGACATGCAGTTAGTGAAAGTCCAATGATTAAACTCTAAATTAGTGTACAAAATGTACATCTTATGCATGTTCTGATTTCTGTTATATTTCCACCAACAAAAGTGTCTAAAACAAGTGTTCTTAGTAATTGAAGCGACTGGACCCTAACAAATTAATTGAACCCTCTCGGAGTCCACAGGGCCTCGGCACAGCCTCAGAGGCTCCCCTTTAGGTATGATGCTCCGCGTACTCCGTCTTCTAAATATTACTTGATTCACAAATTAACGTGCATGTGCAGAGATTGCAGAACACTTCAAAATGTGAAAAAAATGAGGCACTTTATGTATTTTTGGGTCCAAAGGTGGGGGACATGTGCCCCCAGTGCCCAGTAACTTTTCCAAGAAACTATTTCAGTATAATTTCTGATGAGTGATAACTATTTGTTAGACTTCTCTATTGTTATACCAGTAGATCTGTCTACAAGTTGACCACTATTTGCTGCCACCTAGGGTGCAAAATTCCCGAGCTCCTGTGAGCGGTCAACAGAATTTCATTGTCTGGAAGAAACCAGGACATTGTCTGGAAGAAACCAGGACAGTTCCATCATTCAGTGATGGTCTAGTTTATTTCCAAAAATTCTGTAAGTGTCTAATCTGACTTTGGTTGGCTTAAATTTTAAGCAGACAGCTTGTAAATACCAAATTAAGTTGGAACTATTTTTTTATGGACACATGAACAAGTGAGAGAACATTCTTTTTGGACACTTTTCTGACCACAATTTAACATGCATAAATGGCATAAGTAGATTGAATACCATCAAACTTCTGATGAGTAAAATCATCCGTTTCACGGGCAAAATTTTATGCTAAAGTTTCCATACTTTCTTTTGTCTCATGATTTCCAAAGATTTGCATTCAAAGCAGTGTACTGGATCTTTGGCAGCAACCATGCTTTGTGAAAGTAGTTTGGCGTAGTAATATGGACAGCTGTTGTGCGACCTGATCTTGTGATCTGTCCAAAGCAGATCAAATTAATGTTGACCCAATTCGATTTTCCAGGGACTGTCAGCCTGCCACTTGTCAGTCCCGAAAAGAGACAGCCAGTAGATACTTTGTACCAGGATGTTTATGATTAATCAACCACCAGCTACAACTGTAAATACATGTAGTAGACTTGCACACATACTCCTTTTTGGGGTGGTTCTGCAAACCCTAGCCATCTGAAAGGGTGGGTTAGGGGTACTATCTATGTACATGCAATAGTAACAGAGTCTTGGCCCTGAAACGAAAAATAATTATTTTTTTCTTGTTTTATTATTTCAAAAAGTATGGAATATCCATTAATCGACTATCAAAAGGCACAACTAGACCAAACAGGCTATATGTGTACCAAGTTTCATCCATGTACATACAATAGAGGCCGAGTCCTGGGTCGGAAACAATCTATCCGCCCGCGGATGGACAACATTCTATGTACCTAAGTGATTACATTATCTTCTTTGAACTTCGTAAGCTGAAGGGAAAACATGTATATTCACCCTTTCGAGGGCTTTTTTCAGTGGCAGAAACCCCCCCCCCCCCAACACCTGATTTACTAGGGTACAGCAATGATTACCTGATACCAAAAAGTATTGTCTGTAAGACAAGTGTAATGGCTATTTTTAGCACTCCAATAATTGTAGGAAAAAAAGGGACCAATTCCAATATAGTAGGGAAAAAAAGGTTGGTTTGCTTGTATAATGTGGCATATTTTATGAAGACATATTTTGGATGTTGCCAAAACATTGTTCATGAAGCACTGGAAGGAGTTACTTTAATGATAGTGCGGAACTGTGAGAAGGCTGAGCATTATAAAAAGGCGCTCTTCAGTTGGGGAAAAAAATTAAGGTGTTGAGAATTGCCAACTACACTTAATAACAGTTTGTGGCAAATTCTGTACGTCCTAACTATTACATGAAACCCTCGTCACATTGTTATGGATAATTTCTTTTTCAGAATTTGAGACATAAAACACAACCATGCCTGCCCGAATATACGATGACCTGCCTCTTGACGAGGCGTCTGACGAGCCCATAATGATGGAGAAGCAGGTGATCAACACGGAAGAGGTGGTGGTCAGTGGGGTGGCAGCCCGTCTGCCCGAGTCAGAGAACATGAAAGAATTCAGAGACAATCTCATGAACAACATTGACATGGTCACCGAAGATAACAGGCGCTGGGAGCCAGGAATGCATGGTCTACCCCGTCGCAATGGTAAACTGAAGGACATCTCCAAATTCGATGCGTCCTTCTTCGGTGTCCACCCCAAACAAGCAAATGCCATGGACCCACAATTAAGACTCTTGCTTGAAGTGACCTACGAGTCGCTCGTAGATGCTGGCATTGACCCTGCTACTGCCAGAGGAAGCAAAACTGGTGTCTTCATCGGTTGCAGCGCATCAGAAGCCCATGATGCTTGGTCGTCTCAGCCCGAGAAACTGACCGGTTATGAAATGACTGGATGCACACGTTCTATGTTCGCCAACCGGTTGTCTTACTACTTTGATTTTAAAGGTAGGTTGGTTTTTCGTAAGTTTTGTATATCCGTTTCCTGATCATACAGTTAAAAACATGTCATACATTTGAAGCAATCCGCCTCCTGTTGGTACATCTCTGTAGACCCCACCATAATTGAGAAAATAATACATTGAATACTAAAGAATGATACTGATTTTACTATTTAAATGTGGAGCAATTAAAAATAATTCATTGGTGTTAGGAATCATTGCATTCCGTAAATTGTCTCGTCGGCTCAGATTCCTAAATTTGCTCCAATCCATTCAGAGTCTCGTGCTATTTGCAATTTTTTTTACATTGACGTAATCGAAAGTGACTGTTTTTCCTCTATAAAACAGTGATTGTTTAAACTGTGTTGTGTGCCCAGAATACATTTGCTTTGCTTTTCAAAACAAATTCTTGGGGTTAAAAAAGAGTAGGTTTCCTCATGTTGCAGTGATCAAATAAGGAAAAGTGAAGTCACAATATAGATGATATGATATGTCGTTTACATAAGAATTTTGCTGGGATGGTTATGTAATTTGTTTTAAATTGCAGGACCAAGTTTTGCTGTTGACACGGCATGCTCCTCCAGTTTGCTGGCCCTGGACCAAGCCCTGAATGCCATCAGGAATGGCCTGTGCGATGCTGCAGTTGTCGGAGGATGCAACGTGTGCTTAAAACCAACCACCAGTTTACAGTTCCAGAAACTAAACATGCTGTCTCCTGACGGCACTTGCAAGTCATTTGATGTCTCAGGTAAATAACGACAATCCCATCAATAGAGTATGATCAAACACTAGAGTGAAGTATAAGTAAAGAAGGTAAAGAAACTAGCTGACATGGTCCAGTGGATTTATTCCTCAGGCCACTCCTATCCCACATCAGGCCATTTTCAATGGACCTGAACAAGGAAGTTAACTAACATATACTGCACTAAAGGAGGAAGGTAGCCCAATAAAAAAGATCAGTCCTTCACTTTATATTATAGGACTATATTGTACTCAGTGATTGATTGAATAGTCCAGTCCCTTTACTGGTTTTGAAGAAAGTAAAATAAATTGTCATTACAGGTAACGGGTATTGCCGAAGTGAAGCTGTGGTTGCAATCTACATCCAGAGAGAAACCCTCGCCAAGCGAATATACGCCACACTCGTCCATTCCAAAAACAATTCCGATGGCAACAAGAAAGAAGGTAAAATGTTTTTAATCTTCTGTCACACTGCTTGAAATTTCTACACTTCAAAAAAACACTTTTTGTGCACTCATGTGAACAGTGTCATGCTTGGGAGCATTTTCTCCTTGGATGAAGCCAGAAGTATTTCTATAAGGTCCTGTCACTGCATGGTACTGCAACATTTAAAAATTCTCAATGTTCGACTTCAGTACATATAAAGTAAATATTTTAGTTCTAATCAATTTGATTTAGTAAAGCATAACTTCATAAAAATATATTTTACAAGAATGATCGAATAACGGTACCAGGCTGTGTGCACCCATTGTCCTGCAGTTATGAGTTGGCTGACCCTACTTCATGGCTAATCATTTCAGCACTTGGTGACACAGATCACACGGCCTTCCACGATCACACCACTTGTTACATTTTTTTGTGTCATTGTGTGACTATATTTATCCTTTGTTTATTAGGTATCACATTCCCATCTGGCGAAGTGCAAAAGAGGTTACTGAAAGAAGTATACAGTGAAGCAAAAGTTGACCCGGCCATTGTATCTTACGTGGAGGCACATGGCACAGGAACAAAAGCTGGTGACCCCCAAGAGGTCAATTCTATAGTTGATGTGTTCTGCAAAGGAAGAAATGGACCTTTACTCATTGGGTCCACCAAATCCAATATGGGCCACCCTGAGCCTGCTTCAGGTTCGTAAATCGGTAAACTAAATTATTAAAACGTATAACAGAATCGTGCCCTTTGACGGAAAAGCTTGGGTCCATTTCTGTAATTGGACATGGACTTTAGATGTGTACTGGGAAAGATGGGATAAGGTATTAACTGCTATATTTGTTTTGTAATTCTAAAGAGAATATTTGGTTCATTTTAGGTTTGGCTGCCCTGGCCAAAGTCTTGGTGGCAATCCAAGAAGGACACATCCCTGCAAACTTGCACTTCAACAGCCCCAATCCAGACATTCCTGCTTTGGCTGATGGCCGATTGAAAGTTGTGTCGGAAAACACTCCCTGGAATGGAGGGTATATTGGCATCAACTCCTTTGGGTTTGGTGGATCCAATGTCCATGTGCTGCTGAAATCCTTTGGTCGAGAAACAGTCCCTCACCCATCTGCAAATAAGCTCCGTCTGGCAACCTTTGCAGGACGCACTGAGGAGTCCGTCAAGTTTGTCCTTGAAAGTTTGCAACAAGCTCCAGAAAATGTTGAATTGCAAGCACTAGTGCAAGAAATGAGTTTGGCTTCCCCAGCTACTCATCCTTACAGGGGCCACTGTCTGCTTAATTCTGAGAATACTGATGTGCAAGTACAGGTACGGTACACACCTATCTATTTATGTATTGAATCGATTGATAAATATTAAACAATATTTACGACCAAGAATTCAAGATGGAAATGTAGACATCCAACCTTTGTCTCTTCAGGAATGCAGTCCAGAAAACAGACCAACATGGTTTGTCTTTGCCGGCATGGGCACACAGTGGCATTGCATGGGACGCAGTATGATGGCCCTGGATGTCTTCAAGGATTCTATATTGAGATCAGATGGAGTGCTCAAGCCATACTTGAATTTATATGAGCTCATCATGAATGGGAATGAAAACACTTTTGAGAATACCATCAATACGTTCACATGCATTGCTGCTATCCAGGTATTTTTCAGTTATTCGCCCCAGATTGCATTAAAATGTTTTTGCTTTGGAAGTTTGCATTGCCGTGGAATTGTTGTTTCACTGATGGGAGGTCTTTGCTTCAGGTTGCCCTGGTGGATGTTCTCAAGGCCTTCAACATCACAGCTGATGGAATTGTTGGTCACTCCGTGGGTGAATTGGGTTGTGCTTATGCCGATGGTGGTCTTACTGCCGAAGAGACGGTTCTTGCCGCTTACTGGAGAGGGCGTTGTGTTACTGAAGCTAAACTTTCCCCTGGTGGCATGGCTGCTGTTGGTAAGTTTGATGGACAACGGTTGAGTGTATAGAAATTGACATAATGAGCCTGTTTAGGGCCACAGACACTAAAAGTTATCAAAGTGCATTTGTAGATTTAATTGATACCTCAACAATTATTAAAATTCCAATACAGGGCTAACATGGGAAGAGGCTAAACAAAGGTGTCCCAAAGGAGTGGTTCCTGCCTGTCACAACTCCATTGATACTGTCACTATTTCTGGCCCTGCTGATGACATCACGAAATTTGTAGAAGAACTGAAAGCTGAGGGAGTATTCGCAAAAGAGGTCAAATCAGGAGGAGTTGCTTTCCATTCATACTTCATGGCAAAAACTGCACCTTCTTTGAAGGCTGCTCTCGAGAAGGTAATACGATATTCCATCTGAATTGATTTGATCTTGTCTGTAGATGTTCACTTACTCTACAAGCATCATGAATATAGACCCCATGCTGATTCAATGTTTTGTTCATTACAGGTCATCAAGGAGCCGAGACCTCGCACTGCTCGCTGGGTCAGCTCGTCCATCCCTGAGGCTCGCTGGACTGATGCGCTGGCTCGCTTCTCCTCTGCTGATTATCATGTGAACAATTTGCTGAGCCCAGTGTTGTTTCAAGAAGCACTTCAACACGTTCCTCAGAATGCCATTGTCATTGAGATTGCTCCTCACTGCCTGCTGCAAGCCATTCTTAAGCGTTCTCTTGCTCCTACTTGTGACTTTGTTGGCCTCATGAAGAGAAATCATCCCAACAACCTGGAATTCATGTTCTCCAGCTTGGGAAAGTAAGTAAATCTTCCTTTGATGTATATTTTCTTGTTCTATAAGTAAAACATCTTTAGTATCGCAAGTTGGTATTATTTACTTATACAGTACGATTTCTTTCTACTCTTTCTTGTAGATGTTACATGAACGGCATGAAGTTGACTCCCCTGTCAGTGTTCCCTCGTGTGGCCTTCCCGGTGTCTCGTACAACCCCTATGTTGTCCCCATTGGTGAAATGGGACCACAGTGAAACGTGGGCAGTTCCCAAGCTTGAGGAATTTGCAGAAGGAGGCAGTGGAGGCAAAGCCGGCTGTGTGTTCGAGATTGACGCATCAGAATCCTCCGAAGATCATTACCTTGTTGGTCACAAGATTGATGGCCGAGTGCTGTTCCCAGCCACGGGATATTTGGTACTTGCTTGGAAGACCCTTGCTAAGTTGCATTCCCAGCCCCATGAGACAATGGCTGTTGCCTTCGAAAATGTTCATATTCACCGAGCCACAATTTTACCTACATCTGGTGAGAGAATTGATAATTTGTGATTTAATTTTATCAAGAGCATATATATATATGTTATTCTGGTTGACACTAATACTTATGCCATGTTTTGCATCTGATTTTAGGAATTGTGAAGCTGGCTGTCAACATCATGCCTGGTACTGGAGATTTTGAAGTTGTGGATAATGGAAGTCTGGTTGTGTCTGGACGGATTTCTGCTCCTAATGGACCAGTTCTGGAAGTTCCGGTGTATGACCGCCCTGCCCCTGCCGATTCTTCTTTGTTGAAACTGACAACAG